>CM069459.1:60405922-60415922 GCA_035610835.1 Ophiura sarsii | reverse complement strand
CAAGAGTCAGCTAGCGGCTAAAACTTGTTTAATTTTAAGTTAGCATTGGTAGCTCATTATCTGTCTTTGTAAAATAAGTAAAAGTACCGAATCTTGAGTCAACTAGCGGCAAAAACAATATTATATAAAAGTTAGCATTTCAGTCACAATTTACTTGATCATTATTATTATTTTAAACGACATGTCATTATAGTTGGTATGGTAACAGTAATTATAATTGTACCAGTATTGACCGATACTGGTATACCAGTATTTGGGACCTAAGGTAGGCCTACACTTTTTTCCTGAGATTGCCTTAAAACAAAAACGGTGAAAACAGGGAATATCGTCTCTTTTGAAATTGTGTAGAAAACGTGTGATATGTCTGTTTCGCTGGCACTTGTAGCCTGTCGCTCATACTTTAATGTTTTATGAATAATAAATGTATATTTAACTATCTTAGAAAAAGCTTGCTCGTTAACCCCCCCCCCCCCACCACCACCCTCCCCCACCCCCACCTCCACGCTCCCCCATCCCCCACCCCCTACGTTTCTACTCGCGAAAAGTTGCCGCTAAGTTTATCGATCCTAATCGACGGGCCACGACATTTGACCCTTATACCAAACAATGCCGCCCGCTTGTAAAAGACTGCCTCAAAATACGTAGAATCCAGCAGACGACGCTGGACATAGGCGTATTCACGAGTATTCAGGTTAAAATATGCGAACGAGGTTACCTGATCAAGTGAATGGGACGACCGCTTAACAACGGTTTAAATTTTAAAAAAATAGCATTTACAATTGGGATGATTAGCCATCCCAAACGGTTTTGGATTGGAAATATTTTCGTAGCCACCGTCGTCTGGAATCCAGAGACCTTTTCATTAAAACGCCCTCTATGAAAATATGGTTCGCGTTATTTATCACGCGTGCTGCAGGTGGACACTGTCTGACGTAAAATGCTGAGGGCTAGTGTTAATCCTTATAGGTGTAAGTTCAAACATGTAATATAATTGTAAAATATACCAATCCTAGTTTTTATTATAATTGAGGGCAGAGCCTCCAACACATCTCTTGGTGCCCTTTTAAGATTCAACGTTGTGGCTGTTTCTACTGGAAAAGTTACCGTTAAGAAACATGTGAAGATTTTTGAGGTTACAACACTTAGCGTTAATTATCATTATGGCTGTTTCTACTGGGCAAGTTAACTGTAATTACCGTTAAATCGCCAAGTAGAAACACACTCATTGAAACGTCTTATTGATATCAGATATAATCAAACGAAGACCAATTGTCTCTCATACTAGTATAATGTGATGATAATTAATTTATTAAACTATCTTCAGAAAAAACGCGGTGTTGGAAATTCAAATCCTTGAAACATTTTTAACGACTAAAATTAGTGCATGAATTTATTGACGCGATACGTAACAATGTTTAAAAAGTATTTCATACAACTCTGTCACTCGGTGTTTTATTACACCTGAACTCGAACCCACGAGCACTCGGGACAATGAGTGCATCTTTCCAGACCGATGATAAATTCTGGGGGTGAGAGTGTCGGGTTATTTATTACTGTTGAGGGGTCATTTAATGACAGCGCTAGAAGCTACATGGCATTTTATGATGTTTCCTGATTTTAATCTGAGACACGCATCTAGGGTTGAGCGCCAAAAGGCCGCAAAATTTATATTTTGGTATAATATAAACTAGATTTTCAGAACCATGGAGAGATAAACAAAAAACTCATAAACACTCTTAAAGGGATACTAAGACTTGTATTAACTATGAAAACTTTTACCAGTTCGAATTTCACAGGGGTCACTTTTTTGTTGTATTTATTTTTGTAACAAATAACGTTGTTTTATCAGTTTAAACATTGAAAATTTGATTTATACTATACAAATGTTTTTTCCCTTAACTGTGCGGCTTTTCAAGAAGCACGGCGCGGAGTAAAAATAAACTGTCCTGCTATATATAGCAGGCCAGTTTATACTCTAAATTCACTCTAAAACCATTATTTTGAAGTTATTAAGACTCGTATCGCTCTGTAACTCAGAATATATTTATGATTTATGATCAGAAATGTAAATCTGCAAGAAAATCTAATTTCTTAAACAAAGAAAATGAATAGAGGGCGCCCCGGGGAAAAATCACATAATATCCCTCCTGCTCTAACATGTCTAATTTAACTAACATTAGAGTTATAAGTTGGGTGCTACAGTGTATTGTAATGAGTCCCAAATGTTTGAAAGTTGGTTGAATAGCATTTTTTGAGTTAAGTCCTTCTGGTGCTCAACCCTGGCGTCATAGCTTCCACAGAAAATACCGGCTTAGCCTTCCCTTTTATTTGACAGTCACTGTTGATACATACCTGTGTATCCTACTTCTATCACGAATGTGCAGCTGGCTCTATTATTGCTAGAATCAATTGCAGTCACTCTCACATCTGTCAGACCAAGGCTAAACATATTCCCCCGTGGAAAATACTCAAGTATAACGGTTTCATCACTGTCGTCGGTAGCAGAGGCTTCTGGATAGTTGACCTGAGCAAATCTCTGTCCCAAACCTACCAAAGCTTGCTGATTCCCCGGACATGTTACATCTGGCGGAGTAGTATCAGCTGCGTGCATGTGAATAGTTAATAATTGTGCAGACGACATTGCAAAATCATATGTTTCAAATATGTCAGATTTTTTTTTTATTAACTATCATATTTAGAATCACCATGAGAAATGCAATAAAATAAGTGCAAACATGCCTATGGACCTTGAAAGTTGGGAAAGGTTTCATAAAAGTCTGTTTTGTATGGTAGAACCCAATAGCCACGTGGAAAGTGGTTTAAGGGAAGTGTCAACCCTATTATTTTGATGATCAACTTTTGCTTCTAAGTTTGAGAATATTTAATAAAAGTACATAAAAGTATACATTTATAGAAAGGAAATTTGATAAGGAATCCGATGGTGATATCAATGTGATACCAAATAAACTAAATTTTTCAGACAGCATAACTATAAAATAAAAAATGGTAATTTGTTCTAATATACATTTTTCTAAACAAAACAATTTTGTCTAGGAGGCAATTTTTTCTTTTTCCAAAATAAGGCTTAGTTTTGGAAATATTGCTAAAAACATCGGAAAAGGGTAAAAGTCGTGTTTTTTTTGCATACATTTCGCTAGAAATGGATGCATATCTCGAATTTAAAATCCATAATCGAAAAAATAAAAAAATCACCCAAAAGAACGGGAAATAATCGCTTCCGATTAGAACTTATGATGGTAATGATAGAATACATATAAAAGTATAAAATAATAGAGAAATATGAAATTCAATTTTTGAAACAAGTGCCGGGTTGACACTGCCCTTAAGTTAACACTTGAAAGGTGGTGGACATGTGTGGTGGACGCGACCTACACACCCCCACACACACACCCCACACCCCACACCCACACACGATCTCGACACCCTTAAAAGGTCATGTGGGGGCGTCTTCTGAAAAATACTATGATATACACCGAGGTATGTAGATCAACATCAACAGGTCTTCGACATTACATACGACAGCCAGTGACAAATTCACTGACCATCAAGAAATTGAACCGGGAAACCTCCGGGTTTCGGCGCTCTACCAACTGAGATAATGAGTCAGACGGTGATGGACGGTGATTCTATCATCTATAGGCCTTCAGTTCAGTCCTATTCTCGAATCAACGTTGAAAGAGATTTGGGAAATCAATCCATAATCGTAATCCATGCGTATAGAGGGTATGCAATGAACCAACCGGAACGGTATAACAATGGTATAACAATTATTCCTGCCATCTTTCTACGGCCTCTGGCACGTTGTCGCTGATGTGTTCGACGGTATTTCATTACCAGCCACTGTTGCTTGATGTTTATACCCGCCATGATGAGCAAGCTAGGTAGGTCATTGATACAAGAATTTTAACTTCCGGTTTTAATAAACCCATTTGCCAATGCGGATACAACTTCAACACATATGTACATAGCGCTAATGTGAACAGAAAATGAAATATCGATCAATCCGGGTTCGAACCCGGATCCGACCCGGATTGAGGAAAAAGCTATAGTGTGAACACGCCCTGAGTTATCGTAAAGCGTTCATCATACTCCGCAATGCTCAGCTGCTGAGTGCAAGCGTTGACGCCGTTTTCCAATTAGATCGCGTTATTTTGTTGTAGTGGAGCTACTACGCATGTGTGGGAGCGCAAAGAGTTCGAGCGTGATGGAGTATGCTGAACGCTTTATGAGTCGTATTCGACAAACCTGGCAAGCAAACGAGAAAAACACAGACACTCGTTTTACCAGCCTCTTCGACTTTATAAGTAACTGTTGTTCTTCCTGCAGCAAATGTAGATCCTGGTGCGTGACTTCTCGTTAATCGTCCACTGGAAGCCGTGGGTTCGTCCCAGAAAAACACCCTTGTTCTTCCACCAGCGCCCTGGGTGTCACATTGGTTTGATGGACAGTCAGATATCACAGGGCCTCCGATAGCTATAGTACCAACACATTAGAAACAAAGGGTTGTTGGGTTGCCGATAAATTTACATACTTTGCTTAATTTTGTTTTATAAAATTATTGCTAACATTCCAAGGCCATTCATAATTGATTTGATTTTTTTTTTTTTTTTTTAAATTACAGTTTAATATTAACAATACGGGCAAATTATTTGTGACATCAGTCAGTTTCAGCCACAAACATGAAAATAAATAATAAACAATAAATAATAAATAATAAATAATAAATAATAAATAATAAATAAAAAATAAAAAATAAATAATAAATAATAAATAATAAATAATAAATAATAAATAATAAATAATAAATAATAAATAATAAATAATAAATAATAAATAATAAATAATATAAATAATAAATAATAAATAATAAATAATAAATAATAAATAATAAATAATAAATAATAAATAATAAATAATAAATAATAAATAATAAATAATAAATAATAAATAATAAATAATAAATAATAAATAATAAATAATAAATAATAAATAATAACAGGAAACTCAAAATCAATTTTGAATGGCCTTATTCTACCTTTTACTAATATTGCACAGAATGACTGTACAGATGTTATTACTTGTAGAAGATAGCAGATTAAAAAGTGTTAATAGTTCATCGCCTGTCATTTTAACTGTTATAACTAACGTACACAAATTAACGCTTGGATAGGCTTTGCCACATACATTATAATTATCGTGGAACTCGTTTGATATTACCAGGGATTATATAATTATGGGATAGGTCACTCCTCAGACAAAATTTCGCCTACTAAAACCAAATTCACGGGTCAAGGTTTTATAGGGGGCGCACTATCATCGTAGCAAACCAGACGACATGAGACATGGTGGTTTTTATCGGCTCAAAACATGATTTGTGGCACAGAAATAGTACATCAATGGTAAAAAAAGCTGATTGTGATTTAGAGTAGAACTTATTTGCTTTGATGATGGCAGAATTTAGTTCTTTATATGACACGAAACATTCAGAATTGGTTATTTGAAATTAGTTTACGTAGAACAAAATACGAATTTTAAATTGTGGATGGCGTCGTCTGGCAGTGACAGAGGAGGGCGTGGCGTTATTTGCATTTTATGAATATTGTAATCAGATCAGTTGAGAAGGACGCCGGATCGCAGTCACTTCCGGGTGAAGGACTGATAGAGTGCGCTATACTGAACCAAATCTCAACAATGAGCAGATATGAAAGTCATTCCCCTGATATTACCCAATTTGCACTTACAGGAGTGAGAAACAGGAAATGCGCACCGTGCCACGTTACCAGCGTTATCGGTGAATGTGTATTCAACAGAAGTAGCGCCACCAAACGGAACTGTAACACTGTCTGATACTTGTTCACCGGTTGTTACACTACGGATATTGTCACTGGTTGTTACGCTACGGATACCAGATGGATCTGTGGCCGTTGGTGGCGTAATTCGTACACTCAGTTCCCTTCTTAAATCTGATTCCTGTTTGATTTCCGAGGGGCAATTTAGTATCTCAGGCGGAGTTATGTCGACTGAAATCAATCCATAACATCATCATATTATTATCATGATTATAAGGGACTCGTAATACGAATATTCTGAAGAAAAAACATCTTTGCTGTCCCCAGAAAACCTGCAACTTATTTTGAAGGTGGTATATTTTTACTTTTACACAACGGATTACAATCGTGTCTGCACATTTTGTAAGCCTGCTAATCTCTACTTTTCATATGTGACATAAAATTAGAGAATAATGGTATTGTTTTTAGACCGTACCCGTGTTATATTGTCTGACATAAATGCGGACGATAGTGGCGGAGTTGTTCTACGCAAAAAATAATACTACCGAACGCATTCATGTCAGACAATATAACACGGGTACGGTCTAAAAACAATTTATTCTCATTCTTAAACAATCATACTTAAGACATTTATCAAAGAAATAAGTACACTTTATTGTCCACATTTGACAACTTTTACCCCTGCTAGGATCGAATAACCCACAAACATTCCATCCAATCCCATGCGATAAGTACACCATGCGTAAGCGTCACGGCGCCGGCATAAACGCAGGAAGGTGCCAAAGTGCGCGTTATGGAGCAAACCACGCTTTGTGAATGTAAGCCCTACCTCCCCGTGTTCAATTGTCTCATCTAAATGTTGCCGATTTCTCTGAGAACCAACGAGATTGCTTAAACTTTCTTAGCTGTTTAAGAATCAAAGATGTCACAATCGTTTTCCAATTACGATTGGTCAACGATCACTCCAAATCAAATGGGGAGAAAGGAGACCGCTCGTTTCCGAAACGTCCACAAGTAAGTGCTCTCCTTCGACTAGATTTTTTTTTTAAATAATCAATCATCTTAGGGAAGACGTCAAAACTCGACCGCCCGTTGACCGCCGGTTACGGGCGGTTCCGCCCAGTTCTTTCAGGTCAAATGTTTTACTGGTATATGAATATTCGCGCATGCAACACTGAACAACCGCCGGTTGACTTAATGCTGTAACCGGACCAATTTACACTCTCAATCTGTTACTTTGCGGTCATAATAGCTCACTCTATAATCGTTCTGTAAAAAAAACCATTCATAGACTTTCGGTATTGATTTTAAAAAGTTAATTGAGCTATATAAACAGATTGAAAAAGCCAACCCCAGTGAAAATCAATAGCTGTATTGTACTGGTTGTCAACTGAGCTCATTACTTCAAGATTTTATTGCTCACGCGTGTGACGAGGCACTATCAGCCGGTCGTGTTCACCAGAGTGTAACTATTTGACCTCATTATGTGTGTATATTATAACAGACGACACGTTTTGTGAGAACCGGACGGAACCGGCGGTTGCCTGGCGGTCGAGTTTTGACGTGATCCCTTATTAAAACAGTCCCGATGAACTTGATCAAGACGATTTTAGACATATCTTTCTATAGTCTATTTGACCATCACGAGACAGTGACGTAACTGCGTATTCTCCCCCGATTCTCCTAATTGCAGCACATAACGAGCGCGCCTACTCAAGGCGTTAGCGTATACACACGAGCGTTGACAGACGGAAGATACATACGCGTGCGTAAACGCTGCAACTGTTAAGTAACGTCACTGTCCAGAGGAAGCCAAATAGAGTATATACATGCCCAGGGCGGGGCATAAATAGGGAAGGTATTTTGTTCAAATCGGCCATGGTCCCACTTGATCAAATATGCACTTTAAAAAAAAATCTTCAGACCCCACCACTACCCTTAATCCCACCCATAGAGCATACATAGTAATTTTGCCAAATTGGGATAGCAAAATTAAGTTTCGACCTAAAACAAATTGAAACATATTTTGTCAGCGCAATGCATTTCTATAAGGTCTATAAGTGTTTAGGGACTTCTAAATAACTAATGATGTGGTATTTGGTGAATTAGCTTAGATGTCATTTTCACATTAGAGAATGGATTTGGTGAAGTTAAACAGTAGCGGACTATATAATTTTTACCAAGTTTGTAAGAAAAATAGTCTAAGCCATAGCTAATTACCCATGCCACGTCTTTACCTATATATTTAAATGTCACTCAAATTTAGCCTCAAAACTAGCTTGATCATATGGATCAATAAATAAATCCCATAAACCTACTGTGTCAAATGGGCCATATATCCAACGGATATTTCCGCTCAATGGGCACCTTTTATTTTGCCGACCCCAAGTAAAGTTCAGGTATACTACAGTGTGGTTCAATAAAACGTTGGCAGTTTTTCAAAGCCATATTTTTCAAAATTGTGGGATTTGGTTTATTTATTTTTTACATACTCCTCAAAAATATCATCTTGGCCATCTATGCTGAAAATCTCAATGTTAATAATGATATGGCGGCAAAATGATAGCTATTTTGAAGAGAATCTCTCCAAAATCTCTTTGTCCACGGCCGGGTAAGTCTACGGGAAATGACCAGCACGATAACATTAAATGGCATCGTCACTTTTAAGGCATAGTGTATAGACAATTACACTTCCAATCTATGAAAATCAATCATTCTAATTAGGGTCACACGTGGTATTATTATTGCGTGTTGATTTCACACCTGAATAGATAGTTAAGATGTTAACAATTACACTGGTTTCACCTGGCGGGATCTTCAAATCTTAGATTACTTGCATGCAATTCATCAGTCAGTATTCAATGTAACGTCGCGAAATCAGTACCCGTGGACAGAGTGAAATGGGACAGACTTTGTTCAAATAGCTGTTATTTTGCAACCGTAAGGTTATTTGTAACGATATTTTCAGGATAGTTGGTCAAGATCATATAGTTGATGAATATTGAAGAAATTCTTTTTTTTAAATCTACAGAATTTAAAAAAAAAATGGCTTCAAAAAACTGTCAACGTTTTATTGAACCACACTGTATTACAGGTACAGGTGTATATCTTCTATTGAATTATGAAAGAGTGTGTAATTGTGAGGGGTTCTTCGACCATGAAAGTTTCTTGAGTGTATTACGACGGTACGGCCCATACTATAATAATTAAAAGTTATTGTCTCGCTTATAGCACAGAATCTATGCTTATAGGAACTGGTTGCTTCAACTTTACATTTTTGATGAATATCGTGGTCTTGGCTTCTCGTTAAACAGCAATAATAAATAAAGTCAAGGCAAATGTTGCGAGATATACGCCGTCGAAGATACGAATGCTTTTAGAACGCCCAGGCTATGTGGCCTGTTCCATTATTTATTAAGTGGTGTGAATCCATATAGAAACAAAGTTTGGGGTCGCCCATGCGTGAAGATCAATTTTTACTCTTCAAATTGAATCAAAATAAAGAATTATTAATGATTTTTAAATCATTATTAATTATTAATGGTTGTTTAAAAACAACCGTATAATAAAACAACTATTTAAAATAGAAAAGAACCAAAGATATTAGCAGACAAGAGAGTAAGAGAATGTATTAGTTTCTTTCAGACAAGCTGTTTAAAAACCTCTTTTTTTTTTTGCACATTGCCAAAAAGGGTGAAATCACCATGTCTTACACAATGGAGTGTAACTTTAGTTAAATAAGTCCGATATTCATGATCTAAAATTCTAATGAAAGGGTATTATTAAATATGGTTGAAAAACAACGGATCTAATCTCATTGATTTGATGATGAAAACAAATTAATGAACTTTGGGCATCGATGGGTAGGCTACTATGGGTACTTCTCATCTTGGGACAGCCTGTATTTACGGACATGTCCTATTGTGTCATAACGATGCTGAGATAATAATATATAATTATATTTTGCAGCAGATTATTAGTGTAATTGGTAATATTGCATATTGAATCGATTGCATACGAGAATGTCTTCAGTTTAGTTTGTACTGTCCGAAAAGCGTGTTTTTTGTTTTTGATGTGAAATAACGAAGTATTCTATTATTAAGAGGAACGTCATCAAAGATATTACATAACTACTGTTAATGTATTTCACTCTTAAAGTTGTACTTAGAGATGTTTTAAAAGGGTTTTCT
>CM069459.1:60255390-60405822 GCA_035610835.1 Ophiura sarsii | reverse complement strand
AGAACCAGATTAGATTTATTCCGTTAGCGCCCTCAACGGAATAAATCGCAATAACACTGACAAAGATAATTGTATAATTTAATATTTACATGCTGGAGCTATAGTTTTGGAGTTAAGAACGTATTTATTACAAAACGTCGGGGCACACGTTAGCTCTATTCGCTTATATGTGACAGGGCCTTTAGAACCGTCTGTCATTTACCCTAAAAGAATGTACGCAGATGGTACGTTATTCTCACGCGCATGTCATGCTATAATATTATCGTAAGCATGCCGTCCCGATTGCTTATTGCACGCATTTTTGAACGCTCGATGAAAGCATTTTGTGCTGGATAGGACACATAGATTAGAAGTATAAATTGTGACCCCTGCCCTCTATTGCCCTTAAAAAGTTATTGGAAGTCTCCAACATATTGGATTGATACCAAGTTATATAACTACTTGCCAACAACATAGCAACCGAAGTCACCAAAGTTTCACCTCTATGTTAATGAGTTGCTCACGGAGGTATTGATTCTGTAAGATTGTGTACGTGCTATTGTAAATATCAGCCAATCGATATGACAATTGGACCCGTGCAAGCGCTTTTTAATCCTGCTGCTTAGCAGACTAAATATGCGCGCCAAATACAAATACATATGGAGTGCATAGGAATGTACATGTCCTATAGTTTACCGTGAGACTGTGCATAGCTGTACATCAACCTACCTTTTCGCGCCTAAGGTCAAATTAAAAGGTATACCTTGGTATACATTTTTAACACATTGTTAGGCTGGTAAATACCACAGATTTGATATAAATGAAAAGCTTAAAGCACATTTTATCAGCTACCACAACTTATTCTGTAATTAAAACTACTCTCTTTGAGAAATTTAGCCTGAAAGTACGATGTTTTGACTTGTTTTAGCCTAGAAGGGTTTCTTGTTTCCGAAGTCCACAGGGTTTTTTATGCTAATGTTTCCTGCGCGGGAAACTGCCGATCAGAAAATGTGCCACACAGGTGGTTTTCCTCGGACTAATACAATGTAAATACTATTAGTGCAAAGTAGCGCCCTTGGAGTGTAAACACCGCTCTGGTGAAGTACTTCAAAGTCAACGTTGATGTCATACTTTGTGGCGTTTATCATGTGTATTGCATTGCGAGTAGTTATACCCCCACTATTGCAGCTGGTTTGGACTTGGACTGGGCCACACTGCGTGTTTGCGAGGCAAGTGGTCAGCATGAAATGGCTTAGTGGCAGTTCACAGTTCAATATGCTTCTTCATATTTTCCTTCTTCTTTTTGTGTATTTTCCTTTTCCTCCTTTGTTCATTTACTTTTCTCTCCTTTCCATGTTTTTCTCTTTTCTCCTTCTCCTTTTCCCCTCCCCTTTTCCTTGTTTGTTTTGCCTTCCAGATTTTCGCGCTCAATTTTTCGTCGGGGGAGGGGGCACTCTATCATACCTGACCACCCCTTCTCTGGCTACGCCACTGCATTGGATTGGTACGCTAGTCTAACTTTAAATGTTCTTTTTTACAAAGGTACACATCGAATGGATCAAGAAGCCAACTTGAATTATATATGGATGTTACTGTTCCTTGTGATACCAGTAGCAATAGGCACGTGGTATAAACGTGACAACATCAGAGCGTTTTATATTAAACGGTAAGAAATAAAGAAAAAAACAAGAAAACAATAGGAACAAAAACACCCACCTGCACGGTAGAGATGGATTCCTGGATATTTCTAGATTTCTAGATTTAATGCTTGCTCATGTCATTTAGCCACGATTAAGTTGGCCTTTTAGATCCTGTTTTCAAAAAAAAACAATTTCAACGTTGCAAGAATAACATTCATTTATATGTAAAGTGTGTAAAACAAAATGATGTCAGTCGTAGTTACTGTATGTCTTTGGTTATCTTTTATTACCCAATACGTGTGTAGTAAATTGCGATTGACACTACAGACATTCCATTTTAAGATTTGAATATCCCGCAAATAAATCAAATTGTTATAACTGACATTTTGAACGCAACGATACTGCAGTTTAGTACTAAGTGTTAATTGATTATATTTCCCCCATGCTTATGCGGCGCATTACGCCGACGCATGGCGTATTCCCGGCAGGGGATTGGATGGAATGTGGATGGGTTATTCGATACTAGCAGGGGTAAAAATTGACAAATATGGGCAATTAATGTTACACTTTTGATTAAATAAATGTCAAAAGTATGACTGTTTATTTAAGAATGATCAACATCTTGCCCGCGGCGTCGACATCGTCGTTGTTCCTTTTAAAATAATACTACCGCCCGCATTTATGTCAGACAATATAACACGGATAAGGTCTAAAAAATAAATACCGTTATTCTCTTAGTATAAAATGATCTATTTTGCTCTCGAATATTATTGTATAGGAAGAAAAATCCGTACCGACATGAAGACTTCATCCCTATAGACATTGTTGAGTCATCAACATACCAGACTCCAAGTGAACCTGTACCAAGCGATTCGTTATTAAGAAATAATAAGATCACATCGGACAACGAAGACATCGCAGAGACATCCAGAGACTCAATAATCGGACGTTCCACAAGAGTCTAGAACTAACTAGCAATATCGAAATGTAAAAGCAGCTTAACCTAGATGACGGCGAATCGGTCATGTATAAATGTTCAGATTTTATGTGGAGGAGGAGGAGCAGGAGTCTATATAAGTCATTGCCTGCATGGGGGAAAAAACAGACACACTTTGAGCATTTTTTAATAAACACCGCACACAAAGAAAATATCCACTTTTTACGAGGCGCCCTGTGTTTAATTCTTAGGACCCTAAATAAATACGACAAATGGGAAAGAACAGGCATATCCTCCTCCTGCGCATTGTGACACCTCAGTTGTCACAATAGCACCAATATTGATGAAGCAGTGGCCCTTTGAATAAAAAATGATGCAGTTTCCATTGTTGCACTTATCCCTTTACTCATGAAAAGAGCGTAAATAACACTGTAAATCTAGAGTGTACCTCTTCTTTCTCTCTCTCTCTCTCTCTCTCCAGGAAAAGACAATCATATTCTGAACATCTCACATCGTCAATTGTTTCCAACACCTCACTGTATCTACTGGTGTGAGACAGGGGCGTACCGACCGGGGGGCAGGGGGGGGCAAGTTGCCCCCCCCCCCCCCCCCCTGGCTCCAAATAACGGGACGCTAAATTCCCAAGACCGGGTCGCTAAATTTGCATAAGGAAAAATAATAGGGCCTAAAACACTGAGGAATTGGCATTATTTGTTAACTGTTGTGCTTTTTTGAGTCCAAAATTTTGTGACCGTGCGAAATTTTGTGACTGTGCGAAATTTTGTGACTGTGCGAAATTTTGTGACTATGCGCATTTTTTTGACCGTGCGAATTTTTTTGACCCTACCCCCCCCCCCCACCCCCCCCCCCCCCCCCCCCCCCCCCCCCCCCCCCCCCCCCCCACTTGGACAACATGGTATAACTGGGGGCCGCATTCATAAAACGCCTGAATCCCAAAAATAGTTGCACGAGACGCTTCTGCTGTATAAGGCATATGAAACATTTAACATTGAAATACGAAAGTCTGTGTAAGTCATTTTAATAATTTATTTTACATGAAATAGGCGCATCTCTATTTGGATTTGTATGTAACGAATTTAGAATCAAGAGTCTTCAGAAAGATCTTGTGATCGACACTATACAAATCAAAATGTACAATTTGACCATAATTTTGACCTAGGGAATAACAAATCGGCGAACACGCAATCCCTGATTTTTTTTTTAGTTTCTTGCTTATTGATTGGTTCTACACTACTAAAGTGTATGAATAAATCTGATTGGTTTGACACTACTAAGAGTGTATGAATAAATCTGATTGGTTCAACACTACTAAGAGTGTATGAATCAACTAGACTGAGTGACAAAAGAAACGGTTCACTCCTTTGCAATGACACAAATGAAAATTCGTTGTTTAAAAATGTGTCCATAAGTCTCTAATCCACAAACGTCGTGCCATATGGCACGACGTATGGCACGCTGGGCCGCACATGCTCGATTCTAATGCTGGACGCAGGATATGCGCGACAAGCACATACGCTAGTGCTTTCGATGACATGAGCAGCATTCACGAGGAATCTCATTTTGAGCAGCTTGCTGCTAAGCATAGATGAAAGGAACCGACAATTTGGAACCCGGTAGTATATATTTTACGGAATAAATCGTATTGGAAACTGGAAACCAATGCTTAGCACCAAGCTGCCGGAAGCTGGATTCATTCACGAGCATGTGCTCTGACGTCACGTTTGAGCTTCAGGTGAAATGGATGGGAGTATAGCAATCGTTGCGTAAAGCAATCGAAATAGACACTGAACTGTCCGACTAACGATATTATACAAAATGTGGACATTTATAATGCTCTAGAGAATCAATGCAACTTGTCTTGGACTGTGTGGAAAAAAAGTGTCCACACATTGTTCAAATAACGAAAAGATATCATTATTAAAAAAAAAGAGTTCTTCCGGCAACCTTTCGCTGGAACGGGATTCGTTTTATTCATACGCAAGCAATTTTCTTGTTATAAAACCTATCGCTAGCATTGTCCAGAATGTCAACCCCGGCACTGTGGCCATCGCGCTACTCGTACCGCAATGCTCCGTATATTTTCCGAGACACGCAGCATATTGAACAACGTGAGCGAGGTAGTTCTGTTCGTGTGTGCCGTAGAAGAGATGCGCCATTGGTCCGTTAGCAAATATCGCCACATCCTCTCCGCCGTGTGTTTCTGATGATAATGGAACTAGGGCGTCTTGGCGGTAACCGAAAGCTCCTAAATGACAAAGAACAACAAAGGAATGGTAATTTAACACTTTCCGTGCGGCAGGCGTCTGCAGACGACATTCCAAAATTTCACAAAATGTTTCAAAAATTTCAACATTATAGAATTTCATTACCATATTTGGAATCACCATGAGAAATGCATTGCAATAAGTACAAACATGTCTAGTATTGGTTAAGTAATTCTTGAGATAGACCTTGACAATTTGGAAAGATTTCTGACAAATCTATTTTGTATTTGGTAACACCAATACCCGCGTGAAAAGTGTTAAAGGAGCTTGTAACGGATAAGATTTGCACTCAAGGACATAATGTATTCAATGAGAAGGAAAGCACATAATAAATTAGTTGAAAATGCTATGACATTAAATGTATGATAGTTTTAGGGCTAATCAACCACGATCATTCGAGGACTTCCGGTTTTACATCATCTTGCTTTTCAGATCTGATGTTAATTAAAGCAGATTGCATGTTTGACAGTGCTCTTTAATAGGGTTATTACTACTTTGTATTTTAGTTCACTTTATGTATATATAAAACAAGATGCGAACTTTTATAAATCATGGAGATTGTAGTGTTAGTTCATTTATTAATGTTAATTAATTGTATGTTCATGTTGATGAATAATTACAATAGATCATGATCACCAAATTACATTATTAAGGAGAATGAACTCTATAGTTAATCAGTTCCGAATTGGCGTGAAAAATCCGGTTTTTATCTCTCCGCGCGCTAAAGAAATACAAGCGCACTCGCGCGATTATGGCGCCCTCACGCGTCACGCATTATGATGCACAGTGCGATCATTGCCACATCCTGCTCACAACGCTTAAAACGCACCATGATAACAACGAATACGCTATTCCAAAACAAACATCCCGCTTACTCGCGTGTCAGGTAGCGTCATTTTTCTCAACCTCTTCTCCTGCTTTGCTTCCATTCTCTGACATCGTGTGCGAGTATCCATGGTTGCGTGGCATTGATTTACGCCCATCGCACAAGATGCGCTAGAAATACAAGGCGACATGGTACGCCCCCATCAATCCAATAGTTAATCGCCATGGCATGCATGGTGACGGTTCTATTTTTGGCTTCAACGAACTGCGTGTATTGGTTTGCGTAATGAGCAGTCTCTAAATTAGTAGCCTTCGTACACGTCCACGACCTTCTTCCCTGTCCTTAAAGGAGGCTTCGCTAATTTAGGGCTGATTAAAATATAGCTTGCGTACCTGTGTCTGTTTCTGTATGGTTTGGTCTATCACCAGTCTGGTCGAAGCTAACGCCAACGTCAATGCCTCCAGGCCCATTTGCATATGAGAGTGTTGTATATGGAAGATCGTCTAGGCCTACAGTACCATCCACTGTCCCTGTTATAATCACAGTTAACGTTATGAGTCATTTACGGTCCTTATTCGTAACCGTAACTGCTGTCTACCTCGTTACAGAAAATCGCTAAATTAAATTCGAATTAAATTACGTCTTTATAATGTCCGCTTCGTTATAAGAGAAAATCCTTTTCATAGCGTAGGCCTACATCCCTGTTCAAGGAGTATGATTGCCGAGCGGATCTGTAAGGTTTAAGTGTCTTCGTGTGGATCCAATAATCATGATTACGAAACATCAATTCTTGCGCTTACTAAGCTTTACATTGTTCTTAATTTATAGGGTAACACGGGAAATACGCCTCTAAAATTTAACCACAGATATTGCATCATCATAACATATTTGAGAAGTGTTGACAGAATACAGGTTTTCTTTCATTCTTTCATTCATTCTTTCATTACATGCCGCCATATAGACCACCATGCAACTGATGTTCTGACAAACCGGTATCACATAGATTAGAAGTATAAATTGTGCCCCCTGCCCTCTATCGCCCTTAAACAGTTATTGAAAGTCTCCAACATATTTGATTGACACCAATATTATATAACCACTTGCCAACAACATACAAGCGTGTCACCAAAGGTTAACCTCTATGTTAATTGGTTGCTATGTATTGAGTCTGTAAGATTGTGTACATATGCTATCTGAAGAGATAAGAAGCGCCCATTGATACCTGCCATGTGCAGCGATCCATGGTCCGATGCGACATTGTTATAGTTGATGGCCCATCGATTTAATCATCATTCAGTTTAATCTGTATCACGAACTCATCCTTTGAGTAGCAGCGCGCTATTTTTGATCCAGTGTTTTCCACACGTGTATTACACTATTCTTAATTTCCTTTAGTACGGGATGGTGACCGACTCACAGACCTTGATATGCCAATTAAAACCTATTGGGTACATTCTTGAACATATTTATAAACAATGTATTGTGATAACCAAATATCATAGTTTGTATTTAGATTCATCAGTCAGTCGTTAGCACACACAAAAAGCGTTCACTGTGAAATGAAATATGCACGATTTCTTGCGGAAGACACGCACTCCGATTGGATGTGCATATTAATTAGTTTAGGAGCGGCTTATTTCAAACCCTTCTCATTTCGTCATGGTATTGTCTAATGGGCTAAAATTTGAACTGTGGTTTAGAAAACCCATGAACTCCAGGTAATAAAAAGGATAATGGATATAACAATATATTTCTTACATGATAACAGTATTTCCTGCCTTTCGATAAACCGGCACAATTACCACATATTATCATCGTGTTTGATAGCAAATTTCTCCCAAAGAAAATATAACACATTTGTAAAATGTAAACTCGTCAAAGGTTATAAGGTTCCCGACATTGAAATGTGAAACATCTTGGAAATAATGCAGTCATATACTCTGGAGGTAGACGATTACATCCATGAATGAAAATTTGCGGAGTAAAAATATACGCCATTTTCCAATACACAGACCAAATCGCTTATTGTAACAAAATTTCGTCAGGCAGGATTCGAACCGGCGCGGGGAGAAGCCAATAGATTTATAGTCTATAGCCTTAACCGCTCGGCCATGGCTACTCATTGAAACGACCGTCGTGTTCAATAGATAATGAGCCAGTGGTGAACTATCGATTTGATCGAACAAAAATGAGTTATTTGGGGGAATTTTGAAATAAAAATAACACATACACTGAAAGCTAACAATCAAATTAATATTGTCTAAACCTGTCAAAACTGTGGGAACCTTTGCCCCATATACAGTAAGATGGGCTAGAGGTAGACAACTATTAAGTCAAGCGTTCTGGGTTCTATCATTTCGATCATCATTCACTAACGTCAGCACGTGGGGCGTTTTCACAAAAAAAGGAACATTAGTACAAAAAAAAAGTACATTGGTACAAAAAAGGTACACCCCCCCCCCCCCGCCCCCCCCCCCCCCCCCCCCCCCCCTCCAGCCCCGCCCCACCTGGTTACGGGCCTGGAGAACTTGTTTATGAATTAAAGTATAACATTTGTTTCTCAATTCATGTTAAATATAAACATATTACTATAAACTTTGTTATCATAATACCTTGTGTATATGCCCATGAATGTACCCAATAGATTTTAATTGTCATATCTCTTCTGAAATGCCGAAAATATAGCGATATAAATGTATATTCATTTTATCACGTTCTGTATGTCGGTAGCCATCCCATGTTAAAGTGCGTTCAGGTTATTCAAAAAATGTAATGAACGTGTGGATAATACTGGATTCAAATAGCGCGCTTACTTAAATAATGAGGTCGTGCTACAAATTAAACTGAATGATAATAAACGATTGGCGATTGACTAAACAATATCCGCATCGGATCTTGTGTACAGCGATGAATAGCTGTACCGTGCTTCTTATCTCTTTAGGTATATTAGTCTCAGATGCTATTGTAAATATCAGCCAATCGATATGACAATGGGACCCTTGCACGCGCTATTCAATCCTGCTGCTTAGCAGACTAAATATGCACGCCAACTACAAATACATATGGAGTGCATAGGAATGTACATGCCCCTATAGTTTACCGTGAGACTGTGCATAGCTGTACATTGCTGTACATCCCCTACTAAAGGTCAAATCTAAAGGTATACCTTTTTTACTTTTTTAACACATTATTTGGCTGGTAAATACCACATATTTGATATCAATGGAAAGCTTGAAACACATTTTATCAGCTACAATAACTTATTCTGTGATTAAAACTACTCTCTTTGAGAAATGCCATCTGCAAGTACGAAGTTTCACGTATTTCGCATGACATCGGTGTTCCCCACCTTACTGACCTTTTAAAAGGTATGCTATCTCCAAAGTATGCCAGCTAGCCGGTAGCCTTAGTCCCACTCTTCAAAGTGTTATGCATTTTATGGACGAAATGTCCGGCATTTTTTCATAAAAAAGCCACCAAGAAATTGTATGTTTTCCCATAGCGTTACACTCAAATTACCCGGTTGTGGCAATCAACGGCAACATTATTACCATTTCTCGACTATTGAGGGCAGTGCGTATAAGTATACTAAAACATAAGAACGTAACCTATGTGGTATATCACTGTCATATCACTGTAAATAGGAAGAATAGAAAGTCATTTTTCTGTTTGATCTGACATACCTGTACATGACTTTTAAGACATAATTACTCCTAATTAACTATTGCAATTTGATATTGTAGCATGCTCATAACAAACATAAGTATAATGTATCAATGTTATTTGACAATGATCATGACGATAGAGACAGTTGATGTCATTTCTCTCCAACGAGTCTTACATTTTCAAACGTTTTTCGTGATATACCGGTATGTCAGAACAGCGACGAATTGTTATCAATAACTTAATAAGGCTTCTAAAATATGGCGAAAAGATTCAGACCGGCAAGGACTCGCATATTTTACCGGTCTGAGATAACGGTATGCTTGTTCCCTGCACCCAGGATCCCCGGGCCAACTCATCCATAGGTGCAGGGACATGCTTCGCAATCCCCGGCCGTAAACGCCTATTCACCACATTACATTGTCGCTCTGTTATGGCATAAGGTAAATAACGATCAACACACTGTAGCTGAGATACCGCATCGACCGCTGAATGCATTGTCGCGCTGCCATAGCTACGGCACGATCGGGAACGCGCTATGACATACGTGTGAAGTCCGGCGCTGTGGTGAGCGCAGATTCACGTGCCAATCAGCGAATGTGTTATCATTTTAAGCGTGAAGCTGGCTTGATCGAATTTATTTGTGGATCTATTTTTCGTCATTCATGAATATGCATGACTTTTATGCCAGCAAATCGCGTTGGTGGCATAATTGGCGCGTACCTGCAGCTATGGATATGTTGTGTGGAGCCCGTTGATGCAGGGGACCTGCATAAGATATTATGTTTTTATTAACTGCGGTTTTCTGTTCTTACCTAATATCGGATTGCCACGTTCAGGGTAACCAGCAAACACCATCGTATGACTGTGATCTGCAGTGACTATTATGAGGGTATCCTTCTCGTCCGTCATTTCCACTGCTTTAGCGACTGCAGCGTCAAAGGCAACAGTGTCTGCTAAAGCGTCTATTGCACGCCCGGCGTGATGACCGTGGTCTATCCGGCCACCTATATGACATTATAAACAACAGTAGATTATATAAAAGATGAAAAATTGTAGAGTATGGATTTGGCGTGATATCCATTCCGGATGACGACACCTTGCACAAAGGAAATAGTGTTTCCTAAAGCGTCTATTGCACGCCCGGCGTGATGGGCGTGGTCTATCCTGCCACCTATAACGTTATTAACAAAGAGTACAATATTTAACAGATGAAAGATTGTAAGGTATAGATTATGGCATGATATCCATACTAAATGACAAGACCTTGCACTTGGCAATAGTGTCTCCTAAAGCGGTGGTGAGCGTGGTCTGTCCTGCCACCTATGACATTTGTATAGTCTGTTTATCCAATCTCGAGACTGTGACATAACTGTGTATTCTACTGATTGCAGTACATAACGCGCGCGCTTACTCAAGGCGCTGGTGTATACACACGAGCGTTGATAACGGAATATACACATGCGTGCGTAAAAGCTGCGCCTGTGAGGTTACGCCATTGTCCAGAGGAAGACAAATAGAGTATAACAAGAGTATATTATTTAAAAGAAACAACTAGTCATGTAAAGTGTTTAAGATTTCAGATAATTCCGCAATATTTATCCTGCCACCTATGACATTTGTATAGTCTGTTTATCCAATCTCGAGACTGTGACATAACTGTGTAATAAAATATAGTTCGTAGCTGTTTTGCTATATACGTTGGTCTCATAATGTTTGAGGAGAGGGAACATAATATGCTTCGAAAACTCGCACAATTTAGCATACGCATACACGGCAACTCTATACTCTCTATATGTATTATACACAAAACACATTCGCCGACAACTTTGTGTAGGGCGCGCTTGAACATCTTAACGCGACGACCATACGCACTGAAGGTGTTATAAGTCGCATGAATTAAGCCCCGCCCAAAACTGAATATTATCTGTCTCATGATATATAGTGCGAATCGGCTTTAAGTCAGCTCAAACCAATCAAATTACCTGGTGACTTTCAAAACCACAACCACTATGCCCATATAAGAATAATCGATTTGAATTCAGCATTATTGAATTGTATGTCTGATTTTAAAAACCTAATGTAGACAGTTGTGTGTGGGTTTATCTTTGAGATCGTAAGTGTGGCTATTATACATTATATTATTGCACCACGCGCATGTTGTCATCATGTATAGAAACATCGCCTAAGAAAACATTTCAGAGCATTGATAATTTAAGATCACAAATACCTACCTTCTACCATCAGGAAAAATCCGTCTTCATCCTTTTGTAAAATCTTAATCGATTTCTCGGTCATGTCGGCGATCGATGGCTCGCCGGCTTCATCCGATGCACGGTTATTCTCATATTGCATATGGCTAGGTTCAAACAAACCTTTAAAGAAAATCAAAATTATCATGAAAACCGAAATTACTGTCTAACAAAGCGGTGTGTTGATGTTTACCTAACTTTTTTGATGATATACCGTATCAAATCGGTACGATACACAAATTGTATTATTCTATAGTCAGCTGAAGAGACTAGCAGCACCTTGTTTTTCTTTCGCGACCGCGTTCGAAGTGTAAAAATGGAATGGCGCGGAAGTACGGTTTCCATTGGTAAAATAGAGCAGCACGCCTTTGAGCCGACAACGCGCGCGCATCTGATTGGGCAGCTTTTATATATATCGCGTCAAGAATGTTACCGCCCACACGCTCATTATCGCGCTCGCGTAAGCATGGTAAGGCTGAATTTCTCTATCGGCGACTAAAATCCATAACAGAATGGTTCTTGATCTGGTGATTGGATGTATTAGTCTTACCTAGCAAGTAGTCGGTCGTATCCGGATCAACAGCGTCGAAAGCTTCCTTATTCCACACATACTTGGAGTTGCTTGAATCTTTATCTGACATCCACTCTGTAATGATGTTGCGGCCATCTGTCCTCTGACCATTTTCGTCCGTATATTCTGGATCTGCGGTATCTGTATCAAACATTTCACGGCGACCACCTCCCATAACTACCTAAGTGACGGGAACAATAATGATATTATAATATAATATTGTTTAGTTTGGGAACAGTTCTATTTATACTCGATATAGTTATCAAGACTGTATTGGGACCGATGAGTTGTTATCGAGCCTGATTTGAAACAAATATCGAGCCCGCATCGAGCAGCAACGGATTATTTATCGAGAAGTATAACACTCATTGTCTAAATAAAGGACAAGAGGTGCGATATCTAAATGAGCATTATAATTCTGGTATGTTTGTTTAAGATACCCCGGGGTATAATTGACTATACTAGTATGGCCCTCGTATCGAGCGCTAATATCTATTTTATCAAGCCTTTAAACGCATCGAGCCCCGATGCACTCTCGATAAATTATCGAGTATCGAGTATGAATCTGTTCCATGAGTCATTGTAGCGCAGCTACCCGAGATGCCGAGGTCGTCACGACCCGTTTATTCAATGTTTTCAGTGAAAAGTGCTTCCCTCCACTGGCTCTAAAACCATTTGGGCGATCACTTGCCAGCAAGTTATCGTTAATGGCACAATGGCGGGTAGGTCATATTCACTTTCTTTCTTAGCATACGGTAGGCCTATATGCTTGCTATATAAAATTCAGGCAACCAATCGGAACCAATGAGGTCAAGCTTACGTTTTTGCGTACCAAGGATGCGCTCACGCGTGATTTAACACTAATGTTACGTGTGTCCATGGCTTATTTCTTTTACCTGAATCTTTTTATTGTCATCGTTCACCAGCTGTGCCGCAATATCTACGCAGCCATCGGGTCTCTCGTCCACTGGTATATCTTTGTCGTTTTCCCAGTTTCTGTTGGGCGAGTGTGCGTAGAGACATGCTGGGGTGGCATGAGTTACTCTTGCAGTGGATACAAATCCAACAGCTTTGCCTATATTTGAAATAAAACGAAGTTTACGTTAAAAGTCATACAATTCTGATGCTATGAATGTTTTGAACAAAAACCTTTTTGCCCTATTGAAGTTCCATGACTTGGCATTGGTTTAGTATAATCAATTGTAGACACGCTGCCATTTCAAAGGACTTTCCTTAAAGAAAAAAAAGAAGAAATAATCATTTCCGATATTGATCTCGGTTGCTTCTCCATCCCATTCGCCGCCTTATGTACTTTCTACACGGCTATTGGTTTTATCATATACAAAATAGATTCTTTTATATAGAAACATTTCCCAACTTTCAAGGTCTATCTCAAGGATTACTGAACCAATACTAGGCATGTTTGTACTTATTGTAATGCATTTCTCATGCTGATTCCATATCTGGTAATGACATTAAATAGTTTTGACTTTTTTGAAACAATTTGTACAATTTTGGAATGTCGTCTACAGATGCCTGCCGCATGGATAGCGTTATGTAAGACGACTTCTCTGCTGTGATTTGAACAATACTACAATGCTGACGTTTGCTCATTTTAACTCAAGTTTATTTCTTCCATGGCTAACATTTGACTGGGAACTAGTGGTACAAAAAGACGAAGTGAATGGAAGAAAAACGGAAGGAGAGGGAATAAAATGGAAGGAGGAGAAAGAGGAAGGTTGGAAAGGAAAGAAATGGAAAAATAAGGAAGAAGATTAAACAGAAAAAAAAGGAAAAAGGGAAAGAAATGGAAAGAAAAAAGAAGGGTAGCAGTTGATAACGAAGGGTAAATAAGTAGAAGGAATGGAAAATAAGTGAAAAAAATGGAAAATCGCCCTATTTATTCGTAACCGTAGGGTCGAACGAGTGTTCTGCGGGTAAGAAATACCCTCCCCCCCCCCCCCCACCTCTCCCTCTGACAATTAAACACCATATACGCCACTAATGATACCCTGTTATATCTTACCAGCTTCCATTGCAAGAGTTAGCACTGAGTCTACCGATGCGTTCTGAATGGAGGAACACTTCCCATAAATAACTTGATCATCTACGCCAATCGCACCGGCTTTTGTTTTCACCCCAGTAAAAAACGCGGTAGCGGTCCCGGCGGAATCTGCCGTTTGCTGATCAGTGTTATACGTCTATGGGAGTTAAATTTATAAAAATAAATGTCATTAATATCGCTTAAAACGGCAATGTATATTCAAGACGAACTTTTTTGCACAAGCCCAGTAGGCGCCAAGATTCGTCAATGGGATCTGTAGAACGAATAAGATGTTTTAATAGACGTTATTCGTAATTGGCGCACTTACATGTACGTCAAAAAAGGGTCATGCTATCCAACTGAGCATGCTCAGCAGAGCAATTAGTGCTCCAAAAACGAGGCTAGTTATGTAGCCGAGACGAGAGTGATGTAGTTTTTCAATGTGGTGAACTTTGTACTAATCATAAAAATTCTTCATACTTCTGTGCTGTTCAATATTAGTTTAGTTTAGTTTAGTTTTTATTTGGCATCACAACATATACAAATAACAAATCACACGAGTATAAAATTATAACAACATTCAATAAATAACGCATATCACAATGCCATCCCAAACTGGAACGGCAAACACACCACAACACCAAAAGTTGCAAGGCCAGGATAGCCCATAAAAGCCAGCTACATGTGCAGGCTTATTTCCAATGGGGTCCCAAAACAACACAACAAGAGGGCCATGGACGTGGAGTAACATAAACAAAATGACAATATTTGACCTTATTACATTCGTGAAATAAACTTGAACGTATAATATATTTGACCTTATTACATTCGTGAAATAAACTTGAACGTATAAACTATCTATTCCACTAGTTTGAAATGAAATGTTTGCTGGTAACCGACACTATCTAGAAAAATGTAGAAACTCACAGTTCATTATATTGCAGTAAAAGTACAAGATTGTATGTTTATCGGCGTGACATCGAGTATGTCTCCCTCTTTGACATGAAATCGCCAATTACGAATAACGTCTATTAGACAGTCGCAAAAATGAGTTATTAAAGTATTACCGAAATTTCAATCATATCTTTATTGTTAAATGTCGAGGATTCTGGGCAATTGAAAATAATAACACTTGTAATCTGACAACAATCGTAATATCTTTAATAGTTGAAAATAATGTTGCTGCCTAATACATCAAACAGAGACAGCTACACTGGCATTAGATCATTGACATGTTCTATATAATGTGCCTATTACTTTACTATAAATGTTGTCGCAGGCGGAACACGAATGACGAAGTGGACCGATGCACACGTAACACGCTCTATTTACTCTCGGATGTTCACCCCCTCTGATCTGACAGTGTCGCCAACATGGCCAAGGCATAACATCAAACGTCCACTATGATCGGATCAAGAAAATGTAGGTGGATAGGGAATGCTGTCAAACTCTTCAATAATCCAAAGTGGGATGTGGGATAATTGGTACTGTATATGCAATATGCAATTGACTTGATGCGGCGGTAAACAGTACGCAAAAGGGTCGATGACGTCAGCTACTTGAAATAGTGCGTTAACATTGAATGGAAGTAAACAAATGTTTGTGCATTGATTGCATTCTTGTTGTTTTGTCCAATTTTGCCACTAACTACAAATAATTGGCAATACTACTACAATATGGACACTACAATGATAGTCATTTTTAAAAGGGGAACCACAGATGTCTTGTGTTGTGCTTGAAAAGTGGACTTTATAAAATCCATTTTGAAAACAAATATCCTGTTTTAAGCGTTCAGCAAACTTTACAACGCTCGAACTCTTTGCGCTCTCACATTATGCACAGTAGCTCCGCCACTACAACAAAATGACGCAGCCTTATTGGACAACCGTGTTTAACGCTTGCGCTTGGCGGCCGAGCGTTGTGGAGTATGCTGAGCCCTTTGCACCTTACCTTTGCTAATCCTGTGCTGGAGAATTCCTCCCAACTCAGAACTGTTTCTTCACCGGTGTTGCCAGCCAGTTGTCCTTTGTAAATTCTAGACGCTGCAAGGGTTGTTATGCTCATGCCATCTCCGACGAAATATACAATGTTTTTCGCAACATTCTGGTTGAGTTCTTGTAATTCTAGAGCCTTTTTTAAGTTTTCGTTTGCGAGATTGTTCCAATACGCCTGACCTAATGAAACAAAGAATTTCATATTGAGAGATAGGCTTTTACGACGGGTATTCATAATACAGTATACGTTTTAAGATTTAATATTCGGCAAACTTTGTTTGAGACACCTTTGACAAAATAGCATGAACGTGATACCTTTGTAGCCATCTTCCACAATATTTTCTTGGCCTAAATTAGCACTTTGTCTTCTATTGTCTTTGTGTACGAGTGTTGAGGGTTAACCATTCTTGTTCAAAGCTTTTTTTTAACGTGTTTTAACTCATTATTGCGATGTTCATTGTCGCATAGGGTTAATTGACCAAATTTGCCGAGACATTTGAAGGTACCACCTTACCCGGGGTATGGTAAGCCGTCAAAGTCCGATAGTAGGAGGGTTGCCACCATTCAAATTTATTTTAATCGCCATCTTGAAAGATATCATGATTGTATGGTCCTGAATCTTATAGGATATGTTAGGAACACCATTTCCCTCACTTATTAGCAAATAACCGGGTAAAATTTCGATATTTGGATGTTTTTTGCCTACAATTTCAATTTTGGCCTATCATTTCACTGTACAGACGAATAAGGCGGGATTTTGAGGTCGGCCATGTTTCGTGACGTCATTGTAACGTCATGTGTGGGATTTTTGTACTTGTTCTTGTATGTATCGAAAGAGGGACCTCAAGCTTTATACCATGGTACCCACCCAGATAAGCATACTCTGCATCTCGGTTGGATTTTTTAGGGGGTAACTATAATAAAGTTAATTAATACACAATTAACACAAATGATGATATAGATGTATAAAAGATATCTGAATATTTATTGAGCTCAGTAATGATTCGTATGATAAATTGTAGATGCATAGATATGAATGTCCCGGATCTATGCCTCGTGTCCGCACATGCGGTCCAATCCAAGCCAGAGTTGCCAGTTCGTTTCAGCTTAAGGAGTTGGATGAACAATGAGTTAAGTAGGGATATTACAATAACTACCCCCTCCCCATAGGTAACAGTGTTATAAAAACGTCTCAGGAGGACGAGGGTTATATTAGTATTTTGAAGTGGTATTGTATTTAGTAACGCCTAATGGGAAACTGATATATCTACGACAAGGTGCTATATAAATATCTTTATTAAGATATCGTTCGTACTTTGACCTTCATTTGATTACAAGATACATGTTATTGTTATATATAGCATAGATCCTTGGTTATAGTTAATACACATGATTACATGAGAGCATATTACTTCCATGATGTGAGTGACATACTATGCGATGATCTATAAACCAAGTTGGCTTATGCGTCCCTGCAGTAAAAACTCTGGTGTCCCGATAACATGTGGGCGGATCAATCTTCCTTTTTAAAGTAAAATGTTGCAGAATGACTAAATGCATCGATTATGATCGATACAAATCATTGCGTGAGTGGTTCAGTGGGGTCAGCCCCCCCCCCCCCCCCCCCCAGACGGCTTTTACCGGGAAGACCAGCTCAAACTACCAGGCTAAAAAAATCGAAGAGAAGGGAAGAAGAGAGGGGAGAGAGGAAGAGAAAAGGGGAAAAGAAAGGGAAAGAGAGGGGGAGAAAGAGAAAAGGGAAAGGAAAAAAGAAAGGAAAGGGAGAAGAGAAGAGGAAGATAAAGTGAAAAGGAAAGAGAAAATAAGGGATTTACTTAATTATCTAAATGACAAACTTTGCCCCTTGCCGGTGCCCGGTTTGATGATGGGCAATTTAGTATAAAAATGGCTAATTTTGTCGCGCTGCGCGCGTATTTATACAGGAATATCATTATAGAAGCCCGTTTGAAAGAAAATTGTACCTTAATAAATGGTCAGATTCTTGTAGATATGTTGTTAAAATTTCGCGCGCTGCGCGCGCATCAACTTTAGGATGCTACGTCATTCGCTGGAATAAACAACCCAGCTGCGCATTTTTTTACTTGATAGGGTCGAACTGGTGTTCACCGGGAAAAAATACCCTTTGCCCCCCCCCCCCCCCCCTGAAAAAGACCCCAGATACGCCATTGGAGTGGTTTTAAGGGATTCAGAACCGGAAGCAGATATGTACCAGAATTCACTATTACCACAATGCAATTACCACTAACGGATCAAAGTGTCTTGAAGACGAGTTGAGTCGAGTCATTAAATACAATGAGTCGAATCATGTTGAGCCATTGAAATGTGAACGCTTAACGTACATTTGTTATATTTAATATACTTAGGGTCCATATCCAAACTCTCAGTGCTTTTAAAGCATTTTTCTAGCGATTTAAAAGCGCTTTTCCAACGGTATTTCGTTCTATTGTTAAAAGCATCGGAAAAAGATCGGTGATTAACTAGAAACCTCTCTACTTATCTGGCGTTAACAATAGAACTATTGTAGTACAATGTAGTATTTCTTAAAGAATATAACACAACCTTCCTTGCGCCTTTGATCTGTCTGCTTCACTAATGCAGCCATCGAGAGTACTACAATAGTTATATTGTTAACGCCAGATAAGTAGAGAGGTTTCTAGTTAATCACCGATCTTTTTCCGATGCTTTTAACAATAGAACGAAATACCGTTGGAAAAGCGCTTTTAAATCGCTAGAAAAATGCTTTAAAAGCACTGAGAGTTTGGATATGGACCCTTACAGGGTTGCAATGTATACAATAATGTATCAATAATAGAAACGTTTCCAGTGTTTTATAAGGATCATGCTTATTGGAAAATATTTCAAACATATTTCAAAAAGTTTAAAACAATTTTGAGGGAAATTCCTAAAAATTGGGACCATCGGGCCCGTACAACAGGTTTTTGTGGTCTAAGCGTTCATTTTTCAATGGCTCAAGCGTGACTCGACTCAACGTGTCGTAGATGTGCCAGTTTCCAATTTCTCTTTACGAGGGGCATTCAATAAATACCTGAAAATCTCTGAGCCTTGACATGTGTCAATAAAATAAATTATGATACTTAAACTGTAAGTCTTACCCCTTTCTCACGGAAAATTTCAAACATGTAGGTCATTTTTATCATATAATTTCAGTACTATAAACATCATGGTCCCTGGGCACTGAATCAGCATTATAAATCAAACGCCAATATTAACACTGTTAACGCATATAAAGGGTTCAACAAAAGAAAGTATACACTTTGTTTATGTCATTTTGAGTAACATTCAATTTTTGTTTTGACCAAACAGGCTAGATAGGCATTTAGATGAATCTTTTAGGCATAATTTGATACCAAATTTGCCCCCTAATAACAAAGATAAACCATGATTAGCACCATTTAAAGAAAATTAGTCACTTTTCAAAAGTCACATTTTCAATACACTACGCGGGAAGAAAAGACCACATGTTACCTGTCCATAATTAAATAGCCCGCTCACTCAGGCACAGCCCAACGCGTCCCACTGTGTGATCAATATCCATTTCATTCCCGGCCATTCAATGTGCCACGCACAGCATTTTCTCGCGGTTTGCGTGCGTTGAAAATGTGACTTTTGAAAAGTGATCAATTTTCTTTAAATGGTGCTAATCATGGTTCATCTTTGTTGTTAGGGGGCAAATTTGGTATCAAATGATGCCTAAAAGATTCATCTAAATGCCGCCTGTTTGGTCAAAACAAAAATTGAATGTTACTCAAAATGACATAAACAAAGTGTATACTTTCTTTTGTTGAACCCTTTATCTTAATGCATGCCATAAACTTGTCTTTCAAATTTCCCGCCATTGTAACATTTAATTCCCTAACCAGTGCCCTGAGATCACGGTATTCACAGTGCTGGAATGTAATGATAAAAATGACCTACGTGTTCGAAATCTTCTGTGAGAAAAGAGTAAGACATACAGTTTAAGTATCATAAGTTTATTTTACAGACACGTGTCACGGTTCAGAGATTTTCAATGGTTGCAGGTATTTATTGAATGCCCCTCGTACTAAATCAGGCACAATGAGGGAAATATTAATATTGAGTAATTGATATTATGATAATACAGGGTGGTTCAATAAAACGTTGACAGTTTTTTGAAGTCATTTTTTGTTAAAATTCTGTAGATTTAAAATAAAAATAAATTCAATATTCATCAAATATATGATCTTGACCATCATCTATGCTGAAAATATCGTTACAAATAACCTTACGGTTGCAAAATAACAGCTATTTTCCTGTCCTATTTCACTCTGTCCACGGGTACTGATTTCGCGACGTTACAACCAGTGTGGTTCAATAAAACTTTGACAGTTTTTCAAAGCCATATTTTTTTAAATTGTGGGATTTGGTTACATTTTTTTTACATATTCCTTTTAAAAATATTATCTTGGCCATCTATGCTGAAAATCTCAATGTTAATAATGCTATGGCGGCAAAATGATAGCTATTTCAAGAGAATCTCTCCAAAATCTCTTTGTCCACGGGTAAGTCTACGGGAAATGACCAGCAAGATAACATTAAATGGCATCGTCACTTTTAAGGCACAGAGCATAGACAATTACACGTCCAATCTTTGAAAATCAATAATTCTAATTAGGGTCACTCGTGGTATTATTATTTCACACCTGAAATCATAGTTAAGATGTTAACAATTGCACTGGTTTCACCTAGCGGGATCTTCAAATCTTATATTACTTCATTCAGTATTCAATGTAACGTCGCGAAATCAGTACCCGTGGACAAAGAGAAATGGGACAGACTTTGTTCAAATATATAGCTGTTATTTTGCAACCGTAAGGTTATTATTAAAGTTGATGAATATTGAAAAAGATTTTGTTTAAATCTACAGAATTTTAAAAAATGGCTTCAAAAAACTGTCAACGTTTTATTGAACCACCCTGTATGTATTATGTATAAGTTAGGGACATTTGGGTGCTAAAGTCAATATTATTGTTTATCACATTCCTAACCAAAGTTACGGAGTATAGAAAATGACTTTGTCTCAAAACACCAAATACAAAATGGACATGTTTAAATGTTTAAACCAACACTTTATCAATGGAGTAAACGAAAATTAAATACCTCAAAATGCAGTTTTACTCTTGTTCATGAATTTGAATCTTTGGTTGGATACAAGATGCATAAACGATAAGAAACGAGATTTTATGAATTTGACTTTGATCTTGTCACACATGTTTGCTCTTCAATTAGATTAGGGAGTACAGTAGCGCCTCGCTTACTCATGTTGGGTTACATTTGACTTTTGCAATCTCATGTCATGTTGAGTCCTTCATTAGTCGAGTCAAACCATCAGGTTCTTGTGGATTCTGAGTATGACAAATCTCTAGTCGAGTCTGTGTCGAGTCGAGTCATTGAAATCGAGTCGTTAACAGTCAAATATTAATTAAATGATTAGCGATAGACATGCTGGTCATAAACTGATCAGATAACAAATAGTGGCCGCATGATAACTTGTTTATCAATCAACTAATTGCTCTGAGTGTAAATATCATGTAAGTAATAAAGATATAGCCCATGTGAATACATTTACGATTCACATGTGAACAAACTCCATGTAGGACGCTGTATCAGATACGGATGTAATACAGGGTGTATCAGAATGATCTATACCGAGGTAAAACGATTTTTTTTCTCGGTATAGGCCTAAACTTTATTAATATTGTCCAAACCGTGTTCATATGTATTTTGCGCAAACGCCCAGCTTTCTTAGGAATTGAAGATTTTTAGAATCGGACATTTTTTGATGGAACATACAGACATTTTTGAAACGATAGTATATTTCAAGTTTTTGTCGAAATGATCCATTATACAAATCTGTTCACTGACCCTTTTAAACATTACATTATTTCTGAAATGTTATTCGCATTATTATTTCACCCTCTTCTTATTTTAATTAGCTTTTTGATAACAATCAATTGTTGTGTGCATAGAAAACAAAGCTTTGATTGAATAGGGCAGGATTTGTTTAGCTTGAGTGGTTTTAACCTTCCTTTATTTGGCGGGAGTTTTGAATATAACTTATGAGGTGTGGTATTCATTGTTTGAAATGCTGATAGTGCTAGGGAGAATAGCTGTAAAGATGAATTATGTAAGCCAAAATATGAAAATATATTTTCATCGATTTTCAATTATGTCTTGCCACAGCGGAACAAAAAGAGATATCTCAATGAAATTATCAGAATAAGTAGGAAACATGTTCACCATCATATCGCAAGTGTTTACATTTGAAACACTAGTTGTTTTATATTTTTGAAACCCGGTATAGATCAATCCGGTACACCATGTAGGCTTAACCTCGGAGCCCGGCAGAGAAAAGATCAAAATTAACGGTTGAAACTATTATGCACAAATCAGAAACCTTTACTAACTTTCAAGGTGTATCTCAACGATTACTGAACCAATACTAGCCTAGGCATGTTTGTACTTTATTTCAATGCATTTCTTATGGTGTTTCTAAATAATGATGGTAATGAAATGAAATAATTCTGACACTTTTTGAATAATGTGAAATGTTGAAATGCCGTCTGCGTGGAAAGTGTTTTAACAATTGAAAACAAATCCATCATTCCAATGCGAATTTATTTTTTCTTTCTTTTTGGGAGGGGGGTTGGGTTGTCAAAAACATTTCTACAGATTTTCTGGGTTTTTTTTGTGTTCGTATGCCTTCATAGGACAGGGGTTTCGTCGCCTTAGCCGGATATTCGTGCAATGTAAATTCTTTAACAAATTTCAGATTTTATACTGATCTTTCACTTAATGTTAGGTTGGACTGGACAGTAGATGATCATTAGATATACCTCTTCTATCATTTAATCACACTTGAGGTCTTCGTGCATTCAAGGTATCCGTGAATGTGCTAGTGCATGAATATCGTTGATATATATAATATATATATATATATATAGGTTTCCATATAGGATTCTCTTGTAAAACGTGGCGCCTATGTCACGTGCCATCCCTGCCAACCCCTACTACACCACTGCTAAAGCAGCGCCCACGGCACGTGCTATCCCTGCCGATCCCTAGCTACACCACTGCTAAAGCGGCGCCCACGGCACGTGCTATCCCTGTCGACCCCTAGCTACGCCACTACTCAAGCGGCGCCCACGGAACGTGCCATCCATGCAAACCCCTAGCTATGCCACTGCTAACGTGGCGCCCAGTCACGTTCCATCCATACCAACCCCTAGCCACACCACTGCTAACGTGGCGCCTATATCACGTGCCATCCCTGCCAACCCCTAGCTACGCCACTGCTAACATGGCGCCCATGTCATGTGCCATCCATGCCAACCCCTAGCTACGTCACTGCTAACGTGGCGCCCATGTCACGTACTATCCCTGCCGATCCCTAGCTACGCGACTGCTAACGTGGCGCCGTGCCATCCCTGCCAACCCATAGCTACGCCAATTCTAACGTGGCGCCAATGTCACGTGCCATCCATGCCGATCCCTAGCTACGCCACTGCTAAAGTGGCGCCTATGTCACGTGCTACCCCTGTCAACCCCTAGCTACGCCACTGCTAACGTGGCGCCCATGTCACGTGCCATCCATGCCAACTCCTAGCTACGCCACTACGTGGCGCCTATGTCACGTGCCATCCCTGCCAAGCCTAGGCTATGCCACTGCTTAAAGTGGCGCCCGTGTCACGTTCCCTCCCTTCCAACCTCTAGCTACGCCCCTGCTAAAGCATCGAGGGGTAGCCTATATTTTAAAATAACTTATGAATGACGTATGAAACCGTGACTGAACTTACTTTGTGCATCTGTAAATTCCCCCGACATACTCCATCCTGCCACTACCAGTATCGATACAAGTAACCTCATTTTATTCAAAGAACAATTATTGTCAATGTATATAATACAAAATTATAAGATCCCGTTATAAAGATATTCTAGTTGCACAACGTTGGCGTGGCACAACAGCTACACTAGTAATACCATTAGGTGCTAACTATACATATAGACGGTACACTTTACTTATAACTTATATCAGATTTGGATAGTATCTTTACTTATCTGTGTAATTTCTGTTAATATAATTGATTATCTTGTAGATAAACATTGATTTTGCTAGTCGTATAACAGAGGTCAGAGTACTATAAAGTTATTTCAAACCCTTCTTTTTATCCTTCGCCGATGTCCTTTTCGTCACTCACTGTCGAGTTCTTTATAAATGATCACTTTTCCCTCATCTCATCCATGCCGTCTCTCCCTCTTTCTTTCTTCCAATCAGCGTTACAATTGTCTTATCTTAAATTGGTTTTTGTAAATTAGCGGCCAAGGATACGTTTTTATTTTGTTTTGTTTTGTTTTATTTTAGGGTATTTGTGTGGTTTGAGGGCCATTTGAATATTAAAACCTCTATAAAGTAGTTTTTGATTTAAAAATGTCATGAAAAACTGTCTTTTGAAGCCATCTTGTTAAGCTTAAATAATGAAATATTGAAACTAATACGCGCGCGAAGCGCACATAAAATTGCATTTGTAACACTAATGGTCCAGTATGATAATAACGTCCCCCACATAAGATCTAGAATTTTTGGTGTGGTTTGAGGGTCATTATAATATAATGTTAAAACCTGTATTCGCGCGGAGAGCACAAAATTGTTGAGTTTTTGAACTAAAATTGGTTATGGAAAACTGTCCTGAAGCCACCTTGTTAAGCTTAAATAATGAAATATTGAAATTAATACGCGCAAAGCGGGCAAAAATTGGTCCAGAATGATGTTTTAACGTCCCCCACATAATATTTAGAATATTTGGTATGGTTTGAGGGCCATTATAATGTTAAAACCTGTAGAAAATATGCGTGCGGAGCGCGCCAAATTGTTGAGCATTAACTAAAATGGTCATGGAAAACTGTCCTGAAGCCACCTTGTTAAGCTTAATGAAATATTAAAATTAATACGTGCCGAAGCGCGCAAAAAAATTGCCTTTCTAACACTAATGGTCCAGTATGATAATAACATCCCCCACATAAGAATACGAACCATCTCGAAATTTACGATCGGCTTCAAAACAACAATTTATCATTGCCTCCGTGTCAACTTTAGCCTATGGTCATCGTTCATTTCGTTATGCTTCAGCTGAACTTTGGAATCAACTTCCGCTTCACATCAAGAACTGTAAAACTCTTAGCCATTTCAAATCGTCTCTTAAGACACACTTATTCAAAATTGCTTTTGATGATTGATTACCCTGTTTACAATGTTTTTGCATGTTCATCCACATATTGTATTATTCTTATATTGTAATGTAATTTCAGTGTTGTTATGTTATCTGTTAAGCGCTTTGAGACTTCGGTGGGAGGCGCTTTAGAAGCACCGTTTTATTATTATTATTATTATTATTATATTTAGAATTTTGGGTGTGGTTTTTACGTTACAACTTTGGTCCAGTATGATGTTTTTAACATCCCCCACATATTTATAATATTTGATAGGTCTGAGGACCAATATAATGTTAGAACCTGTAGAATATAATCGATAGGAGCACGCAACAATTTTGACTTTTTGAACTAAAATGGTCATGAAAAACTGTCCTGAAGCCATCTTGTCAATCTTGAATAATGAAACATTGAAACTAATGCGCAAAGTACGCAAAAATTGACATTTCTAACACTTAAATTGGTCCAGAATGACGTTTTGAACGTCCCCAACATAATATGTAGAATACTTGGCATGGTTTGAAGGCCATTATAATGTTAAAACCTGAAGAAAATATGCGCGCAGAGCGCGCACATTTTTCAGTTTTTGAACTAAAATGGTCATGGAAACCTGTCCTGCAATGCCATCTTGTTAAGCTTGAATAATGAAACATTCAAACTAATACGTGCGATGTACGCAAAAATTGACATTTCTAACACTTAAATGGTCCAGTATGACGTTGTTAACGTCCCCACATAATATTTAGAATATTTGGTGTGTTTTGAGATCCATTATAATGTTAAAACCTCGCGAATCGAGCAAAAAAAAAACCCAGAAAAAACGTTTCTGAAGCCCTCTTGTTATAGCTTGAATAATGAAACATTAAAACTATTACGTGCAAAGCGCGCAAAAATTGGCATTGTTGACACTAAAAAGGTCTGGTATAACGTTTTTAACATCCCTCACATTAAAATGATGGGGACGTGACCCCGTAACCCCCCCCCCCCCCATTTGCGCCGCATATGTCCCTACCCTTCCTCCTCCCCCTACCTCCTTCTCTTCCTCCTTCTTCTACTCTTCCTCCTTCTTCTTCTCTTCCTTCTTCTCCTCTTCTTCCTTTTTTTAACTCCTTTTTCAATGGGGGAGGGGGGGCATGGCCTGCTGGGTCACTGATTGAACCAGAGGTAAGTGTCTTGGCAAACGGGGTTTAACAATACACCTAACAGAATATTAACATGAGATCGCTTACCACTAGTTCAATTGCCGTATTATCAGCAAGACTGGCGGTTAAGGCGTCTGACTAGAAAGTTCTGGAGACCGGGGTTCCAGTCCTCATCAGTGCACGTCCTCGTTTATTTGTCGTTGGGTCATTCGCTGGTGTGTATTGATATGTATTGATATATTATTGTCTATTGTAAACGTTGTGGGTTGTTAAACTGATATATTATGGTATACAACTTGCTTTTAATTCGAGTAATTTAATTCGATTCGAGTCAAAAGTTGAGTCATAATGTGTAGGTTGCCCAATCTTGAGTCGAGCCTGTGGTCTTTTCTTCTCCTCTCCTTGTTGCTTGGTGGCAAGATTGGTACCAGATTGTGCCTGTAAGATCCAGCCAATTATCTATCTAGCCTGCTTGGTCAAATAATCGGAAGTAACTCTATGGGACCTAAATAATGTATATGACTTTTGCTGAGCATTAGCAGTTTACTAACCCACGGTGTTTACAATTAGACAATAGCAACAAAAATATTAACAAATACCGGTGAATGTCCCAACGAAATATAAGTAAGGACTGCATATGCAGCGGCAAGGACTTGAACCCCGGTCTCCTGAACTCTCTAGGCCAGGCGCCTTAACCACTGACCACCAGTCTTGCTGATAATATGTCAATTGAACCAAAGGTAAGTGTTTTGGCAACGGGGTTTAACAATACACATAACAAAATAACAGGAGATCGCTTACCACTGGTTCAATTGCCGTATTATCAGCAAGACTGGCACCCTAGTGGTTAAGGCGCCTGACTAGAAACTTCTGGAGACCGGGATTCCAGTTCTCACCGATGCACGTCCTCATTTATTTGTAGTTGGGTCATTCGCTGGTGTGTATTAATATTTGTTGTTATACTATTGTATATTGTAAACATTATGGGTTGGTAAACTGATATATTATGGTAGACTTCTTGTTTTTAATTCGAGTAATTTAATTCGATTCGAGTCAAAAGTTGAGTGATAATGTATATATAGGTTGCCCAGTCTTGAGTCGAATCTTGTACATGGCGTGTTCGGCCATTGAGTCATTACTTTATCAAATCGCGAGTTTTAAGTCGTTTCATCTGACTCGTGTGGAATCTAGGGTCTTAAAATGATGCATTGATTCAAGTTCCGGGGGCAAACCAAAATTGAGGTACGCATATAATTTTGCCTTTCATGGCCCATCGCCCTTTTTCATGCTCGTTTTCTGTATATTAACATTAATTAGAAATCTATCAAGTCCGTATGTCGGTAACCTTTTCATACTACAGTGTGTTCAGGTTGTTAAGATCGTAAAGGCCCTGTCACACCATAGCGTATGGCCTGAACGTGGCCTGAACGTATGCCGACGTATTCAAAAAATAGCTCGAAAATTGTCAGAGTCCGAGAACGTCCAACTTCCCAACGAATTGCGTCAACATCGGTGATGGAATGGACGTATCCATAGCGTATTAAACGCATACATAGCGTATGACTAACGTATTGATAGCGTATCACTAACTTATAACAAACTTATGACAGCGTATCACAGCGTATACGATCGGCGAGCGTATGACCAACGTATTCGTAGCGTATGTCTGTCGTGCTCGACGTATCCTCAGTGTATCCTCGGCGTACAACGAACACGTGACTTATGCCGTTGCAGAAATTGAGTTTCGTACACGGCGGGACAAGTGTTGCCATTTCAAGTAAACGCAGCCTAGATGATAACTATTAAAATATCTAGAAGGGTCAATCTATATGTCCAACCTATAACTTAAGACGATTAACGTACCTCTAACGTATGTCAGCGTATGTCTAACGTATGTCAGCGTTTGTAAACGTATGTCTAACGTACCACGAACCTATCGGGAACTTATGCAGAACGTAAGTTAAGCACACGTTGAGTACGTCGAGAAATTTTGAACATGCTCAATAATTTTTCGCTGGCTCGACGTGTTCCAAATATTCACAACGTATCACAGCGTGCTTTTAACGTATACGACGTATCCCAAACTTACCCCTAACTTGTATCAGCGTACACCAACGTACGCCAACGTATTTTTCCGATATTTCGCATACGTTGTTATACGTTCAGGCGATACGCCATGGTGTGACAGGGCTACCGTACAGCTAGCGCGCATTCGGCGTTTTGGGAACTTATGGAAGGTTTGAGTATATAAATGGGTCCCTTGAGTATCTCATCCTCACTTCTTCATTCGATGTCTTGATGACATCGGCGCAGGTATTTATACGTGCGTGCTACAGCGGCATAATAAGCCACGTGTTCGTTGAACGTCGAGGATACGCTGACGATACGTCGAACACGGCAGACATACGCTACGAATACGTTAAGCATACGTTAAGCATACGTTAGTCATACGCTCGCATACGCTGTGATACGCTGTCATAAGTATGTTATAAGTTAGTGATACGCTATCAATACGTTAGTCATACGCTATGTATACGTTCAATACGCTATGGATACGTGGCAGGGCCTTACACGATCGCCCGGCATAAGGTGAATACGTGAGAATACGTCGAAACTCGTTGGAAATACGTCAGGCATACGTTAGACATACGGCACATATACGTTATCAACTCGTTATCACTACGTTGGCTGTACGGTTTCCCTAGCCTACGTTCATCAACGTATACCAACTTACGCGTAATGTACGAGTAACGTACAACTAACGTATGTCAGCGTATGTCAACGTATATTTAACGTACCACAAACTTACCGGGAACTTATGCAGAACGAATTAAGCACACGTTGAGTACGTCGAGAAATTTTGAGCATGCTCAATATTGTTACAGCGTATCACAGCGAGCTCTTAACGTAAACGACGTATCCCCAACGTACCCCTAACTTATATCAGCGTACGCCAACGTACACCAACGTATTTTTCGATATTTCGCATACGTTGGCATACGTTATGGTGTGACAGGGCCTTAACACACGTGTGGATAACACTAAATTTGAAATAGCGCTGTAACTCACATGAGGTTGTGCTACAAATTAAACTGAATGATGATAATCGATTGGCCATCAACTTAATAACAATACCGTAAAGTCCGAGTTAGACCTGGATCGCTGCACATAACAGGAATGAATAATGCTTCTTATCTCTTATGGTATTCTAGTCTCAGGATAGGACCAAACTAAAGAAAAATACCCATATAACAACGTATTAATTACATTTGTAACATTTGTACTTCGGCTACAACAAGTATGGTGATAAAGTAGATCGAAACAGGAACCAGCTAATTTAAACATGTTCTTAATCAATTTCATGTAAGAGATAGCCTAAGCTGTAACTAAAACCAGAAACTAAAACTCGCATGAAATACGTGTACATTTTCTTCGTGTGGAATGAGGATACGCTATTTCCTTGAGATGTTGATTGTGAATTGTTAAACAATATATATTCCGTTTCGATCATAAATACATTTTATCTAATTAATCTGCACTTCTGATTGCGCCATGTTTAATAAAGGCGATACTGACATGATTATATACCACAACTTAACACAAAACAAATGAACAGTATCATTTTCATGTGTACTATCAACACATTTGATCATAATACGATCAGGGATACTATTAATTTTGGGATAGGAAAGTCCTATACTAACGCACGTAGCGAAAACGGTTCCGTTTGCATATTTACATAAATTATGGTAATCATCGGAATGCGTCCGTGACCGGCGTTAAACCAGGGGTGTGCCACTGAGCTTGCCGATCGGGTCCACTTTTAAATTGAACTTAGTCAGCATAGAATTGGTGGCGCTGTTCTACCGATAGGGCGTATTGTAGCAGACGACGCGACGCTGGCCACGCGTCTCTCAGACGACCCAATATGGCAACGGGAGTGCACCATTTTGAATTATTTTTAACAGTCATCTTCCGGTTAACGATAAAAATTCTTCTAATTATGATGAATTTGTCAAAATGATAAGTTTAATATTCGCGATTACGTGTTATTCACTACGAATTCAAAATGTAGGTTTCGCGTGGCCACCGTCGTCTGTGTAAATCTACAGCGCCCCCAAACCTATGCTGACTAACAATTCCGTTAAACCTGGTTAAACATTGTTAAACGCGTTAAACGCCAGTCACGGACGCATTCCGGACGATTACCATAATTTATGCAAAAGGGTCCGTTTTCGCTACGTACGTTAGTATAGGACTTTCCTATCCCAAAATTAATAGTATCCCTGATTAAACGCGTTCAACAATGTTTAACCAGGTTTAACGTCATATTTGGTCGGCATAGGTTTGAGGGCGCTGTAGATTTACACAGACGACGGTGGCCACGCGAAACCTAAATTTTGAATTGTTAATCTTATCATTTTGACAAATTCATCATAATTAGAAGAATTTTCATCGTTAACCGGGCGATGGCTGTTAGAAATAATTCAAAATGGTGCACTCCCGTTGTCATATTGGGTCGTCTGAGAGACGCGTGGCCAGCGTCGCGTCGTTTGCTACAATCACGCCTTATCGGTATAGCGCCACCAATTCTATGCCGACCAAAATTTAATTTAAAAGTGGCCTCCGATCGGCAAGCTCAGTGGCACACCCCTGCTGCGATGCTGTGGACGTAGTTATTGATTGATCACCAATCAGTTAACCATTGATTGCCTACAGACTCTATAAAGTTAAAAGAAAAGAGAAAAAGCGACACAAAAGCATAGGTGATGCGTGCAATTGACAGCATACCACTCGGACATTTTAATTGCCCAACAAATATAAATTCACACAACAATTATAAATTCACAATCAATCAGCTACCAGCTTCTCTGGTAGATATAAAGTAAATGACCTTTTATGGCATTTATATTTTATATATAGCTCGTGTCTAATTTGTACACACTTACTGCAATTTTTGGCAGAAAATGATTGAAAATACAAACTTAAATATGAAGGCATCCGGACAAGAAACAACCCACTCACTCCCACAGGAAAACCCTGTGGAGATTAAGAATTCACAATTCTGCCAAATTGGGTACCATACTTTTATATTATTTTGTGATGTGCCTTAATACTAACAAGACATTTATTTGCACTAGTATTATTAAGTTCAATTAGATTATAACTATGTGGCAGTAGGAAACGAAAAACCATCCTCCCCAACGGAAAAATTGGAAAAGGCTAATAAACCAAGATCAAATGTGTATTAAAAAATCACCAGGCAGCGATGCGCGAATAACCCATCCCTCCCAACGATGAGAAATTGATGAAGGGGAATTTTCCAAAAATACACCTGAATAAACAACTTATTTTAAAGTGATGTTGTAGCCCCAAATGTATACCAACCTGCCCACCCCTCATATGAGCTTAACTGCCTTTCTTCCATATACATTCATGAATAAATGACACAAAACACAATATTGCGTGTTGTCAGTATATTGCCTCAACGTAATACAAGTGCACCACAATTAACGTGCACACCTTATGTTATTTATATCATAATTGTGAACCAACATAATATAACAATATCATATCAGAAATATACAATTTCATATGAGTGCTAGATACGCACATACAAAATCTTTAACTTGACTTAGGGACACCCACATAATTTATGATCAAAGATGAGAATTAAATGCGAAAGTGGCCGGCTGCGCAAAACTCAAAACTCTATCTATGTAGAGAAAAAGAAACATTGTAATTGACTCCAGGTGCTAACTATCTCGCGCCAACCCGATATCGGACATTCACCAGCCCATAAATATGATCTCCCCCAAGGGTAACCAGCAATGGTAAATTAAAATTGAGCATGCGCTAAATTAAACAGCGATGTGAGTCTGGTGGGCAAACTGACCTGAGTGATAGCCTTATCCCTGAACTGACTAGCATGATCATTCATGGTTACGTAACCGAAGAAAAGCAAATATATTCTAATTCACATCGATCGTTCACCCGACTATATTTAGATATATACAGGGTGGGTGGGTGGGAACATTCTGAGACATCCGAATAGTATGCTGGCAAAACGCAATGTGAGAGAAAATGGGACACAGCGGAGAACAGCAAAACAGAGAAACACTAGACTGCTGAACAAAGGCAATTTTCGCGGGCCAGTAAACACCCATCCTGAATAGCAGAGGAATGGGTTGTAAACAACACACTTGAGCACCTACACATATCAATGCGCTGGAGCCTTATCGCTGTAAGCAAGTCAGAATAATTTAGATTTCTCAAAATAATTCTTTATTCTTTATGAGATCCACCCTGTTTGTTCGTGTTGACTGTGTGAAATACTTCACGCGTTCACATGGGGATGTCTTGCGAAACGATCCAATATCTCGGTTCAAAAAGGTTACATTGTTAGAATTAACTGTATTATAGAAAGTATTCGCATAATTTTTGTGTGTTTGTTGGGGGGTGAGTGGTTGTGTGTTTATTTGGGGTGTTTGTTTATTAATTGGTTGGGGTGTTTGTTTGTTAATTGGTTGTCGTGTTTAATAATTTACATGGTCAAATTGTATTCCGAGCGGACACACGCTTGGGTCCTGAATGGACCAGTTTCAATCAAACAACTGCTCGAGCCAGGCTTGAAAAGGTCAAAGGTCAGCACACATTAGCGGTATACTGTAAACACTAAAATGTCACTGCATGAACATTAAGCGAATTTGAAAAACACCACCATTTAGTGGCATTTTAATTTCACTCATTTGGATCATCTAGTTATGTTAACCAAGTAAAAAAATCTTTAATTAGCGGCATTTTAATTTAGCGAACAGAAGGTTCTAGCGAACTTAGCAAAAAATACCAAGATGTAGATGAAACTGTGAAACGGACTGTTTGGTGTGACTTTGATTACTAGTTATGAGCTACACTATCCATGTTTTAAATTACTGTCATAATTTTTACAGTATTACAACTGTGACGTCTCCGGCGCATAATCTCATTGGGCGTGAATTACTAAGGGGCGATATCCAAACTCTACAGTGATTTTAAAGCATTATTCTAGCGATTTTACAACGATATTCCAACGGTATTTCGTTCTATTGTTAAAAGCATCGGAAAAAGATCGGTGATTAACTAGAAACCTCTCTACTTATCTGGCGTTAACAATATAACTATTGTAGTACTCTCGATGGCTGCATTAGTGAAGCAGACAGATCAAAGGCGCAAGGAAGGTTGTGTTATATTCTTTAAGAAATACTATATTATAGTATAACAAAGTGAGTAAATGGACCCCTGATAATGATGGCACCTGTCAGTTGTATAATAATTGTATTGAGGATGCAAAACACTTTCTTTTCTCTTGCATGTCACTTTATGCTATAAGAACTAATGAATATAATAACCTAGAAAAGGCTCTAATTGACTTAAATGGTATTGATGTATGGGTGCTATTTATCTCTAGCGATCTTGATGTAAAATATAAATGAATGATAGGTAGTACATACACCACATTTTGTAATATAAGCAATGTTAATGACTTTTATCATGTATTTGACACATTTTGTAAATCCTTCTCCAAGCGTGCATGGAAGGCATGATTAGAGATGAAATGCGCAAACAATGACAATTGAATTATCCTTGTACTGTACATTTATAGTACCATTTTTCCAAGTGTGCCTGACATAATTTCAAATCAATACATGTATAGTACGGTTGACTTTGTGTCTGTACAGTATATAATATATATGTATATCTCATGGTAATCCTTTGTAATTTGTGTATATTAATTATGTATTCATATTGTGATTTTATGTATATGAACGCACCGTCGGCTAGACGGGTGCCGCTGATTTAAAAGCGTATGTTCAAATAAATAAATGAATAAATAAATATAATATTGACTCTTGGCACTCAACTAAACTAATTGGATCATCAAGCCTTTTGTACCTTCTCAGCCGATTAAACCTTCCAGGCTCATGGACTTTGAATGAGGATCTTAGTTTTGTAATTAAGAAGGTCTAACTAAAAATTGAATCCCTCTCAAAAATGATTTCGGAGCCAAAAATGAGGGTCTTAGTTTTACACCCACCGAAAAAAACACCAATTTGTTGGCGTAAAATATTCATGAGGGGCCTAGTTTTCGGGTCTTAGTTTTCGTATCTCCTGTTTGGTTCTTAGATTGTGGTTATTAGTTTTTGGATCTTATATCTTAGGAATATAGAACCCGCTAGTGTATTCAATTATTTGAACCGGAAATGTTCTATCAACGTATATAAAGTATTGCGTCTTTTTTTTAGCGCGGGGGATGTTTAGCATTAGTTCCGTGCTTCCATCTGCAAAATCAAGATCGAGCGTATTCAAGCCAGCACTAGTAGTATTCTATGGTTATCCTCTTGAGCCATCGCATCAATATTCAGTATCCCCACACACTAGGCTAATACTCACCAATATACGCTATCAATTTCTATTCTGGATGACCACCTGTCAGCCTTCAAACCGATTTGGGTGGAGATTGGTCGGTTTCGTGACAAGCTGTCACTTCACTGTGCCAGTTGATCCGGGAAAACATGCCTATTGAGCTTTTAGAAAATATGTGCACATTAATTACCCAGTTCATATTTCTGGCAATTGTTAGTCAAATGTCTGCAACTGTTTGTGCAACGTCAATCAATTTCCTGCAACTTAGGTTATTTATTTTCTTCATGGAGTTCACCTAAGATTAACCTTCCTCGCAATTGATCCCGCTTCGATGAAATCAAAACAAGAATAAATCACCGTTGACCAAACAGATTTAAATGCAGATAGATATTTATTATTCCAACACCAAAAGAACAGAGATTGAATTATTATTGCATTCATAAGTTACTTCCCATTATTTTATATAAATCAGTAACAGTCTAAATATCATCAAACGCATCACATACCGAATTATCTATCAAATTACCCTTTCGCAAAAAAGGCGATTGATTGAAAGCCTTTGAACTTTTTGTAAGTCAGTATTGAATCGAATAAATGTTCAATCGGTTTGTCTACAAATACGACATAGATACTCCACTATGTGAAAACACGTTGCACTTTCAGTCTAATAGTCAGCGCGGAACAAAAACAAATCTTAGGGGGTAGAACCCCTCCCCTCCTCCCTCGGTAGACGACGGTTAACCATACATCTGCGTCAAGTCATCTACATACTGTACATGTATTATATGGTTATATCAAGAAGTATAATTTCATAGAATACGGTTATTATAGTTAAACAAGCCCTCAAAAGTGGTGTTTCAATATACATATTGGTATCGAACAAAATTCACCACAGATTTTGTTGGACTGATTACCAAACCAAAGTTGTTCCATACCCTCATGGTTTCTGTAATTAACTTCTAATATTAATACCATTGGTTCCTTAAATAGCATAGTCTCCTCGTAGTGGGTGTGCCATGATACTATATGCACGAATCAACCAGGATTTAGTACTAGAATTAAGGTATGAATTTATGTTACTTTTGATCAAAACGTACAATCATTGGGTTTTTAAACAGTACTAAAATATGGTTACAACAGATACAACATATTGCAATAAGGCCAAGCCAAAAAGGAATGTACCAGATAACCCGAACGCATAGGTATGTGGAGACACGTTTGCCGCATAACCCATGAGCGCAATTTTGCTCCAAAGGGCAAACAAAAGTGGCCCAAAAACACAATAAAACAAGAATTTTCGCATTTAGCATAGCTATTTTTTTCTAAAAAAATCGCATATCGCATAGCTATATATTTTCCCAAACATTACGCAGTTACCTGTATGTTATGCGATATATTTTGAGAGGTTTGCAGGCCATGTACTTGCTCCATGGACACCCTGCTAGACCGCATTGCCAAAAGGCAGTCTACAGTCTTGCCACATGTCTTGCCACATGCTGACTTTCAGCCCCCATTGGGCTAATTTTTCAAACTAAAATATGCTCTAGGGATACTATATCGTGATTTTCCTCAAAATTTAAACTTTTGATTTTACAAAATCTGAAATGGCACTATTTTTTATAACAAATTGAAGTTCAAATTTTGAATTTCTTAACACAACAACTTTCAAAAGTCACACTTTGGGCTTCTAGTTCTACCCATCAAATTATCCAAGGAATGATACCGGACCAACAGCAATAAACAGGTGGTGTGAAATAAATCAGAGAAATGATGTAGGAGGGGGGGGGAGATTTTATTAACATGGAAAAGCTTGAAAAGCGTTAGGATAGTTTCAAACGTTTATGGGGATGGAATCATAATAAATGACAGACCTTCATTTTTTTGTTTGGCTAAAGCGATTGTTTTTAGTTTTAATTTGGTAGTATTCAAGAAAAGCTATATACATAATTGTTGGACTAGTATTGTAACGAAATGTTAACTGTGGTCACTAAATATGCTTAATCAGCGTAGTAGATAGTCCATGTTCCGATTAATGACAAAGAATTAGTGGATCATCGTCCAACGTGCTTTCCCTATGTAATGCGACACGTGTTACATGCAGCAAAAATCGTGTGCGAGTGGCCATAATTTCGCGCGGTAAGCTTGGATAATTTTTGCACGCGGAGAGATAAAAACCGAATATTTCTCGCCAATTTGGAATTGATAACACTAATTAGATCTATCTAAAACTACACTCTTCATAATGTAACACATTCCATACTAAATCAATTAACTGTGCGGGGGAGCGTATTAATTATCCGTATACAACAGTTTGAATAGGGAGAAACATATGTGCACATATTCAACTGATGTTAATGTTAACATGGTTAACGGTAGAAAATATCGCTTGGGGAATCATCATGGGGATCATAACTGCCGCTAAAAGTGATCAATTTAGCAGTTTCCTTTTAAGGTGACACATATTTTTCAATTCTCAAACTGGTCTTATTTCAAAGTCCTTTAAAATGAAAGTGACTGTGTATGTTTTACACTGCACACATCAGTTTTTACACAGCTTAGGGCCGTAACTACAAACATCAACTTAGTGAACGAAATCTCGGCATATTCTGGTGTGAGTCTGTTATTGGAGATCAGCAACTATTTCACACAGGGTTGGTAGACATACCTGAAGCCAGAGTCCCAACTCCTTCCACTGATAATGGATTTGATAAGTCCATTGATAATCCAATAGGCCTACAATCTTTCTTTGCGATTGCGCTTACTTCATGGAGGTGTACTGTATATATACGGTGGAAACACACCGTAATGCGTGAATAGCTCTAAGGCACGGGGAACTCTAGTCTTTCAATCTCTTGCTGAAGAAATTGAAATCCAATGTTGGCCATCTCTTCTTGTCCATGGTTCTTATCGGGATGCCACATGAACTTCAGTCTCTGAAACGCGGTTTTACGTTCCACGCCAAGCAATGTGAAGGCATCTTTGACTGCTTGGCGGATCCAGTCACGTACGTCATCCTCTGAGTCTACTGGTAGTCCACGTGTTGGCGTTGATTCTTCTGCGGCTTGCTCGTTGGTGGCGTTATACTGAGCCTGCTCTGCTGGCAACTTATAACGTCGGAATTTATATAGCGCAGTGGCGCTGATATTTTCATGCGTATCGCGTCCAACATCAATAAGATACCGTCTTGTCATTCCACTGTTGCTACTCTCTTTGAATTTGACTTCTTTGACGACTCTAGCATACACGTATTCGTCTTGGGGTTGCTCAAAGCTGTTCATATCGAAGTCCATGGGATCAAACGCGACATCAGCTAACCGTATAGGTATCAGATACGCCACGATTTCATCACACCGGAACCGGTTATACGGGTTAATATCCAGAAGTGTTACCAGGTTATCCGGGATCTTCTTTCCTGGAGCATAGGGATCGGAGACCTCTTCATTGTCGTCATCATATTCGGGGATATCCGCCTTTGTTAGCATTTCATTCATACGGTCTGGATTACTACAAGCGATTACCTCTCGAAGTAGCGAGAAATGCGCAGTGTCCATTTTGATTCCACACACCTGAAGGATAGTTTGAGCTAATTCTCTGTACAGCAAACAGTCCACAACTGGTAGATCAGAATGATTCAGGTACACTGGGGATTTCTCTTCATCAACCGCGGTAGCAGACATACCTAGAAATACCATTCTCTCTCTTGGTTGGTCAGACAAACATTGACCGTCGGACCCAGAGAGTTCAATGTTCAGATCTTTGACGCAGATTATGCGATTGGCTTCTTTAACTTTCACGATGCCCTCTGCTTGATCATCCCTTAATCTCGTTCCTTCATTTCCATGTCTTAACAATCTCATGAGGACACGCTGCAATTCCTCAGAGACCAATCGTCTCCTAATGAACTCCAAGAACTGACAATCCTTTCCCGCGCGGCACAAGACATTCGAAGAGCACGGTCTCTCGTTCATAGTATCGCCTAAGTCGTGAGGCTGGAGTTTTTTTGGCAGGAGAGCGATAAGCCTGGGGTCTTCACGGTCGTCGTCGACACCGCATTGCCTTAGTTCAACAACAAAGTCCAGTCCTAGAGTGGCTGGAATATTCTTTTTAAGATGTCGATCAGCGCAGCACAGCGATGTTGATTGCTTTAAATAACCTTTTGATGTAGGCAGATATAGTATATCTACTTCTTCATTACCCTCCAAAGCACTCTTTGATTCGGATTTTAGAAGTTCCTTGAAAATCAACCTGACCGCCGTATGAGTTGTTGTTATCTCGTTCGGGTGCATTTCGTTCTCTCCGCAGCTTGACTTTATGGAAGCCAGTACAAACGCCAGCTGTTTCAAAGTTGGTCTGGATTGAGCACCTAGAGCTTTCAGTATCTTTGCACATGGTTCCAATTTGTCGTGCATTTTGTAGAGGTACGGTCGCAAACTGTGTTGATATTCGTGACTCAATGTCACCACTATCTGTTTTGCACAAACCAACACACTGCCCTCGTCTACAAGACACAGTGGGATATTTGAAATATCATCGAACTCCAATGTCATTGGTTTCTCATTGTATTTCCTTTGCAGATAATCCAAGATGGCCTTCACAATTGCCTTGAGAGTTCTACGAGTGTCTGGTTGTACTCTGTCTGCGACATCACAGCAATTCCATTTCACCATCTTGTTACACACATTTGTGATATGACGGATACGGCATACCTGTGCCGTGCCGCTTTCCATTTGTAACTGCTCTTGTATTTCTGAATTCCGTACTACTGCAGTACTCGGTAAAACCATAGCTTCGGACCAGGCAAGTCTAATATCGGATCTAGGTATCCCTTCACTGATGCTTATGAAAGCGGGCTTTCCTGTTCCATCGAGACGTCCTTGATAGGCTGGTAAGATGTTTTCTAGGTCTGTACTGACTCCACGCGGTGGAATGAATTTCACAATGGAAACAGATTTCAAGAAGAATCTGTCCGTGTCGTGTAGCTCCGTGATCCGTGAAATTTCTCCAAGTAGGACGTCTGACTTCTTGCATAATGCATCTCTCTCGGTGTTCTGGGTAACACAACTGGCGCTCGTGGCAATCTCACGAACAAATTTGAGATACAGATATTTAGTGACTGTTTGATGGAGTCCAAATTTCCCAAGAAATTTACACCAATGGCGACGTGATGCAAACCGCTTTGGAAGTAGTTGGCTGGAGTCTACCATAGTTGTGAATACTTCAACGGAAGGATGGAAGTAGTGACTCGCTCTTTGAAGAAATCCATTGTTGTCTGGAATCCATTCAATGCTTTGCAGCTTCATTAGTAACTCCTTTTGCTTGGAATCATATTCTTTATCTGGTTCACCTTCTAGAAGCTTTCGTTGTATGATGTGTTCCATATGGATCTCTTTGGCCTCTTTCTTCAGCAAATTAAAGTTTGGTAACACATACTTTGTGTATATTTCAATCTCCTCGATAAGGGTAATGTCAAGCTGTGTATACAAATGCTCGAGGTCTTCGTCATACTTGAGGAAGATACAACTGTTGTATTTCATCCACACGTCATCATCCATTGGAACTGAACATTTGCACGCGTGACAATTTGTGTATCCATCGATGCTCGATAGTTCTCCATTCATTAATCTGAAGATTGGAAGCCGTTTTATTATACTAGTACTAGCCCATGGTATACCGAGTTGGTCCATGTATCCATTTTGAAAGTACATCAGTAGGGCATAGGACTGGTTCCTTTTCAATCGCCCTTCAACTGCAATATCGCTATCTTCGAGGATAAACTTGAGAACAGTAAGAACTTCCTCTCGATTTTCTGCAGAGGCTAGTGATCTGACCAAAAGCGATTTACCACGCTTACCGCCACATACAAGAGGAAACCAACTGTCGTAACCGTCTAGATGGACTAATGCTACAACTGGACAACCAAGAGCCTCCAATAGAGTCGCAACTCCCCAGAAACTATGTAAATAGAGGACTGTGTGTTTGGCTTTACTAGGCAGTACGAGTGTCGATGCAGTTGTTGGAATTATTGGCCATCGAATGGTTGTGTGGCTTTCAGACCCTGCAAATATGAATTTCCACAGTCTTTTCATCCAATCCTCTGATGGATGACCACTCTCTCCCGGTGTCCATTTGACATGCTTTCCGTTCTGAAGCCAGTCTTTCGGTAGATGTGCATGAAGGCACTGATCCAGATCTTTTACACGAAATTCGCGAATCTCCTCAGATTTCATCAATTCTTCTGTATTGAATATGCTAACCAATGAGCTGTGCAGAAACAACTCCGGTTTTTCCGGTATCAAATCTAAGTACTCTGTCACATACACAGGATCGTACCTAGAAAACAACCCCAGATGGCCGTTGTTTGTTAGTTGTAAAGGAACTCTGTCAAAGTCATGATGGGTTTCTGATCCGTCACAGCAGTATTCGGCCAATGCCACGATGCGTTCAAGTGTTTTGAAACAAGTCTCTTCCAGAGGAACCGGCAGTGTCGTCGAAGATACATTGTCAACGTTCATGATCAGATGCTCCAGTACTCTTTTGGGACTAAGCCACTCCGATGCCACACCAGCTTCCACGAAAGCTTCACAGAGTTGAGATGGTCCTGTAATAACCAATTTGAATTTGGAAGAACGCAGGCAAGAACGAATTACCTCTACCTTTTCTGGGTAGTTGTAGTCATCCAAGTTATCAAAAAAGGCTCCACTTGAATTAGATGAAGGATGAAACCATTCGACAAATGCTTCTTCGTCAGTGCCATCATTAGCAACTATAGGCATCGCTGCATCACCGGGGCTGTCGTTTGTAACTGTACTCGGTTCAGTATTTGAACTGTCTTCGCTGATTGATCTCTCTTCTTTGATTACATATACCGGTAACACTTCCAATTCATGTTTCCCTATGTATCCGAGAGTGCTTTGTTTTAAGAGATTCCAGTCTCCGTAGTCGCCTGATGGGAACACACTGTAATACATGTTCACACGATCATTTGATAAGTTTCCGTGCGTTGTCGGAACAATCTCCCGAGCTTCAACTATCAAGTGTGCATAGGCAGTAGCTATCACATTCTCAACAAGATGACGATTCATTGGATGCGACAGGGACGTCTCGGAGCTATCTTCTATAGTGTAGTAGCCCGAACTTTTGGCTAGATGGCGCCGAGATGCATCTAAAACAAAAGATCCGTTCACGTGAACTGGCAGTGTGATGTTTATTGGAAGTGGTAGAAAGTTGTAAACTCTGCGTTTCTCATGCCACCTGGAATGTTGTTCTTGAATTGATCGGTCGGATTGTATAAGTGCGGCTACTCCTCCTCGTGGAATCTGACTCTTCAGACCTCTCTGTTGCATATCGTCTTCAACTTGTAAAGGTTCCTCAGATCCAATAGTTTGTGCCACAAGCCATTTCTCTGACAAGCCTTCCTTGTCTTGTATATCCAATCGATAGACCTTTGTCATTGGAGGAATTTGATCAATATTATCTTTATATCGATCAATGTGGGTTGCCAAATCTTGTCGACTTTGAACGTCTCCACTCATTATCTTGCTTGATATGCTGTACAATTCTTTCAATTCTCCATCGTCGCCAATACTTGATATGTGTATATCCTCGATATATTTTAGGAAGAACAGTGACTCTTTAGCTATGTTCTTGAATTCTCTCATGAGCCTTTTTATCTCCGTGTCATCGTACCATACCTTTGATATTCTAGAAATGTCCGACATTTCCCTCGACCGCAAAGGAAAACGGAACATAGTAGCGCCCTCTAGATCGAAATTATCGCCAAGATATCCCGTTAGCATGTGCGGAAACTTCTCTCGGAATGTATCAAGGTATTCGTACATCTTGCCTGGTTTTAACGGTGTAGCACCAGGTACATATCTCACATGAGGATCAAACACACACAGCTTGGTATTGTCTGTTATGAAGGTTGGGCAATCGGTCAAGTGGTATACAGCGTTGAATCCTATACCAAAACGGCCAGCCGTTGAACTATCACTCACTTTTCCACCTACTCCAACTTGTTGTATGCCTTTAATATCTTCCTTTGAAAACGGTCGATTATTGTAGACACACAGGGCCGGGAGCTTCTGAATGGCGCCCCATTTGTTTCTGTCTATGATTTTCTCTGATTCATGGCTTCGGGAATCGTACACAAAATGGATCTCTGTAGCCTTGGCATCATCTGCATTTTGTAGCAATTCTTTCATGACGTCAGAAGCGTGGTGATAATCTCGTAATATGCCTTGCAGTCTGTCTGTGATGTCTTCCATTTGACCAAAGTTGCTTTCAAAACCATCAGAGGTAGAGCATGATTGAAGGGTTCTCTCTCGAGCCGTTGGTATCCCAAGTGCCCTGGCGTTACGCAGCGTTAGACCTTGATGCGTGGTATTCAACGTATGATCTTCCAACCACCCCATGTCGTTGAATGTAAGCTCTGTCGTCTGACGTAGAATGTTGCTTGTGTCTACAGCAAGAAGTTGCGTCCTCTCATCCCCATTGAGGGATTCAATCATCTTCGTTAGATGTTCATGAATCTTCATTATACCATCTTCGCTTTCCAAGTCTCCTTGGAATGTGTCTTTTAGTTTTCTCGAGACTGTGTCTATTAATTGCTGCAACATCAAGTGAGCCAGAGTAACATGCTGATCGTCATCAATGGGGTTGTCTTGGTAATCCTCATGTAACTTCATCATCACTTGCAAGAAGTCAGGTGGCTGAAATTCCTCACGTACTCCACACAATCGCAATAGATTGGTATATGGCGTTAGACTATTTGGCACATTGTACAAGAACGGGGGACAAAGATGCTTGAAACGAAATGCTACTTGTTTGGTGGTTATAAACTTCCCGTCGACAAACAGAAATTCCATCAGTTCTAGCTGCTCTATCTGTGATCGATATTGCTCGTCCGTCAGTTGCACCTTGTCATCTGAATTAACAATGCACAGTTTCTTCTGCATGAAATCATAAATGTCTCCGCATATCTGTGATAATGTGGCATGGTTTGTCACCTCGCTGTTCTTCGTGATAATCTTTTCCAGTTGCTGTATGATATCATGAATTGGTGGTTCCTTATCCTTGAAGCCCAGGAATTCCTTCAATCTCTCAGTCATCACGTCTGTGCCAAGGCGTGGTTCATCCAGAATTCCATGAACGCAGCCAACTAAATTGGCATATTTAGCTTCGTAAATATCCTCTGCAGCTCTGAATGTAGTTCCCCGGTTATACCACGGTAACGGATATGTTTCATCCTGACACATAACAGGAAGAAATGAAGAGTTTCTAATTATAGATGTCTGTTCTGGTGTGACCGTTATACACTCGATGCTACTAGACTCTGTGTCACGTAGTGTCTTCAACTTGTTGTCAATGATGCCAAGAAGAATAAAACTTCGTTGAAATGAACTTATCCTGAAATCTTCTTGACATTGTATAGTCTCTGCTCGTTCACAAATATCTTCCCAGTCAAGAGTGTCAGTTGCCATACCGAGTTCAGCTAACGAATGAAGGCGTTCTAGTTCTAGTATGTAACCACTTCCAAATGGAAATCGCAAATCTGCATCACGAAACAGTTTCCCTACTTGACTCGTTGGACTAACCAAGCGGCGTGGAAGGACAAGATCTTCATGACCTTTGCTTACAGGGATGCACTCTGTTTCAATTAACAATTCATCATATTCTAGTACTTTGTCAGAACCAATACGATTGTCTAGTACGTGTTGAATGATAATATCTCTGTGATTTGACTCCATCACGTCATCGTTGTCTTCATCGCTCAGCATCGGAAAGAATACAGATTCAAGGAACCTTCTCCACGTATAAGTGTTGTCTGCGAAGTGCTCGAGAACTCCTGTATCCTTCATACTTTCATAGACGGGAAACTTGAAGGAGACGATCTTCTTTGGTCGACAGTGTTGGTTAAGTAGTGTGATTATAGAATTCTCAACAGTGGGTATTTTGGGAATTCCTTCCATGAAAATTACGCTACCTAGAGATGTCCATCGATTACCGTTATATATTATCTTCGGGGGTTTCCAATCAGCCTTACCACACAAGGCATCGTAGAACGCTTGTGCCACCATTCGGAAATCGCTGTGAACTGATTTCAAGATTGGCCAAAGAGTCTGAAAACACCGTGCATCCGTGATGTCATCTTCCTGTGCGGCTTTCAAATCCAGTATCATGTTGTGCAAAGCTTTGCAAATAACGTCCTTCATCAGACTAATGTTCCATTGAATTTCAAATACTTCCTCCTCTAACGCCATCGAAGTTGATGTTCTATTCCATAGTTGTCGTCGATTGGGTTGAAGCAAGAAGGTTCCATTGACATGGAATGGTAAGCCGGTTGAGATTTCTAGCGGAAGAAAACTAAAAGCTCGACCTTCGACACTGACTGGTTCTAAACCATTACGTCCACTTATAAGCATAGTCGCTACTCCACCGCAAGGAAGAATACCAAATTGGCGCCCATCTTTGGATCTTGCTTTCTCAAGTGCTTTTCCATTTGACATATAGGAACTGACGCAATATAGTGTCTTGCTCTTTGTAGATTTGCTTTTCCTTGCTATATTCTCTTTGACATGAACCTCTAGTATCATGGTAGATTCAATGGTTTCAAGGCTTGATTGGTCAGTAGTTTGTCCAGGAAGATCCGTCAAGTAGTCTGCCGCCACTTTGAGTAAGTTCCTCTCCGTCTTTAGATCCCCTTTGTTACTAATTGACCGACCAAGCTGCATCTTCTTGTTCACTGTTATTGAGAGGATTTCCTCCGTCATATCGGGCTTCTGACCTTCTTCAAGTACATGAACACTAAGGTTGTCAACGTTCTGAGTAAACAGCAAAAGCTCGGAAGCTGATGTCTTAAAGCTGCGTAGAAGTGTTTGCATCTTTTCCTTAGACTGATAGATGACATCTGATAGGATTTCTCCAGTGTAGTCAACCACTTCACTCTCTGATCTGAGCGGCAATCGAAACAAAGTGTGACTATACTCTTCACCTTCGACGACGTTACATCCGAACACATCTTTGAACGGTTGAAATTGATCTGGAAAGCTTCGAACTGTACCTTTGTGCTTGGCATTCCGTAAGTCCAACTTGATTCCAGGTTTTGCAGTTGTCACACGTTCACGAAGGTGTGTAGTTCTCGGGTCAAATATCATTATGAAGGGTCCGCTGACGACACTCGGAACATCCGTCAAATGGTAGACTGAAGTGAACCCTAAACCAAATCGCCCTACTTTGTCAAGTTCTCGTTTCTTCGTAGCAGCAGCTATATTGCAGATATTTTTCACATCACTCTCGGTAAATTGAGCATCGTTGTATGCCCACAGTGCAGGCCCGTGACAAGATTTCATGTCCTTGTTCATCAAACTGAATTGCGTGTCTGCGTTGTTCCTCCAGTCGATAAGGAACTTTCTGTGTCGCTCCAGCATCATCTGCGTTCTGAATCAACTCTTTAAAGATATCTATGCCATCTTTGTACAATTCCAAGTTACGTCGAATGGCGTTCACTGTTGTTTCGTGAGGTCCCTCCATATCGTATCCCATATCTATCGCTTCCGTTGGTGCTACGAAGAGACTGAGTCTCAGCAACCCTAGCTGTCTAGCTGTATCAGTCGGTAGCTTTTGGTGAACTATCGGCAACTTGCAATCACTTCCTGGGTATTGATCCAGTAACCTCTCGTCATCTACATACATACATTTATGGGCTTCTACTAGTCTCAGACATTTCAGGTTCCCGTCTTTCCTGGCAGGCACGAGTATTTTTGCTCCCCTTTCAGAAGAGCTTTCGGACTGAAACTTGTTTGCAATACAGTTCAGAATATCGCACACAAGACTCAGATCGTCATCTATTTCCTGTTGGGATCGGTTTTCTATTGAATTAGCTTCGTGAATGGAGGTCAACACACTACATAGTACGTCTTCAGGAAATCTTTCCTGAACACCGGCGAAGGATAGAAATTCCTTAAAGGATGCCAATGTCTTTGGTATGATAAACAGGTATGGATCCAGGAGTACTCTCAAGCCACCTCCGTCAAAGGCTACTTTGTCAGTTGTAGTGAATCCACGACCATGCCAAATCCATGCAACCCCGTCCATTTTATCTTCGATCGCAGATTGAATGGTTGCTGATTCTGCTTTACTTAGAAACTCATATATTTCTGCTATCATCATTGTGTAGTCAGAGTCGTTCGAATCTGCATGGTAGCTTTCAGCTACATTCCGCAAATGAGAAACAACACGCTCAACGTGAACGTAATTATTGTGGTCCAATTCTACGTGCCATCGAAATACCTCAGTCATTTCCTCAGACACATCTGTAATGTCAACCAAAGACATAGTACTCCCTTGTAAAACAGCCGTTGTATATGCTGCAATCTCTCGTGGTTTGACTACAATACGCCCCTCTCCAAACCAGGGTAGGTTGGGCGGATAGCCATGGGGACGCTGTGATGCAGCAACAACCGGTACCCAAGCTATATCTTCTAAGAAGCTGCGGAATGACTTGGTGATACTCCGATGTTCAACCAGTTGTTCTAAGAGATGACTGCAATGGTTGATATACTTGAATAATATAGTGGCGCGGTTTCTTACGTAGGTCGTGTCCTCGTCTTCCGCAAGGCTCAAAGCAACGTGGAGTAACTCAGGTGCTGTAATACTAGTAGACTTCTTAAAGCCTACCCGTCGTATGTGATGTAAAAGATCTTCTTCCAAGTATGCCTCTGTTGGGAAAACTGCACCTTGCGCGAACAAGATCTTCAAGTCTTGGCAGCTTGGATCAAATAGATGCTCTGGCGAGTCTTTCTTTCCGCTCGCAGTTGGTATGAAGTGTAAACATTTTACCTCGTTGTCGTACTGGGACCGTTGCAAGACCCACGTCATTAACTGAAGGATCTGTTGTTTGTCGTAGAAACATTCGCTTTCAGAAGATACTTGGGGCAAGATGAATTTCTTGAGAAGCTCCTCTTCTGTTACTTCGTGACAGTTAAGTTTTCTCAACAGTTCTTTCGATTGGTCATCTTGCACACATATGAATGGTTCTTTGACCCTACCGTCAGGAATTCTATGAAAGTCTTTCGGAATCGATCGACAACAGATTGACACTGACACATAATTCTCTGTGGTGTTAGGGAATATTGGCAGTCGTATGAGAAAGTCACGTCGTGAATCAATTGTATTGACGGTGAGTTGGCTTAGGTACACTCTAAGAAAGTCCCTGTCCTCTATGGGTAAGTCATGGATATGCTTATAAACCTGTTTCCGATAAGCAAAGAGGATTTCGCATACATCCTCAGGAGTTAGTGATTGTATTATGGAATTGATCTCTGGATGATCTCGCACGAAATCTGGCAAATCATGCTGTACAACTACAACACCAATTTTCTTAAGAAACGAACAGATGGAGGCATGAACAACATTCGTGGGTAAATTGACGTCCACTTGTACAACGGATGAGTGTTTCTTCTCTAGGATAATTGTGTTGGGAATAAGCCTGACCAAATGATTCGTGGATGTTGAATCGTGTTCCTGTAGCGGCAGCAGCGGGATGTCTCGTAGCTTTTCCAATGAAACAATGCGATGATTGTGGCTTAGCCAGGTCCAGATGCCTGACAACCACTCGTACGTTGGATGTCCATTCTCTCCTCGATGCCAGATGACAGTTGCATTCGGGCCTTTTACCCAGATCCTCGGCAACGCCTCGTGTAAGAGTTGCACCATATGATCAGCGGTTAGACGTTTAAGCTGCGTAAAACTCTCTGCGATATTATCACGCAACACCAAAGGCAGTGAGGCAGCTGAGAATCTGTGGTCAAGATTTGGAATAAGAGATACCAGCTTATCTTCAGTAGGAATGTAGATTATTGGATCTGACTTTGAGAAAGACACGAATTTGTCATCACGACGCGGTAATAGTTGAATATCTTGCAGGTCGGCAATTTCGCCATCGCTAACTATGTACTCTAACAATGTCACTTTCTCAGAATCTTCTAGCCAGGACAACATATCATCTCGTATGACATCTCTTATATGCGAGGGTCCTACGACTGTCATACTATCTACTCCACCTACTTTTAATGTGTGTAAAACGTGCTCAGGAAGTCGAACCACTGGACTTCCTTTTTGTAGTAGAACCTTATGCAAGAGAGCACACAACACTGGATCAGGCTCAGCATTTAGCATAACATCTCCTGGTGCCATCCATTGTCCACCGTCCACCTCAGAATAAAGAATGTTCTCATCTTGTATTCGTTTAACCAGTGCTGCAATGCCTTCGTTCCATACTGGGTGTCTTTTGCTATCCACACACGGCCAACATCTGTATATGTCACCTGGTGTTTCTATATCCATCGCAGCTTGAGTTGAATGCAATAACAGTTTAGCATATGCTTCGGAAAATACTTCGTTTATGATCTTCTCATTCCACATGGCCTGTTTGTCATGCGCAGCATCCCCATCCGGCCATTTGATACTTCGACGGTTGTCATTCAGTCCGAAATAGCCATTCACATGAATTGGAAATCCCGGGCTCTCGGTTGAAGGTAGTGGTAGAAAGCAGAAGACTCTACCTTTGTGTTGATCGGTTTGATCCTTAATATCATTGACGGGTATTGATAGGCTGACTAGCGGTAACAGTTTCAGATCTGAATCGTCGATCAATTCTTGCAAAGTGTCACTGCAACCAGTCACTTTCAAAGTGTTCACTGTAATGAATCGTGATGAAGCTTGCAGTTGAGATCCACAATACCTCTCAATATGGAAATCCACGTAAGACTGGTAATCTGTTGTTTTGGCTTTACAACCATTTAGGAACCTGACACGCTCTTCTCTGATCTTACCGATATCATTTTCGGCAATTCGGACTTGGTATTCAAGCACGGGCTCCTCGTTACCCGCTTTGACATAAAGTGACACCGACTCTACATTCTTGAGGTATAGTAACGATATCTCGGCATCCATTTCGTACGATGTGAAAAGCTGCTGTACCCGTGTATCGTTATACAGCGTACTGCTAAGTTCTGACTCCACTCTCCGCAAAGGAAAACGAAATAGGGTTGCTGGATATTCGCCATCTTGGATAGTACTGCGATCAGACTTGAATATTTCATGAAGGAAAGGTTTTATTTGGTCTCCGTATTTATTAAGACGTTTTGATTTCAGCTTCCAACTCTTACCTTTGCAGCTCTTACCGAAACATCTTCCCCGAGGATCCCCTGAGTAAATTATTTCAACTTGACGTGGGGGTTTATTCTACATCAAGGGTCATCCCTAAAAATAGTCATATTCCAAAATTTGAGTTGTACTGCTCTAAATGGTTCTTAATTTAGAAGCACAAGGTAACATGAGATTTTGCCCATTGTGTAGTTAGTACACAGACTGGCCGGGTGATTAACTACCTTTGGCAGGAATTCACTGCATTTTTGGCCTATAATGTCTAAATGGAACATATCTTGCGCCTAAGATTATACAGAAATAATGAGAAAAATAAAGGTTTTCTTCTGATATCAAAATATGTTTATGTTAAAAAGTGATCAGAACGAACACCTTTAACTACACACATTATATGAATGAAAGTGAGTGAACATTTTCCACTGACAATCCAGGAGGTGAACCTGTGACCTCTGAATCGCTTGACTAGCGCTCTAACAACGAGTCAGATGGGAAGAACGGTGATTATGTCATATATAGGCCTTCAGTTCATTCACCGTGTGGAAGGCAATGTGTTGAGTAAGAAGAAATAATTTACTCATATCAATTTCCCACATTTTCCTATTTCATCATGGCATGTTAGATGCTACATATTTAACTAACTTTCGGAAGGGACCTTACAATACAACACGCGGTTCACAATACTTCTTCTGTCATATTTTGGCGGAATGAATACATGCATCACTCGCAAATATCCAGGGGATAACGATTTGGACATACCTGTCACATGGTAGACAGAGTTGAACCCGAGTCCAAATCTGCCTACTTTTGTGGGCTCATCTTTTTTCCCGCTCTGTCCAGGATGCTGTATGTTATACCAATCTGTCTCAGTAAATACCGCATCGTTGTAGGCGTATAATGCATGACCTTGGAATATCTTCAGCTCTGACGAGTACACTGTATCGCTCCCGTATTCCGTTTTGTCATACAGGAATATGACATTTTTGGCCCCGGCGTCATCAGCATTTTGTACAAGTTCCTAGAAATAAAACGAAACGTGTGGTGAAAGGAACATATCTAACATATCACATCTTTGGCCACGACGTTCCTAGGAATAAATCAAAGTAAAGGTAATAAAAATTCCATTGAAATGGAAAGTTGGCGGTCAAAAGGAAATTGCGATATAAGGCAAATAGAAAGAGCAAAAATAGCAACATTTGTAAATACGGCTTTTAGTTGCTAAAATTATGTGGCAGAAGAAGCAAGCGAATAGATGATCAACTAATCTGACAGTACTAGAATTAGTGCTGATTTATGTGGCATAACTCTGTTTTACAATTCTATGCACAGTAGGACACCCCAATATATAATCACAGATAGTCAAAACCAGGGATAGATTTCTCCTATATCCTCCCATGTATTAATATAGGGCCAGGAAATTCAGCCCAACCTATCCTTGTTTCGCCGATGACAGATCCCAGCATGATCTCAGCGTGGGATTTCTGTGGTTTGGCATCTGGACATGTCTGCCCTTGATAATAATTGAGCCAATCCTAGCCCTTGTTGGAACAGGTGTTATCACATGATCAGTGTTAACCAATCAAAGCACGCGTAAGGTCACTCAATTTTGATGTTTACAAACAGAAAACACGTGCGAGTCTGTGGTAAATTACCAATTTGCATGTATATTCAATGAGATGCCATGACCTCATCAATCATCGTTACAAAGTGGATCCACTTGAGTGTGCACATAAGGACCTATTCTTTCGATCTACCTTTGCAAATTGAGATTTCACCATTGCGTTTTTCAAAATAATTTAGACAATTTTCCATATACTAAAAACAAAATGGCAGCCTCCATGTATATGTAGAAAGACCTAAATGTCCAAGAATATGCAATCTGATGCTATAAGGTTGGCGGTTGCCCCGCCAACCAAAAAGAAATTGGGCCGACCCGATGTATTTCTATTTAATAATGTAGTCATGAATACTATGATGTATGAAGTTCTTAATGATGAAGAATTGAATAATTGCTATGTATTGAGTTAGCATCACAGAATGTGACAGTCATGTATTATCTTTGACTGAATGTTGTATTTTAGCTATTAGGTCTAATTAAAGTGTATTTATGATTTTCGACTGCCGCATTTTACGGGTCCGACCAACCCATTTTCCTAAAAACTTCGGAATTTGTTTTATAACTTCAGGGTATTTTTTTCGTCGATTCATCTAATACTATTACACCCTACCTTGAGTGTTTGTCCTCCATCGGGATACTTCTCTAGAACTCCCTTCAGATACACAGTGAGTGGCGGAGTATCCTGACCAAATCCATCTGAAAACAATAGTAAGACACATTTGTTTATTATAGTAAACTCGAGTCTACACAATAGCATTAGAAACACTTTTTGGTTCTTATTAGCCGACAGACAGTCCACGTGTCCGGGGGAATTATCATAAAGCTGTTGTCATACACATCAGTTGCTACTTAAAGTTAACATCCGTGCATTCTCCTCCCCAGTGTCCTACAAGGTGAGCAAATTAGTGGTGTGGATGTTTGTCATGCAGGTCACGAAAACGGTCATATTATTATTATTATTAAAAACGGTCAAAAACCTTTTCAATTTACTTTGATGGTTCTAAATTGTCACTAAAAAGAATTCAACCTTCACGATTTCGCCAAATTTTATGGAAATTTCAAAATTATTGAATTTCAGCACCATGAGAATTGCATTAACATGGATACAAGCATGCTTAGTATCGGTTCAGTAATCCAATAATAAATCTGAGTTATTATGCTTATTTTGATCAATGGTGCTCTCTCTGACCGCCTACATATACGTGGTGAAATTAAATGTCAGTCTTTCACCATTTCATTCACTTTATATATTTATTTTAAACATCCACCCCGTATTTGCAAAAATAACGTATATTGTTTAGAATCACAATCAGCCCTTCAATTTTTAAATTCATTTTCGATTCAATTTATTCAGCAAAAGACGAAACAATATAATACAATCAAAACGAATCTAGGAACTAAAAATTGATCCTGAAAATCGGGCTGGTTTAAAGGGGTGCCCTCAGAACAATGAAATAATGATAATCAATGTAAGTACCTAATTGTTACTTTGGGTAGACTAACTGTCACATATTGAATTTCCGTCCCTACTCAAGGGCGAAAGGTATTCAACTGTTGGAGTCAATAAAATAATGTTAATCAATTTAACACTATCCACGTGGCAGGCGTCTGCCGACGACATTCCAAAACTTCACAAAATGATTCGAAAATGACAATATTATTGAATTTCATCACCATATTTGGAATCACCATGAAAAATGCATTGCAATAAGTACAAACAAGCCTAATAATCCTTGAGATAGACTTTGAAAATTGGAAAAGTTTTCTGACAAATCTGTTTTGTATAATGGTAAAACTAATAGCCGCATGAAAAGTGCTCAAAGGGAAGGGTATTCAACTGCAGTCAATGGGAGGAAAGGTCAAAACGGGCTCTTAATTTTCCATGAACATTTTCAATATTTTGACGTTTGATTATCTTTTTATCATAAAAGAGTTGTCCATATTTGTTTCACTTTCAAAGAAAAATGATGCAGAAAAGTCCCCCTGTACTTTATCAATGAGAGAAAAATGACGTCGGCGTCTCCGTTGACAGAGCCTGGAAGGAATGTGTAAGTTCAATTAACAACCCCGACCAAGAGAATACAGCTTACCATCTTCAGAAGATGAATCGTCATCTGAAGCCATGCTCCTCGTCGTCTTATCAAATCTAAATCATAGTAACTGTGAAATATAAAAATAATATACTCAATTAATATACATTTTCTTTTGTCATCAGAAATATCACTATTTATATCATATTATTGCTCACAGGCGTAAATCCCGGGAGATGAGAGAGGGATACCCCCCCCCCCCCCCCCTTCCACAATATTTGACCAGGGATGGTCTATGCAATCACACCCCTCCACCTCCAAATGTTATGCATATGTATGATAAAATGCTAATAATGTTAATACTTAATGTATTGGGAGTGTATCTAAATTGTCCTTCAAAAGTATTCACGAATCCAGCTTCAATTTATTTATTTTAAATCAAGCTGTTTATATTGACATGAATAGCGGGAATACGAATTATTCGACTTTTGAAAACTCCTTTTGTGAGATACAAAGTTATGAGTATATTCTTAAATTCTTAAACTTCCATGAGATTAAAACATGACTCATGGTGGGTGTTAAACCAGGGACAATCGAATGAAGGGACAAGAAACTATTGTACTATTATATAAGTATGCGTGCTGCGGGGGTGCAAACATCATCAGTTGAGCAAGCATATACAATACATTCATGAATGGGCACTGGTACAAATCTCAGCAATCATACTGCACGACTCGCTGTGTGTCTTGCTCGATACTGATGGACTCTTAGTCGGGTGAAAGCTCGACATGACGTGAAGTAGGGTACAAATGTGATTTTATTGCTGAAAATCATGAATGAGTAAGTCTAGATTCAGACCACCGGGTGCCAAAATGGCACTATTGGGCACCTTTTTATTGATGTGTTAAGCCACACCCCCTTTATCGAGTATGTTATAATGCAGTGGCGACCACCCCACCCCCAATATTGACTGACATATCGATTGAGATTGGCACTGTCGGTTCATTTGACAAGAGGAATCATGGAATAATGATGGTCAAAAGCACACAGATGGCAATATTTTTTCGCGCGTCCCCCATATGCAACGAGCTTAATTAGAGCTAAAGTGTACCTCAATAATCATAGCAAAAATAAGTGTTAAGTCGAAAATTTTCACGCGCTACGCGCGATATTCTTTACTCAGACAATCTTGTCGGTTAACTTTCATTTCTTGCCCCCCCCCCCCCCCATATGAAAACCTATCTACGCCACTGTTATAATGACAAATATATTTGCAACACAAACATATCGTGTTTGGTATAAAATTTAAAGCACGGCCTATATATTCAAATTTAGGCAGATGAGTAATGACGCAATCGTTTTTATCTGAGTATTTGTAGTGTCTAAGCTGTTCTCAATGTTGTTAATTTCAAAATATAGGCCCTAAGTCTTTGCTTGTTGTTTCAAAATAAATGTAGGCCTAATGTAGATTTACATGCATGTACGCAACTATTCATATGCCCTTAAGAAAATCAATGGAGAAGTAATATAATGAGAATACTGGTAACTGCAGTGTAGGGGTTTCTTATGTCCTGGGGTTGGAATTGTTATGTTTGATAAAATATTATACTGTAGCCCTTCAACAAGGCACGGTTTTAATTAATCAAAATAATCACAAATAATGAAGACCATAGTCTCAATCTACTTGTATTAAATATTGGAACGTTTTCAAAACAAATAATTAGTAGTTTGCTGATAATGCTTCTAACTCCAAATCTATTACTAACAAACAGTTGACAGTTTTCTTTGTACCATGGATGAAGTATCACATCTTCAAATTTACAGGCAGGATATGGCGTTGTATATATAGTATGTGACATGAAATTACAGGTGACATAAAATTACAGGGGACATGAAGGTGACATGACCTGTATGAATATTTCAGGTTCAAATTCATTTTAATCACATTTGACCTCTTTTGACTTTTTTTATGTATTTATTACAATCATTTTATATGTATTCCAGGAGTCAACAGCTTTAATTTGATACAAAACATGATATTATGTTTATCAGACAAACTATGTTTGTCATAATTATAACATTATCGAAAAAGGCGTGGCTTGACGTCAATAAAAAAATCTGAATCTAGACATCCTCCCTCATGTATCATTTTCAGCAATAAATTTGAATTTGTACCCTACTTCACGTTCATTTCATAATTGTGAAGATATTCACTTGACTACATACCTGTGCAATTCCTACTGAACTACTAGTACTATACTCTAGAAATGCAAATATATACCATCAAAGAACATCATTTTCAGATTAATTTGGATATTGGAATCAATAGGAACAAAATGTCTATAGTTTAAACTTCCCAGGAAAATTATTAATTACCTTGTTCTAGCATGTTTTCACATTTTTTATAAATCTAAAATTATCACATTTTTCTCAAATATACCGATTATTATTAACAATAGAACGTTATTTTTTGAACAAATCACGCATTAGGAGTTGTCTCCAAGCAAATTTGTCTGATTCTCATCCGTTGATTCTGTGGATCGCCTCACCGGTTCACAAATAAAAGTCACCATGAGCCCAATTAAGTATTTAAGATTTAACTCTTTTCGCTGCTGGTTTTGTATGCCCCTGCCACCCGATCTGTATTAATATAATGATGTTTGACAGTTCACGCAAACTGTCCTTGATAGAGTGTATACTATGCATAGTGACCATATACTACTGTGCTACATTATAGATTCCAGAAAGTGTCAACGTGTTCTTTTTCGCGCTACATTTATTTTTGCGCTTTTCGTGCTAAATCTCAGCAAACACGCAAATAAAGGCGCGCAAATATATTCATTGTGTATGTAGGTCTATGTAAGGAAGCTCAAAATCGCAATAAAATAAAATAAAAACGAAATTGTTCAAAATGTGCCAAGCGCGAAAAATGTATACACGCAAAAATGTTCACCCCTATAGTATTAAACGTGGGTAAATTTACCTTCAAACCATAACATAAGATCCAGGGTAGAGGTAGAAGTTTATGGAAATTTTTTTTTCTAGATTGGAGTGCAGAAGCGTAGCCAGAGTCACTTATTATCAGGTGGTGGTGGTGGTGGTGGTGGGGGGGGGGGGGGGGGGGGGGGGGGCAAAGGGCAAAAGCTCAAATTCGTAAATTGTTCAAAGTGTGCAAATAATCGCGAAAAATTATACACGCGAAAATGTTCACTTTACGGTATTAAACTTTAATAAATTTACCTCCAAACCATCATATGTACCATAACACGAGTTGGTGCGGGGAAGGGAAACGACATAGATTATGTTTAAAATCACGCATTTTCAAAGGGGTGCGAGTATACTGTTATCATGGTTATGGCGCTATTTCCCATTTAGAGTGCGTTGCACTCTCGCCTATTTCAAAATGTCATGTCTCAAGAGTTGGGAGAAAGAATAGGGATGTTGAATGATGTGTAATTTAAAAAAATTCAAAGAGGTGCGGTTGATAAGAATGCGTTGCACATTACTGTTGTATGTCAAAAAATCACATCTCAAAAGTTTGCGAAAGAGAAGCGATGCTGGGAATGTGTAATTGAAAACATTTCAAAGGGGTGCGGGAAAGGTGATCGACATAGATTATGTTTAAATCAGGCATTTTGAAAGGGGTGCGAGTACTGTTATGGCGCTATATTCCCATTTAGAGTGCGTTGCACTCTCGCCTATTTCAAAATATCATGTCTCAAGAGTTGGGAGAAAGAATAGGGATGTTGAATGATGTGTAACTTAAACATTTTCAAAGGGGTGCGGGTGATAAGAATGCGTTGCACATTGCTGATTTATGTCAAAAATCACATCTCAAAAGTTTGCGAAAGAGAAGCGATGCTGGGAATGTGTAATTGAAACATTTTCAAAGGGGTGCGGGGAAAGGAAACGACATAGATTATGTTTAAATCACGCATTTTCAAAGGGGTGCGAGTATACTGTTATCATGGTTATGGCGTTATTTCCCATTTAGTGTGCGTTGCACTCTCGCCTATTTCAAAACATCATGTCTCAAGAGTTGGGAGAAAGAATTGGGATGTTGAATGATGTGTAATTTAAACATTTTCAAAGGGGTGCGGTTGATAAGAATGCGTTGCACATTACTGTTGTATGTCAAAAAATCACATCTCAAAAGTTTGCGAAAGAGAAGCGATGCTGGGAATGTGTAATTGAAAACATTTCAAAGGGGTGCGGGAAAGGTGATCGACATAGATTATGTTTAAATCAGGCATTTTGAAAGGGGTGCGAGTACTGTTATGGCGCTATATTCCCATTTAGAGTGCGTTGCACTCTCGCCTATTTCAAAATATCATGTCTCAAGAGTTGGGAGAAAGAATAGGGATGTTGAATGGTGTGTAACTTAAACATTTTCAAAGGGGTGCGGGTGATAAGAATGCGTTGCACATTGCTGATTTATGTCAAAAAATCACATCTCAAAAGTTTGCGAAAGAGAAGCGATGCTGGGAATGTGTAATTGAAACATTTACAAAGGGGTGCGGGGAAGGGAAACGACATAGATTATGTTTAAATCACGCATTTTCAAAGGGGTGCGAGTACTGTTATGGCGCTATTTTCCCATTTAGAGTGCGTTGCATTCTTACCTATTTCAAAATATCATGTCTCAAGAGTTGGGAGAAAGAATAGGGATGTTGAATGATGTGTAATTTAAAATTTTTCATAGGGGTGCGGGTGATAAGAATGCGTTGCACATTACTGTTGTATGTCAAAAAATCACATCTCAAAAGTTTGCGAAAGAGAAGCGATGCTGGGAATGTGTAATTGAAATATTTTCAAAGGGGTGCGGAGAAGGGAAACGACATAGATTATGTTTAAATCACGCATTTTCAAAGGGGTGCGGGCGAGTGAGTATACTGTTATCATGGTTATGGCGCTATTTCCCATTTAGAATGCGTTGCACTCTCGCCTATTTCAAAACATCATGTCTCAAGTGTTGGGTGAAAGAATTATAGGGATGTTAGATGATGTGTAATTTAAACATTTTCAAAGGGGTGCGGGTATGAGAATGCGTTGCGCATTGCTGGTTTATGTCAAAAACCACATCTCAAAAGTTGGGAGAAAGAGAAGCGATGCTGGGGATGTGTAATTAAAAAAATTCAAAGGGGTGCGGGAAAGGGGAGCGACATAGATTATGTTTAAATCAGGCATTTTGAAAGGGGTGCGAGTACTGTTATGGCGCTATTTTCTCATTTAGAGTGCGTTGCATTCTCACCTATTTCAAAATATCATGTCTCAAGAGTTGGGAGAAAGAATAGGGATGTTGAATGATGTGTAATTTAAACATTTTCAAAGGGGTGCGGTTGATAAGAATGCGTTGCACATTACTGTTGTATGTCAAAAAATCACATTTTAAAAGTTTGCGAAAGAGAAGCGATGCTGGGAATGTGTAATTGAAAACATTTCAAAGGGGTGCGGGAAAGGTGATCTACATAGATTATGTTTAAATCAGGCATTTTGAAAGGGGTGCGAGTACTGTTATGGCGCTATATTCCCATTTAGAGTGCGTTGCACTCTCGCCTATTTCAAAATATCATGTCTCAAGAGTTGGGAGAAAGAATACACTGAAAAATAAATTGGTGTCACAGCGACGCCTTCTTGGAGTCAACTGTAAATGACACTTACAAAGGCGTTATTTTGACTCCAAAATTGGTGTAATCGTCAATGATATGGGTTTGCACATAATTTACGTTGACACCGTTAAGTGTCCGACGGACGCCTTTCAGTGATCATTTAGTGATTTACACCAAAACTGGTGTCAGATTAATTAAAATAACTCCAAGGGCGTCAATAGTTGGCGGGAAAGCTCACGGTTTTTAGAGGCGTCGAAGCAGCATGACACCAATTGGTGTAATTCTGACACCAATTGGTGTAATTCTGACACCAACTGGTGTAATTCTGACACCAACTGGTGTAATTCTGACACCAATTGGTGTAATTCTGACACCAAATTGGTGTAATTCTGACACCAAATTGGTGTAATTCTGACACCAAATTGGGCGTCTATCAACATATCAACGCATGCGTTTTCTCGTCGCCATTTTGTTTGCATGTTACGAGCCGGTAAGACTGGTAAGTACCGATCTGCTCCATTTCAAGACATTTTTGATAATAATTATGATACAATTAGCGTAATGTAAGCCTTGTTCATGTTGTTTAATATTGCGCCAACTAACTGATGAAATAAATTACAATTTCATAGTCAGAGACTAGCATTTTGTTGGACTGTGTGTCAGTGCATGGCCCTACTATGTGTGTGTTCGTCATGCATGCATACGATGATATGTGCAACATTACATCGTACATTAGTATTTTGTGCCTGTGTTGTTATGTTGAGGCATGCCTCTGTTTTTGTCTCCTGTAAATGTGTCTTTTTTCGCCATTTCTTCATCTTATTTTATGGTTATTTGGTCACAAACATCATCTTTGGACTTCATTAATGCCATAGTGGTAAGGTTTTCTACTGAAAGTTTCTACTGGTGGCATTTGTTGCTGTGATTTCAAAGACTTAATTTCGCGGTTGGTTTATACCACGAATTCGGAAGACTTGTGGTTGTTTATACCACAAATTCATCAGTCTTGTCTGAATAAGCTTACAGTATTGAACTGCCTACAGGCTACTATATCATCAGCACTATGCTAGCACTGAACAGTAAACACTTCAAACCTTTTATGTGGGATCATAAAGGCATGACCACTTCATTGATTTGTGTTATGAGTATCTACTTCCTTCTTTGTGGTCACTGTTTTGATGAGTTAAGCTTAACTCCAACATGTACTCAGGTTGCTCTCAATATCAGAGGTGCATCCATCCCAAGATTTGGTGAGATTCCATATGTCACCAAACCAGCAATCTCTGCTTCATTCCGTCATGCTATTAAGGCTAGACTTCTCAATCTCAGTGGAGACATTAACCCTAATCCTGGCCCTTCCGTCTCATCTTCAGAGTATGACGATTTGTTTCGACCATTTAGTCACAGAGGTCTGAATTTCATCCATCTAAATGTCAGATCTTTACTACCTAAGCTATCCGAAATAAAACTCATTGCCAATCGGACTAAAGCAGCAGTCATATGCATATCTGAATCGTGGTTGGATTCTTCAATCACTGACACCGAAATCCAGGTTGACGGATACTCTGTTCTACGAAATGATCGCAATCGGCAAGGGGGCGGTGTCTGCATGTTTATCCGCAGTGACATAGCCTACAATCCTCGGAATGACCTGGATGACGTCAACGTCGAAGCTATCTGGTGTGATATACTACTTCCAAAATCTAAACCTATCTTAGTCGGGACTTTCTACAACCCTCACAGGGACTCTGATTTTTGCACTCAATTTGAAAATGTTTTTTCTAACATTAATCCTTCTCAAGAATCCTATATTTTAGGGGACAGCAATATTTGTACCGGAACTGAATCTTGTGTTTGTATTGAATCTTCAATTACCAAGACATTCCTTAGCATGCTCTCTGGTGCTGGTTTTAAACAGATCATTGATAAACCCACTCGTGTCTGCCAATCTTGCATCAGTTGTATTGATCATATCATCTGCAACTTCACCTATAAGGTATCCCAAAGCGGTGTCATACCAATAGGTCTTAGCGACCACAACATGATATATTGCACCAGAAAGCAGGTTAAGCGTACTTTCAATGATCATAAGACTGTTACTATGAGATCTATGAAACGTTATAGTGCTGATCTTTTTTCCAACTATCTTGTTAATTGTGATTGGTCTTCGGTCCTGAACTGTCAATGTGTCAACACCGCTTGGAATAATTTTGCACAGATCTTGAACACTGTTCTCGATAAAATTGCTCCCATACGTGTCATCCGTATAAAGCAGCGCACGGAACCCTGGATGACCGCCAGCATTCTTGACAAGATCAGGACCAGAGACCGCTTACGTTATCGACTTGACAAAGGGTTTACTGATGTCTCTTATAATGATTACACCTCATTGCGCAATCAAATTCAGAGAGACATCAAAAAATCCAAAGCATCTTATTTTCAAACAAAACTGGATGAAAGTCAAGGCGACCCTAGAAAACTGTGGCAGCACCTAAAAAGCCTTGGGTACAGTTCCAAATCCTCAAGTAAAGGTAAAATTGTTCTGAATGTCGATGGTCAGCTTTGCCATGATACCCTCTCAGTTTGTGATCATATCAACACATTTTTTTCTACAATTGCTAAAACCTTGGTAAGCAAACTTCCCATTCTCTCTAGTACCTCTGGAGCTGTGCCCAAGTCATTCGTTGAGTTCTATCAGAGCAAAGGAGTTATCCCTAATAGTTTCATCCTCCAGCCTGTTAGTGAGGAATTCATTTTCAAGGAATTGTCAGGTCTAAATGTGCACAAAGGTGCAGGCCTTGATGGTATTGCTCCTAGATTCCTTAAAGATGGGGCTCGTCAGCTTGCTCCTTTGATTACTCATATTGTGAACTCATCGATTGCCTCTAGCACTGTTCCTGATGGCATGAAGTCTGCCAAAGTCATACCTTTATACAAGAAAAAAAGTAGGCTGGATGTGGGTAATTATCGTCCTGTGAGCATTTTGAGTTGTGTTTCCAAAATTTTAGAAAAGAGCGTTTACATTCAGATTGAGAAATATCTTAGTTCCTTGAATTTTCTTTTTCAGTATCAATCTGGTTTCCGTTCAGGCTTTTCCACCGAAACGTGTTTGATATATCTCACGGATTTTATTAGGTCTCAGATTGCAAAGGGTAATTTTGTTGGGATGTTACTACTAGATGTGCAAAAAGCTTTTGACAGCGTAAACCATCAAATTCTCTGCAAAAAACTGGAGGCCATGGGAATCGACCCCAGCTGGTTTAAATCATATCTATTTAATAGACAGCAGCTGGTGTGCATTGATGGCATCAGTTCCAGCCTTAAGCAACTTTCTTGTGGTGTACCACAGGGAAGTTTACTGGGCCCTCTTCTCTATCTTTGTTACAGCAATGACATGGAAACATCAGTGCACAACAAGCTGCTTCTATATGCAGATGATAGTGTTATTATCTCATCCCATAAAGATCCTGAGGTCATTTCCCGCAGTCTGAGTTCCGATTTAAAATCCTGTAACGATTGGTTGATTTCTAATAAGTTATCTCTTCATGTAGGGAAAACCGAGTGTATATTATTTGGAACCAAAACAAAACTTGGTAAGGTCAATGATTTTCAGATATCTTATAATGATAAAATCATCAAGGCCCAAAAGTCGATCAAATACTTGGGAGTGACACTGGACCAAAGCCTCTCTGGAGACCTAATGGTTTCCTCTATTATTAACAAAGTTACTGGAAAACTTAAATTTCTCTACAGACATTCCAAATACCTTAACCAGAAATTACGCAAAAATCTATGCTCTGCCCTTCTGCAGTGTCATATTGACTACTGTTGCACTTCCTGGTACTCAAGTCTCAACAAATCATACCAGCGCAAATTTCAAATTATCCAGAACAAAATGGCTCGCTTCATTCTCAACTTGTCTCCCAGAGAACATATTGGTCAGGTGCATCTGGATTCACTCAAATTGTTAAAAATCCATGACAGAGTTAAACAACTCCGTCTAAATCACATGTTCAATGTTTTCCACTCAAAGGGACCCTCTTATTTGAATCAATTTTTCACCAAAACCACTGCCGCACACGCTCACCGTACAAGATCAAGTTCACACAATTTTCATGTCCCAAGAGTTACCAGTCTTGCTTCCAACTCATTTTTCTATCATGGTACCCTAGACTGGAATTCTTTACCCATTTACATAAGATCTATAACAGACAAGAGTTCCTTCAAATCCCATGTCAAAACCTATCTGTCCACTACGTCGATGAACCAGGAATTGGCTGTATATGTGTAACTTATTTCCTTTTTTGCCCGTTTATTTTGTTTTGTCTTCTGTTCTTTTCATCACCTTTTGCAGGCACCTTTTTCCTTTTGGGACCCCATTGGAAATAAGTTGGCATATTTAGCTAACTTTATGGGTTATCCTGGCTTATCGACTTGGTTGTCTGAATATATTTGTGATGTTATTACATGTTATTATTATATGTGCTTGATTATTTTTGTATTGTTGTTGTCGATTTTGCCGAATAACAAATAAATAAATAAATAAATTACATACATGTAGCCCGATTTATCTGGCTCAGTGGTCATCTTTTTCATACGGACGTCTTACATTACGCTAATTGTATCATAATTATTATCAAAAATGTCTGGAAATGGAGCAGATCGGTACTTACCAGTCTTACCGGCTCGTAACATGCAAACAAAATGGCGAAGAGAAAACGGCTCCTAAACATGTGCTATCTCAATATGACTCTTAAGAGAGTCAATATTACACCCCATTTGGGGTGTAATGACATTTTTCGAAAATGGGTCCTCAGGTAACCACCCAAAGGTGTCAAAATGAATATGACACCCAAAGGTGTCAATTTGACACCCATAATGGTGTCAATTTGACACCCATAATGGTGTCAATTTGACACCTTTAGGGTGTCAAACTCAATATGACACTTAAGAGAGTCAATATTACACCCCATTTGGGGTGTAAAGGCATTTTCGAAAATGGGTCCTCAGGTAACCACCCAAAGGTGTCAAAATGAATATGACACCCAAAGGTGTCATATTTTACACCCATAATGGTGTCAATTTGACAACTTTAGGTGGCCAACTGAGGACCCATTTTTTGACGCTTGTTTTAGTGTCAAAATGACACCAAATTATTTTTCAGTGTAGGGATGTTGAATGGTGTGTAATTTAAACATTTTCAAAGGGGTACGACTGCGGGTGATAAGAATGCGTTGCAGGATTGCGGGAAAGGGGAGCGACTGTGACCCGTCACATCAAAATGGACATGTTGGTGGCATGAGTCAATTCTGAGTTATTGTCATGACTTGAAAGAACACATTTTAAGCTTGAACATGATACCATGTTGAAGGTGATCGGACTTTTTAATCACAAGATACGAGTTGAAGAAGCATATTTTTTCTATTATTTTCTTTATATTTCACCAAATATATTGGCCTCTATCTCAAAACTGTGTTTGCCGAAAACATGTCTTTTTTGACGCGACTGGTAGATTATGTTTAAATCACGCATTTTCAAAGGGGTGCGAGTACTGTTATGGTGCTATTTTCCCATAGTGTGCGTTGTACTCTTATCTCGTCTATTTAAAAAAAATCATGTATCAAGAGTTGGGAGAAAGAATAGGGATGTTGAATGATGTGTAATTTAAACATTTACAAAGGGGTGCGGGTGATAAGAATGCGTTGCGCATTGCTGGTTTATATCAAAAAAATCACATCTCAAAAGTTTTCGAAAAAGAAGCGATGCTGGGAATGTGTTATTGAAACATTTTCAAAGGGGTGCGGGAAAGGGGAGCGGTATAAAACATGTTTAAATCATGCATATTCAAAGGGGTGCGGATAGTAAGTGTGTAGGCCTACATGTGTTACACATTCGCCTATGTCAGGGATGTGTAATTGAAACATTTCTAAAGGGTGCGGGAAAGGAGAGCAATACAAATTATATTTAAATTATGTATTTCCAAAGGGGGATACGGGTACCAGATTGCGCTACACTCTCGCCTTTGTCAAAATATTTCATATCAAGAGTTTGGAAAAGGGGAGCGATGTGCATGGGTAGTATTTCGATGTTTCTGTATGGTTTGTAAAGTGCCTGTAAGCTATGTGTTATATGCGCTATACGTTTTTATTAGGCCTATTATCATTATTATTAGTATTAGTATTACTACGTGTATTAACACTTTCGCCTTCGTCAAAACATTTCGTCTAAAGAGTTTGGAGAAACGAGAGTGATGTTGGGGATGTGTAAATGGCACATTTTTAAAGGGTTTGGAAAAAGAAAACGATATAAGTTATGTTTAAACTATCACAAAGGGTGGGGTACTGTAAGCATGGTAAGTGTGCGTTGTAATTTCGCCTATGTCAAAATATCTTATCTCAAGAGTTTGGATAAATGAGAGCGATGTTTTGTGGATGTGTATTGAAACATTTTCAAGGGGTGCGGGGAATTCGAGGGATGCAAATTATGTTTCAATCATGCATTTAGTAGTATTAAAGTGGTGCGGTTACTAAGAGCGTGTTTCTGCTGGGACACTGCAAAATAGAAAAAATCTATTTTTTAATAGAGAGTGGTCAGAACCCATTTGTCTCGATTTAAGGAAAACATCATCCGTGTGTTGCATGAAACTGTGCACTACGTGAAGTATTCCCGGCATGGGGTTTATTCTCCGTAAGAACTTAACAATAACTCGGACTATAACAAGTAAATAATGAACTTGTTTTATTGCAATATGACCCAGATAATTTTGATTATACTGAATATAAACACCTGGTGTTATTGCCTCACCTCGCCCCCCACCTAACGCATTAACAGATCAATATAAAATTAAATAAAAACCAAAAACATTAACAAGGGAAGGACAAACAGCAGGCAATCAATCGAATATATTGGAAATCTAGCATTGATAGGTGTTGATATAATAGGTAATGTTCTCTATACTAATGTTATATTAAAGTGTTAGTTAAATAACGGGTTCAACAAAAGAAAGTATACCACTTTGTTTATGTCATTTTGAGTAACATTCAATTTGTTTTTGACCAAACAGGCTAGATAGGCATTTAGATGAATCTTTTAGGCATAATTTGATACCAAATTTTCCCCCTAACAACAAAGATAAACTATGATTAGCACCATTTAAAGAAAAAAATCCTATTTTCAAAAGTCTCAATTCCAATACACCAATACCAATACACATAGCGATCCTGGCTATTACACACGCACAGAGAGACCCCGATTGGTCCTTTCTTCTCGTGCTGTGTATTGGAAATGAGACTTTTGAAAATAGGAAATTGTTCTTTAAATGGTGCTAATCATGGTTTATCTTTGTTGTTTAGGTAATAAATTAGGTATCAAATTATGCCTAAAAGATTCATCTAAATGCCTATCGAGCCTGTTTGGTCAAAAACAAATTGAATGTTACTCAAAATGACATAAACAAAGTGGTATACTTTCTTTTTTTGAACTCTTTATTAAACTGTTAGTTATATATTTGCAATCTGATGATACCCACTAAAATTGCAGATCATTGGTCTGGTGGTAAAAAATAAATAAGAGTAGAGGTTACACCGAGAACAGTAATTCGTCTAAAAATGTGGTCTTATTTGACAAATTAAAAACTTGTCGTAAGAGATGGCAGGTTTGTGATTTAAGAAATATTCTGTAATGGTGCACATTTATTTGTGATGCTAAGAGAACAATTTAGAGTGTTTCTCGTTAATTTTCATTTAGTATTTGAGTCACTTCAACTAGGCCTACATTAAAATCCGAAATGGCACCGGAAATCTGAAAATATATATTTATAAAGAGTTTCAACTAGTCATACAGGTAATATTCTGGTAGAATCTTGCAATCCATATAATGGTCACTTGAAATAGCATAACATTTCAAAAATATATGGTTTCCATTTTTTCTTGGCAATCTTGTTCTAATGGCGCCCATTTGTCGTAAAGGCAATCACTAAATACTCATTCTGTATTTCCATGTCTCAGCCAAGAATGTACCAACCTACCTAGCTGTTTTCTGTTAAATATTTACCCCATGGTAGGCAATTTGATAACACGCTTGTTAACCACGAAGAATATAATCCTGACGTAAATTATAATGTTATTGTGCTAATGAAATTTACAATAAAAAGGTGTTCTTTTGTCTAGTATTCGGTCATTAAATGTTCATCATCGATTACAATTTGCATGGGTCTCGATGTTCTTCATTAATCTTTAGAATTGTGACACGGTGTTTGTGTGTTCGTCACGGAAACATACAGTGACAAACTCCCTCGCATGCAAACATTTGAGACAGCAAGGATTTGTTTATAATTAATACATCTCGACGTTAAGATCATGCAATAAGCGTTCAGCATTCAAATGTCGATTTGATATGTTTTGAAATTTGCCATTTTATTCATATATCGATGGTTGAGCGCAAGAGGAACTTTACTCAAAATATGCTATTTAAAAAAAATCAACTTTCAAATAATTGGGACTGATTACAATTTATTTATTTATTTTATTTATGCTTTCTATATTGAGGGTAATATGCTCAAGTGACTTGCACTGCTTTCCAAGCAGGCCCTCATTTCGATACATACATAAATACATGCAAATAACAAATGTTACAGTGTTTAAATACAATACAAATTATGATATTCTTCAATGATACTTTACAGTGGAGATAGAGGATTTGAATTGACCGAGTGACATATTTTCTAAATCAATACGAATAGATGGTGATAAATTGTTCCACAGATGGCCAGATCTGAAAAGAAAAGTGCGCATACCAGAATTTGAGTTGGTTTTAGGAATGATTAAAGTATTACTTGAATGATTCCTGGTAGTATGATTGTGATAGTTATGTACAAATTCAAAATTGGATGATAAATATGTAAACTGTAGCACCCAACTTATAACTCTTATGTTGGTCAAATTAGGACTGTTTATGAGTTATCTCTTTATGGATCTGAAAATTTAGGGTAAAAATATCAATTTGCCCAAGAATTGAGTTACGGCCTTCTAGCGCTCAACCCTCGATATGTCGCCCTATAGAAAAACTCTAAGTTTTAAACATGTTTATGTTAAATGCGAATCCACTTTCAATTACAGTGTTTATAAAGTATCTTTATTTAAAAATAAATAAATTGTGGATTTGTTTAAAGTTAGTGTCTCCCGTTGAAGTTATTATCTCAAGTTATATAAAGCTATCAGTTTGGTGAAAGAAAACATTTTGTTTTTGCTGGAAACATTGGTGGCACTGCACGACGTAAACCTTCAATAAAATATTGGTTAAAAGTATACACCAGATCGCACCAAATGGGTTCAACAATTGAGAAAAAAAATCCAATTGTGAGGGGGGCACATCCCCCCCTCATACTCACCCATGTATGTGAAAACCAAGTTTATCGAGTGAAAATCCAAGTTTTTTTTGAAAAACTTGGTTTATCAATCGAAAAACCAACAGCTAGGCGAAAAACTTAGTTTTTCAAATGAAAAACCAAGATTTTCAGTTGGCTGGAGAAAATCTTGGTTTTTCGACGCGGAACGTAAAATAATTAGATAAACTTGGTTTATCAAAATGATAAACCAAGTTTTTCGAATTATTGGACATTACACTTAGATAAACTTGTTTTTCGATCGAAAAACCAAGTTTATCAAAGTGTAATGTTTATGGACCAATGTCCAGTAATTGAAAAACCAAGTTTATCGAGTGAAAATCCAAGCTTTTCAAGTGAAAATCCAAGTTTTTCTCGAAAAACTTGGTTTATCAATTAAAAAAAACAAAGTTTTTAGACGCCTAATGTCCATAAATTCGAAAAACTTGGTGTTCGATTGCAAAACTTTTATCATTTTGAAAAACAAGTTTTTCGATATCGAAAACTTGTTTTTTCAACGCGAAACTGAAAATCTGGGTTTTTAAAATCGATAATCTTGGTTTTTCATTTGAAAAACCTTTTCAATTGATAAACCCAAGTTTTTCGAGAAAAACTTGGATTTTCAATCAATAAACCAAGTTTTTCGAGTTACTGGACATTGGGCCTGCCATACCCATGTCCACGCTAGCGCGGAGCGCGGAGCTGAGCACCGCTTTCGTCACAATTCGGCCCGAATATTCAAATAGTTGGCTCCCCCTAAAAGATAACCTGGAACCGCACCTGAAATTAGCCTGCATTTTATGAAACAGGTGTGTATTCTTTCAAAAATCCTAAACACTTATTCCCGGCAAGATGGCATCTAATCCAAAGGATAAATAACTACATGTGTATATTGCTAAATACTTTCCAATTTTCTGTATTAATCTTATGTCAATAGTGTTGTTTTATAAATCGAATGTCACATTTGTACATACACATAATTATTACCAAGTTTTTTGTACTGATGTTGATGTCATTATGCAGTGGCGTAACCATAGGGTTATTATATATAACGTTATGGTTAAATATTGACGTCGTGTCGGTTAAGATTGGCACTGTCGGTTCATTTGACAAGAGGAATCATTGAATTATGATAGTCAAGAGTACACAGATAAAAAATGTTCGCGCGCTACGCTCGCATATGTGCCCCAAAAATGCAATACTCTTTGAAACAAGCTTTTTTAGAGCCAAAATGTAACTCAATCGTGCAAAAAATGCAACAAGTGTTAAGTAAAAAAAATTCGCTCGCTACGCGCGCATAACTTAACTAACAACAATCTTTCGGTTTACTTTCGTTTCCCCCAGCCCCCCCCCCCCCCCCCCCCCCCCCATATCAATAACCTAGTTACGCCACTGTCATTATGACGAGTATTTTAAGAAATTCCGTACTTACTCTCATGTTTAAATCGAGATAGAGGCTGGTGAGCAATTCCTTGTATTTGTTCGTGGGGTGTTGTTCCAACGCATGCAATCATGATAAATATGGAGATCGCATTATTTGTGGCCGTTATATGCATGAATAGCCAACAGATGTCGCTATGGCGTCATTGCAGGCATTGTTGTGACACGTTTCAGTGTCACGTACGTGGATTTACATGAGCGGGTACTTTCCGTTTATGTTAAACACCTCAGTTTGTTAACCATTTGCGGGCTATGAGGGTGGTCTTAATACATCAATGGCGGAGGAAGCCTCAGAATTTAGGGAAGGACGGGTACAATTATAGCCTAGTGGGACGTTGGCATATGGGCCATATCCAAAACCATCGTTTTTGCGAGGGACGGAATTTGAGTGACATTTTTAATTATCCTGATATCCCAGTTAGGGGAGACGTCAAAACTCGACCGCCCGTTGACTGCCGGTTACGGGCGGTTCCGCCCGGTTCTTTCAGGTCAAATGTTTTACTGGTATATGAATATTCGCGCATGCAACACTGAACAACCGCCGGTTGACTTAATGCTGTAATCTGACCAATTTACACTATCAATCTGTTACTTTGCGGTCATAATAGCTCTCTCTATAATCGTTCTATAAAAAAAACACATTCATAGACTTTCGGTATTGATTTTAAAAAGTTAATTGAGCTATAAACAGATTGAAAAAGCCAACCCCAGCGAAAATCAATAGCTGTATTGTACTGAGACTTTTAAGTCTTAAAAGAGCCCATTACTTCAAGATGTTATTGCTCACGTGTGTGACGAGGCACTTTCAACCGGTCGTGTTCACCAGAGTGTTACTATTTGACCTCATTATGTGTGTATATTATAACAGACGACACGTTTTGTGAGAACCGAACGGAACCGGCCGTAACCGGCGGTTGCCGGGCGGTCGAGTTTTGACGTGATCCCTTAGGAAATTAGATACCTCAAGTATATGGCATGAATGATCTACCAATACACTACAACATGCAAGAAAAAAAACGTAGCCACGGTCAAGCAAGTTGCCATAGCAACACATTTTGTCCATGCGAGGGACGGAATCGACTACATAAAAAATTCCGTCCCTCGCAGTTTAAATAATGTGTTGCTACAGGAACACAATTCATCCTAGCTATTTTGTTTGTCTTTGTTGTTGAAGTGTATTGGCTACTTGTTCAAATAATATCATTAATTTGTCTAATCAGTGTAACTGGAAAAGCAGACCATTAAAAGTGTAAAATTCCGTCCCTCGCAAAATTACAGAGAAATTCCGTCCCTCGCACACAAAAATGTGTTGCTACGGCAACATACTCCGTCATGATTGGGTTTCTTTGGTTTGCAGTTGAAGTACAATGGGTGCTTATTCAAATAACATACTTGAGCTGGTTAAATTCCCAACTTGAATAAACTGACAATCAAAAATGAAAAGTATGTCTCTTCCAGTTGACATACTTTTGGATATGGCCCATATTCAATGCACGTGTTCTATTGGGAGCTTGGCAAAAAATGTTTGAGGGAACGCAGAGGGACCGTAACATTTCGGGCGAGGGAAACGTCCCAACCCCGACCCTCCCCTGTTTCCGCCACTTACGGCATTCAACATAATGTATGTTTATTGAACGCTATTAGAGAAAAACAAAGATCCAAAGTACATTCATGATATTGCAAGTGTTAAACCCTAACAATGTTAATTGATTGTGTGACGACAGTACAATGTAAAAATACTTTATATTAAATCAATACTGTGGATATTTTGTCACCACAACTCATGAAACCGTAATATATTTTGTCGCGCTCCAATCTCATACTGTTCATGGAATAATTTCAAATTATTTTCAAGGTAGAGAAAAATATCCGAGTCTAAGTTGCAGATATACTAATGTATGACATTTGTAATGAACAGGTTTCGCTAGGCAAATGTTAACTATACTCAAAAAACTAGCGCCTCCAATATTTCATTAATCAATCTCATGTAACCGGTTCAATCCATAAGAATGTGATCATTTCATTTTTATTTGACGTAGATTTGCTTTAAAAACGATACTTTCGCTCCGTCATATCCCATAAAAATCCTTTTAGATCTAGTATTTCTATATTATAATTGAAATATTTGTTTAATTGGTGCGTGCACGTTTGGTGATACACAATATTGTTATCGTACAAGTCTTTCGTACATACGGACTGGCTTTGGCAGTACAGCCTTGTTTAAGTTTGAATGTGATATGTCTTCTCGGAAAAGTGTACTTTTGATCCCAGATACTGGATACCAGTATCGTTCAATACTGGAACATAAAGTAGCCAGTATCGCTCGATACTGGAACGATGTTACTGTTCCAGTATCGGTCGATACTGCAACATCAAAATATGTTTTAGTATCGAGCGATCGAGCGACACTGGAACGTTTTATGTTCCAGTATCGCGATACGGGTACACATGCTACCAGGGTGCATTGTCCCGGTATCCTATACTGGAACATTGACTTTGAACTAATATCGAACGATACTGGGTGTTCAGTACAGTAAAAGTACAGTGAACGTATCATCCGATACTAGTCCAGAATCTGGGGCCCAATGTACACTTTTCCCGTCTTCTCATTATTATGTGGATACTGTTAAATTTTGACCTTTGCCCTTTAACTGTTACACTTCTAAACATTCGCCAAACCATATTATGCCAGATTAATCGTACCATACTTGATGTGATGGATAATAATGATGACTCTGTTATACCAGATTTAGAGAATAAAATATGATAATCGGCCGAGTGCACCAATGACGGGTAGCTGAAGAATAGCGCTACCTCGCTAGTAACTGAGGCGTAACCCAACATTTTGAGAGCGCCAATGCCGGGTAAGCTACTAGCTAGTAACTGGCGGGTAATTTACGCTAAATGTTATACCTGACCGGACCCAAGAGTAAGTTGGGGCATAACATGTTATGCCACAAGTCAGTCGATTCTAGCAGTAGCGTAAATTTGTTGTGAACATTGGAGGGGATGATTCGCTGATGCTGAAAGACCAATTTCGCTTGCATGCCCAGGGGATGTATATTTGAAGTGGAATGTGACCCCTCATAAGCTGAAATATTTTATATTTTGAAAATCCATTCATGCAATTTGGGGATTTTTTTAGTCAAAATTTAGATCAACTCCTTTTGCCCATTCAAACACTAATCGCACCGACTTTGGGTCATATTTTGACCAAAATGTACTATAATTGTCCAAGGATCTTAAATAATGACTAAATAAATAAACTTATTATTGTTTTTATTAATTAACTGAAGTTTCAACATTATTGTGAGTGGAAGGGTATAACTAAAAAAAATAAAAGTATATCGTGCAGTGCGTGGTCTGGGAATCGAACCGGGGTCCTACGGTTAACAGGCGAAGGACAAGGTATCCATGCCACGGAAGTATGAGTGTATGTGCTTTTTGGTGCAATATTTGTGTGTGCCCCTCGCCCAAAATATGTTTGTAATGTCTTGATAGTCCTTATTTTTGAAAAAGTGTTGAACAAATTCGAAGTTTTTGGCCAAAGAAATACCGTCATTTTTGTTCGGAACGCAAGCCGACTCAACGTGATTATTTATGTTAATTATGTACACTCACCTATGACCTAGCGAGTGACGACACATTTTAAATATTACGGAGGACCACTCACGTCAGTATTTTACAGTAACCTATAGGTTAACACTTCGCATATGCGCCAATTAATTTTGTAAGGGGACGATGCTGATTAATGTGGATATTTACCTCGCTAGTTACTATTCTGTTGTTATTCGCCAGTTGTGCTCTAAGAATTACATCGTTAGTAAGTTACGCTACAGTTACAGCATAACTACTAGGGAGGTAGCTTACCTCCCTATTAAGTTACCCGTCATTGGTGCACTCGGCCGATTGTGTTGGTTGTGTGATGGGTTTGTCCATATTTTGAGTAGTGGATGTCGGACAAAATATCCATATTTTATTCTCTTTCTAATGCATATTCCAATTTTTGCCAAGACTCATTGAGAGCATTTTACATAAAATGTCACTATCATTATCAAAGGACATTTAGAGAATAAAGGTATTGTTTTTAGACGTACCCGTGTTATATTGTCTGACATAAATGCGGACGATAGTATTATTTTAAGTAGAACACAAAAAATAATACTACCGAACGCATTTATGTCAGACAATATAACACGGGTACGGTCTAAAAACATTACCTTTATTCTCATTCTTAAACAATCATACTTAAGACATTTATCAAAGAAATAAGTACATTTTATTGTCCACATTTGACAACTTTTACCCCTGCTAGGATCGAATAACCCACGAACATTCCATCCAATCCCATGCGATGAGTACACCATGCGTAAGCGTCGCGGCGCCGGCATAAAAGCAGGAAAGGCGCCAAAAGACGCACTTCAGAAGTGCGTGTTATGGAGCAAACCACGCATTGTGAAGGTCGGGCGCACAGTTAAAACGTAAGCCCCCACCTTACCGTGTTCAATTGTCTCATCTGAATGTCGCCGATTTCTCTGAGAACCAATGAGATTGCTTAAACTTTCTTAGCTGTTTAAGAATGATAAATGAGTCTTTAAAAATGTGAAAATTTTCAAACACGATTTTCTTAAATGTTTTTTTTCTTCGTGTGATGTGTCGTTATGAAATTTAAATCGTTTGGACTTGAAATTTAAGTTTTTCAGGGTTTATTTTTAGATACCTTGAGGATTTATTTCAGTTTCAGTCTTTCTACAGATTTAAATGTGAATCGTAAAAAAACACGGACAAATAAATCTTTTAGGTGTTTTTTAACTCCTTGGAATTAAAAACAAATTACAAGCAAGACTGCAAGATTTGGCACCGATGATTGCGCGAGTTTTAACCTCCGTTTTCTTCACTACCAGTCTCCCATATCACACTCAATGACATTCAATATGCTCTCGAGTATCCATAGTAACACGTACCTACTTTTCAAAAGCTATATCACCTTCCCATCTCCATCAATTCCTGCCAAATACTCGTCCGAACTACAAACCGAAGATGGCCGTCGTGCACTCTCAGACCGTGACTCGTTACCTACGTCCTTGGAAATTGTTTAAATCAGAATAGTCGAAAAGACGATTCTTTTAAAACTTTTAATCGCAATATTAAATCTTAAAGACTTAAAATACTTTAAGTCGCAATTAAGACTTTTTTCGAATGACCTTATACACTGTAAAAGTGGTAAATAAGAATAAAACTCTTTCGGACATAATGATTTAAATGCAGATAGACTTTTATTATTCTACTAACACCAAACACCAAATGACAGAAAGAAGAAAATAGGGAAACTTTATTATGAGCGATTAATAACTTCAAATATTTTGCCCAAAGCGGTAGGGCGAGTATCGACTACGTATGGTATACGATTCTTTTAACTCAACTATTGCAATTCTTTCTTGTAATTATAATAGCGTGAAGATAATAGCGGAAATTTTGATTAGCTGTTCTTGTTGTGCTGTAAACTTGATTAGCATAATCCGGAACAAATTTAATGGGGATGACAGGCGTACTTCTTTACAATTAAAAAGGATGAATTTAAAACTCCAAATGCTCAGAAGGTCCGAGAAGACAGGACAGGTCATCGCCATGGGCAAACTATCAAAATTCCCGCTATTATCTTTACGCTGATTCAGAGATATCAATAGGAGTTACTGCAACAATGGAAATGGGCACTTTTCATCTGTAAGCACATACCGCGACAACAATACTTTATCGATTTTAACAAACAAGGTATCAAAATCACCGTAATTAAATTTTCCGTCTCCTGGTATTTTCATTTTTAGGATATGAGTAACAATTTTAAAATTATAGGTGCTTTTACAACAGCCGAGTTACTTTTGTTGATGTCTTTACACCACCAGGTGCTTTGAGATTGGCTTTTTCAAAATATATAATCGGTACCAAAAATCTGAGATAAACATTAAATGAGCAAATTTCTTCTCCGCAGTTTGATACCTCATTCAACAAAATCGAATGGATACTTTAAAGTTATGGCGATTTCAATGACCGCGCATAACGACAACAATTTTGTTGAATGAGGTATTAAACTGCGGAGAAGAAATTTGCTCATTTAATGTATATCTCAGATTTTTGGTATCGATTATATATTTTGAATTAGCCAACCTCAAAGCACCTGGTCAGGGACTTTATGTGCTAGGTGTAGTTTATCCCACGCATTCTTAATTCCAGAGACTTAAATTTTAAAACTTTCACGAGACTCAAATATAGACTTTAAATAATTTTGAGTCTCGTGAAAGTTTTAAAATGTAACCATCTATATGAGTAACAATTTTAAAATTATAGGTGCTTTTACAACAGCCGAGTTACTTTTTTTGATGTCTTTATATTAAAACAATCTGCTCCACTGTGACGCACACCCGTGTCCAATTTAAGCACCCTCAAATGAAACCGGCTCTCGTTCCAGATCTGACTGATAAACAGTTACACGCAGTTTGCGCAACATGGTTCTTTTTATATGAATTTTTTTTTTTCAGATTTGTTTTCATTAATCAAATGGTGCCGCCATCGAGCCCTTGAAGTGTATGGTAAATGTTATTGCAAAATTCCTACAGCAAAGAGGGTTTCTTGAGTCGGGTCCATAGAAACGCGTCCCTCACTACCCCTGCCCTCACTCCCCTCCTTTTTCAAATGACCTTATACACTGTAATAGTATTAAATAAGAATAAAACTCTTTCGGACATAATGATTTAAATGCAGATAGACTTTTATTAATCTACTAACACCAAACACCAAATGACAGAATGAAGAAAATAGGTAACTTTATTATGAGCGATTAATTACTTTAAATATTTTGCCCAAAGCGGTAGGGTGAGTACCGACTACGTATCATGGTATACTAGATGGTATGGATTATTTTAACTCAACTACCGGTATTGCAATTCTTTCTTGTAATTATAATTCCAAATGTAGCTATTGACACGAGTATTGAATGTAACCAGAGGAGACAATATTGACCATCGAGACTCAATGCTATACAGCAGGTGTCACAGAATTGTTCATATTTTCAGCTCTATTGCCTTTGCATTAATAGAGGGGGGTTTCAGGGGAGGGGCAAATGACGCCCCACCCTCTAAGAAAATTGAAAGGACAAACTCTTCCAAAATATTCTGCTAGGATCGAAAGCTCAAGCCCCTTATAATTTGATATTATACAAATACTACATGGTTGAGGGGAAATAGAGCAAACTATTTTCCCGCGGTACTGGCTACGGGCCTATCACCCGAACCCGAAGGGTGAGGGGTGATAAGCCCGTAGCCAGTACCGAGGGAGAATAGTGTGCCCTATTGCCCCGATCATACCATGTAGTATTTGTTTTATTACACCTCACTGTGACTCTGGGGATGAGGTTGTTTCCCTAGGGACATAGTACTTGTGATAGGAATTGGCCAATGAATTGGCATGATTAGTTCATGAATATTTATGAGGTGTTATAATTGTTAATACCAAGAGGCTAGTGTTGTGAATAAGCAGTTCATGCTTAGCTTTTAACAAAAACTAGATGGTTATACCCCCACCCCCTGGCCAATCGCAGCCCCCCCCCCCCCCCCCCCCCCCCCCCCCCTACCATTTGGGAGAGACCATTGTAATGTTCTTAACAATATTTGGGCTGACTTATTATTATATCCACAAGGCTAAAAATAAGCTTGTTCCTGTAGGTGGTTTAAAACGTGATTGCGAGATAGAAATATTTAGGAAAAAACACACTAAATGCGGTACAAATGGATGAAAAAACGAAATACACGTCCATTTTTGCCTGATAAGGTAAAGTGAATTCATCGAGACACACAATCCGAAGTTATTCGATGTACATGTATAAGCTGGATGGTGAGGCTGTTCGTTAAAGTTTTATAACCGCAAACTATAATGGCAACGGATACCAAACTGTTTTATAGCTTCATGTAGATACATAGACTGGTCGAATCGATTGGCTCTCGATCGTCCCCACAGCTAGATTTAACACCACATTTCTGCGTGACCATTATGTCACAGCTTGTTGGGAGGCCGTCAGTCATTTGTATACAGTAACAACAGGAATAGTAGTTGAATAGTTATGCTTTCCATGCGTAATAATGTTGTGTTTGAATCTAACGAAGGCTAATTCGAGGACTACTGGACATTTTAAAGAAGTTGTGACTTCTTAAAATTGAGTAATGCTTAATATTGAATTAGTGTTTCAACATTGTCAATGTTATTACAGAATGTGCTGGTTGTCCGTTGTCTGTACAGTTACAGTACTATAGGTTTTGTTTATACTCTTCGCCTTATTTAGTTCTCCTTGGTTAGTAATGTGGTATCATTTGAATTAATTATGATAAAGTTAATCAACTGAACACGTACAATGATGAAAAAGATATGAGATGATCCCTCTATGCTAGAACTATCATGGCTTGTCATTACTCTTCGGAACTCTCTCCCTAAATTGGGAAATGCCGTATCGTGGTTGTCAAGGAAATCCGCCTACAGATGTATACCGTGACAATTCGTATAGACACCTAGCTTAGCGAATGCTTTGAGATGGAGTGCGCTGACAGACCCAGGGGTAATTTTCATGACACCTGTCGTCATTCCACAAACCAATACCTCTGTGATTTATAACCACGCAATCTTGGTTATGTCTATCATTGGGTTGTCTTCGACGCCAGTTTTGATAAGTGGGATGGACGTTACCGGCGGCCCAGTGGAAATCCCCTTCGGTGGCCAGGTCATTCAGTCCAATCCAGGTTTGTATGTCGTCTGTATTCGCCGCGATGAAGTCATTACGTGGGCTGCTATCCGCACTGGCCAGGTCTCCTCCTTCAATTGACTTACACCAATGACGTGCTGATTGCCAGGATCCTGTGCTTCTGGAAAAATAGTAACAAAGACCTCGGAAAGCTGTCCAGCCATCTTCACAGTTGGTAGACTGTGTGTTCACTCCTGCCACTGAAACACTCTCTGGAAGAGTCAGAGCAGCTCTACTTGGTGAAGAGCTGGTGTCATCTTCGTCGGTGTAGTCCACGTCTCTATCAACCAGATTAGCCGTTTGCTCAAAGGCTAGGGACACGACGATGCTCAATGCCAAAATAAGAGCGAGAAACTTGGTAGCGAACATAACAGAATAGTTGGTACGTAGTTTACCAAGTGCTTTGAAAATCAGTTTTTGATGGTGTTGTGGCAGATTTTGTCTTTTATAACAAACTGTTTTAGCCCGGATCATAACATATGGCTCATTAACTTATACCGTTAAAACAGCTAAAACCCATAACATACAATATATCATTAAAAGCTGCCCATAAAATGCAATAAATCATTAAAAAATGTAATCCAAAAAATACAATTTAATTTTGACATCATAAATGTTACAATGTGTACATTTTGTGTTGAAAGCAATATCAATACATTACTATTTTCAAGTGGTAGGCAGATTGGTGGTCTACTACCTATTCTCGCAATTTCTCATAATGCCGTATGTTGACAAACCATTATCAGTGATTATTACTTCTCAAACATTAATTTAATTGGCAGTTATAGATCAAAAGTAAATACCACCAAGTTATGGAAAGCCATAAGCGGCATTCTGTGAAGCTTTTATGAGATCAAACTAAATATTATGAACATGCATCTTCAAATTATTTTAATATAATAGGCATAGCCAAAACATATGTTCAATAGTTTCTTTCTCTATGCATAAATGGCATTTCTCATCATCGATAATTTTTACAGTCTTTAGAAAAGAATTACTCGGAATAATACGATGTAGCAGCTTAAACTGGAAATATCTCATTTTTTCCTCAATCGTTACTTTGAAAGGAAGAGACCAAATATTATTCCAATTGGGAGTTTCAGTAGACGCTCGTAATACGGTATAACTGACTTGATGGTATTGCCATTTGTTTCAGATTAAAGATGTTTCGTATACCACGGGATGTTAACTTACTAATATTTGGTTTTGTAATAATATCTTTACCTTTAACATTATTTATATCATATTTAGATGCTTTGTTTAATATAATTTTCCATTTATATGGAAAGCTTTTTATGATACCATAATACGATACAAAGTCAATACAGTTTCCATTACATACAGCATAATTTTGAATAAGATAAGAAAGAACCTTTCTCGTCTAATTATGTTTAACTCTTACGATACTTTTACATTGTTGCAAGATAACAAAACAGTTCTTGATGAACATCTCCAATAAAATTAAATCAACTGTTTTGGCAGCTTCAATGAACATTTCTACAAATATTTCGCGCGCGAAAACCTGACTGCACAGACGATAAATATGACATTTCACTTGTGTTCGGAGGAGAATTGTATTACCCGTCCAGGCTGTTTACGTAATGAAACTTTTTCTCGTCACAGGCAAGCCATTGTTTGTCAATCCTGTTGATTGTTTTATTACCAATCCAGTGTTTCAGACCTTAAGTATTTTGTCAAAAGGTGTAGAGCAGTGTCGCAAAGGGAAGCCGCCATAATAGGAAGGAAAAAAATGCAATTTGCATATTGTCAGCCATCTTGGAAAAAAACCTGGCACTTTATGATCCCATTAATATAGCGGTAATCGAGTGGTTAACATGTCACTGTATGAACTATAATAAGGCCAAATAGGCCTATATGACTTGAACATCTGGCGAACATTTAATTTTAATTCTGTATGTACCAATCTTAAAGTTGGTCCGGAAGACGGCTTAAAATGGAGCCACCCGAAATCGGCTTAAATAGATAACTCGTGTGAAGTTTCCATTCTACACATGTGGTGTTATATATATATTTGTGGGTATAAAAACAATGGTTAAATCGTCTTAATGATTGATTAGTGCTCCAACTTTCAACATGAGGGGTTTAGTATTGTTTTCTCTGCTTGTTACGGGATGTCTCGCGGTCAGATACGACGGGTAAGGAAGTATTAATGAAACGGTTTATTTTTTGTATTACAATTATAATACTACCTGACCAGGGTTTTTTTACGTTATCGTTAATTGCTGTACCTGACTATTCAAATGGACTAGTACGAAGGACACTTTTAAAATAGAAATCTAGTCAAAAGTGGCCATTTCTTCTAGCCATCTACACGTGTATCCAATATATTTATAGATACAGTTTTACCATATACAAAACAGGTTGTTCAGAAACCTTATTTCAAAGTTTATCTCAAGGATTACTGAGCCAAAACTAAGCATGTTTAAACTTATCGTAATGCTTTTCTCATGGTGATTCCAAATATGGTGATGAAATTCAATAATGTTGACATTTTTGAAACATTTTGTGAAATTTGTGAACTGTCGTCTGCAGATGACGACGTGCAGACGACTGCCGCGCGGAAAGTTTTCATGAAATGTATTGTTTGTATTGCAATTAATGTTAATATAAAAACTGTTTTACTTGATCGTTAATTTCTATATATGTCTGTTCACATTAAGTAAATACCTAGCAGGCTACGAGGGACGCTTTGAAAATTGAAATATAGTCAAAATGATTAAAAGTCAAATTAATACAAGTCTCCTAACCATCTATATAAACACATGTATCAAATACATTTGACAGATACGAGACCATCCGAATCACTCCAAGGAGCAACGACCAACGATCATGGCTGCAAGTCTTAGAGTCATCCATTAAAGACAAGGTGAGATAATTATATTGAAGAAAAAAATATTGTTGAAAAAATTAAAATGGTGGCAAGCGAACACTTAGTTATCCTTTTTGTTCTTTTGAAACATATGAAAAATATCAGTCAGGGCAAATTGCCAAAAACGGCAACCTGTGAAATGGTTTCGAACCTAGAAAAACATATTGACGAATCAGGCAATACTGCTTTTATGCCATTGGTTATTTTTGTGAATCGAAAAACTACTAAATCTATATGTTCAGTAAGGTGGTTACTTAATTTAATCAAATCAAGATCATAACCATAAAACATATATTGCAACATTTATGGTATTCATTTTCACGATTTTGAGCCTGCAATATATTCGCGAAATTAAATAAATCACAACATTAAGTAGCTCATTGCCTCTGGTGTCTTTAGTTTAAGATGAATTTTTGATGAATCATGCTCCGAAAATGTTCTAAGTTTTGACCAAGGCTCATAATATATAAATGTTGACAGTGATGTTTGATATGTTTTAAAGCAAAATGCTTAGTTAATTAAGTGACTAATTATATCTTATTGGTCAAAATTGGTCTTAAGATATGATATGAAATTTTATTATATAAAATTGCTGTATAAGTCATAAATATTGAAAGGCCAATTATTGGGCAATTGATTATGGTGATGCAACATATCACTTTAGCACGTGCCGTAGAATCCTTACGTAAAAGTCACTTATACGAATGATCCACACGTACTAGTTTCGCTGTGCTGCCTTATCGGGTATAGGAGTAGAGCATTTCATGTAATAGTTTGGTATGCACATCAATTGACTTGTATTTCATTTCAATCGGACACAAATATAGACCAGTAAAATGTGTCTTTTAAAAAATGACAGAATATACAAGACTCGGTCCAATTGCATACATTTGGTTACGTACTTAATACAATATTGCGAAAAACACGTAGTTTAAACCTAGGACAAATGCATATCTGTTTGATTTGAAGGAAATGCTTCGTGTAGCAAGCGATTTCGCATTCTTTTCCATTCACATTTATTTTAAGTTAGCGCGCTGGTTTTTAGGGAAAATTTCAAAAAGATGACGATATGATGTTAAGTGAAAATGCAAATAATTGTGTATCGTAAAAGGATGAAATGAGAGTTGCTTTGCAAACAAATCAAAAATTTAGACAATTAAACTGAATGTCATGCTGTAATTTATCATACATTCTTGTTAATGTTCAAACATTTTGTGTGTACAAAACCCAACAATCTACGTAGTAAAATACACTACTAGGTCATGCTCTGTGTTTGCAAATGAAGTCCTAAAATGAAAATTACAAGATTTACGACCGAGTGCACCAAAGGCGAATAAATGAGGAATAGCGCTACCTCGCTAGTAAGGAAGAGGTAAGTCATAATTTTGAAAGCGCCAAACCGGAGTAAGCTACTAGGCTAGTAAACACCGATGAATTTACGCTACATCTTATAAACACCTAGCACAAAACGTCCCCGACTAGGTGCTTTGTTGTTGGCTAATCCAAAATCAATAATCGGTACCAAAAATCTGAGATATCCATTAAATGGGCAAATTTCTTCTCCGTAGTTTGATACCTCAAGTTATGATGATTTCAATAACTACAAGAAACGACAACAAAGTTGCACTATAATTGGTTTCCTATGGGATATCATTGATTTGCATCATTGATTCATTTGTCCACTGTGTGCTATCTCAACCAGTCAGGTATGGGGATGAATGGGTGGCAGGCATCGACAGGGAGTCGGTACACACACATTTCCAATGCGTATTCACACACTAATCAAGGATATCCCATTAAAACCAACTTTTAGTGCAAGAATTGTTTTGGTAGTTGTGGTCGATTAAACAATCATAACATCAGCAATATCTACTCGATTTTTATGAATGAGGTATCAAACTACGGAGAAGAAATTTGCTCATGAAATATAATATATCAGATTGTTCGTAGCGCCTGGTCAGGGATTTTCGTGCTAGGTGTATATACCTGCCCAGACCCAAGAGTAAGTTTGAGCATAACTTTATTCTGCTGCAACTAGAAACGTATGGGCCTTTATAATAATTTGTAACAAAATTGACATAAAAATAATGTTACATTAGCCATCAAGTTAAACAAAATAACAAGTCAAAAAATAATAAGGACTACACGGGGATCGAACCCGTGTTTGTCGCATGCAAGTCACATGGGCAACTAAGGCACGCCCCAGAGATCGACGAGTGTTCGTGTGATAGTTTTATTATTTAACCATTGATCCATTTTATTACAACGAACGGAGTTTATCGTGCCATTTTCGCCATTTTATACCATATTTGTATGTTACTCTCGCACAAAATGTGTTTGTAATGTAATTATAGTCCTTATTTTTGAAAGAACAGTAGAAAAATGGAAATTCTTGAAAAAGGGTGTCAAATTCACAGACTTCATTGCTCGACTGGACGTGGTGTGACGTGTTTCATTATTTATGTATTTAAATTAACGTTTGACGTAGCGAGTGACGACACACTTTTATGATTCTACGGAACACCATTCGTGTCATTGTCAATACTGTTTGATAATACATGTACAAACGTTTGACGCTTGCAACAACTTTTTTGAAGTGGGACGATGTTAATTCTTTTTTGGATATTTACCTCGCTAGTCACTATTCCGTTCTTATTCTCCAGTTTTGCTCTCAAAATTACATCGCTAGTAATTTACGCTGTAGTTAGGGCATAAGTACTAGCGAGCTAGCTTACATCGCTCGTATTAGTTACACTAGTTTGGTGCACTCGGCCGATTATGAAGTTATAATACGATGAATATATTATATGATAAGATGTGATACGAAATGTGATAACAAGACGATAACAATACGCTTCTGTCCATACAGTCAGCATTGGGATATAGTATTGGCCAGGAGGTCCCAGGCTCAAACCCTAACCCTAACTAGATCAGGTTCTGCACTTTGTTTGAATACTATTTTATCTCCTGTTTTACACATAATAACGAGTAAATAATATACTCCAAATAGACAATGTATCATTGGAATTATCCAATTATTTATGTCATTTGAAAATAACTCGTCTGTATTGCTTCATTTGTATGATCTATTGTAGATCGACGTATGGCAAACGAGCCACCTGGACAACCAACCTATGGATGTTATGGTACCACCACGCTTCCAGTCAGAGCTGAGAGAGATCCTTTCCGCTAAAGGGATCTCTTTTGAGACCATGATCCCAGATGTGCAGTCTGTGATTGATCGTCAGATGAATAAAGATGTAGATACCAATGCAGAATTCGACTATACAAAATACCACACGTACGATGAGGTGAGCCAGACTGGGTCCTTAAGTCCATCTATGATCCCACACCACCAAATCAGTTCCCCATTGCTTTGTGTGGTTAAGAGGTCAAGTTCGTGTAAATATTTCTTACCTTTAGAGCAAACTGGTTCTTTCAAACCATTGTTTTTTATTGAAGATCTAGATGTCTTCTGATTAAAAACAATCACTTTTGTGGGGGGCAACCGGCATTTTTTTCGCTACGGGCCAATGATATCTATCTTAGGCTGCCCATATCCTAAGATCAGTGGTTTAATTGATGAAAACAGTGAAATCGTTTAAAATTATACCATTCAAGAAAAAGCTAGAGATTTTGGGCCTTATGTGGAGGAAATAACATACACATGGCAAATTATGGAGAATTTAGGTACAGCACTTTTTACCTTTTCTAGGATGTTAAATTTAGACTTATGGTGGGGTCTATCTTAATTTTAAACACTGCCAGGTATTGCCAGAATGCAAAATATTATTTGGCGGTGTGCACCCCTATAGACTGGGTCCACTTGTCCCTCAATACAGTCCTCAAAATAAGTAACTGACCAGGAAATAAATATGCTCTCAACTCCAACACTATAGCTCCTACGTAAAAATATTAAATCATACAGTTGTAAGGAACTTCTTTCATTTAATTTGAGATAGTACACGTAAAGATAAAATGAATATTAACTCAGTTATGTGCCTAAAACCAAAACAAAGTCCGTTTTTCATTTTAACATTTTGCTCGCCTATACACGCAGCCTCGGACTAGATGAGGATTGGGATGCTTCATTTGATCAATGCAGCCCATACACATCACACTGTCTTGCGTGTTAAAAACCCAAGTGTGAAAACGTAAACTGCACCTTGTTCAATCATTTTAAATGTAGCGATCTTAATTATTAACCGATCTTCGTGAACAATATCTTGAATTAAAAAAAGTAATTTCTTTACAACTTCATAATTTAATATTTTTACGTAGGAGCTATAGTGTTGGAGTTAAGAGTATATTTATAACCTGGTCAGTTACTTATTTTGAGGACTGTAGACTGGGTCCCTACGTCTCTCTGCATGGCCGCCATCTTTCAAAATGACGAACTAAATCGGGGTACTGGGGAAAACAGGCAACCATTCTTAATTATTATTCAACGCATACTCGTTTGCACAGAACGATGTAAGTTATGCAAGTTATGACTGAAGTAATACATATACTGTAGTTATGACAACGGCTGTCTAACATTGATTTTGCTTACAGATACAACAATGGGTTCTTGATATGGAGTCACAGTACAGTAACATCATCGAATCATTTGTAGTGACGACATCGTTTGAAGGACGCCAAGTACGGGCCATGAAGGTAAGTTTGTCATGGTACTGGGGATTAAGAACCGATCTCCGAGGTTGCGTTCTGGGTTCAAGTCCTGCTAATGTCAACTTTATTCTACTCACAAGTCTGACTTTTAAATCTATTTACACTATAAGAGTCATAAAAGTGTACCACACATCCACACATTCACTTCCCATTGTCAGCACCAATGGAAATGATCACGATAAAAATGCGATAATTAGTATCAGCGTGTATTGACCAATTTGACTATTATGAGGTGCCGTTGGATTTTTATTTCTATTTGAAACTTGTACAAGTCATTAGGATTTCTTTTCAATTAGGGATTCTAATAAATGAATAAAATGAAGCAAAGAGTGTATAAACATTTACAAAATCATATTCGTTTGAGATTTGATAATTAGAGCTAATTAGTCAATGTTATGAAGTTGAAATTAAAAAACAGGAATGATTTGCGTGTAATCTGTAGTTAACGTCATTCCCATACATTGTTCTTTGACGTTTCGGTTCCTTTGTTCTCACCTAATCAGCTCGGCGGAAACGGAGGAAGCAAAACCAAGAAGGCCATATGGTGGCAAGGTGGTATACACGCACGTGAATGGATCTCTCCAGCCACAGTGATGTGGATTGTTAAATCGGTAAGATGCATTGTATATTGTGAATGAGAATTATCTTACTTCATTGCTAATTTGATATTTAGAAATATGATAATGATCAAATTCCCTTTTTCTTTTTAATGTGACATTCACCCATCTACAAATTATTTCTACTCTTTAGATGGCCGACGACTACATGGTTGATCCCGTGTTGACAGCCGCAATGGACGCTTTTGATTTCTACATCGTGCCAACTCTGAACGTAGACGGCTATGCATACACGTGGTCGAATGTAAGTAAGATCCAAGTACAGGGTGTCTAGATTAAAATACAAAAACACACAAACAACAGTGCATATCAATCTTATAACTGCAATATAAAGACGACCGTGATCCTCACAAATCACTTTTATCAAAATATCTCTAGTATGATGAGTTGAATAAAGACAAGGATGCGACAAACGGAAAGAGGTCGGGAAGGGAAAACGGTTCTCTACAGAGATTATTTTTAATTTCATATTTGATATAATCCATATTATAAACAATATCAATGTTGTGCACAACATTTAATAAGTGAAAACCTTTTCGAACAAAATACGCGTGAATGGAATGTAAGGAACACGCTGCTGTGATTACTGTGACTTATATAACAAGGAGTAATGTTTGGTATCGATATGATTCCACAAGTTGTCTCTTTCCAAATATATTTTCAATTTGGTACTGCGACTTATTTTAAGAGAGATGCCAACCTTTAAAATGGTGTCGAAACTTTTGGGACACCCTGTATTAATTTTTTAAAAATCGCATATCGCATTGTAAAAATCTTACTTCACACACATTACAAACAGTTAACCTCATTCATGTTAATCGAAATGAAACCGGATACAGTAAGTCACCTTTATTCTATAGACCTTTTGGGGGGGCGAAGCCACCCTATTAGCATGAGATTGCAAAAACTTACACATTTAGGTCTTTCTAGACATAAGTGGGGGCCGCCATGTTTGTAGTCTTTGTAAATTACATGTACCTATGCAGTTTATTTTAACAGTCCTGCAGTATGTGATGGAGTCAAAGCTATATTTGTTTAGTTGATGCATATACGGTTGATGATTCATTCAGAGAGATGTTTATTAGACTCACCAGAGAGACATAATAGCTTATCTTCCCAATTGTTGTGGGGTTGTATGATAAGTGGTTAGTTGTGGATGTTTGAGTTTCGGGTTATTATATATAATAATGTCATATATACCTAGATTGTTTTTCAGACGGTATCCCCCCCCCCCCCCCCCCCCCCCCCTACTCCACTCCATGCACACAAATCAACTTTATTGGTTTCCTGTACTATTTTTAGACTGCGGTGTTTTGATTTGTTTTTTGGTTTGAATTATGGAAAATACATAGACCATTTATTTCCCTGGTATTTTAGTTTGCAACAGATGCTTCAGAAAATGGTTACAAAACATGCTTCTTTCTTTTGGATCGCCCCCATTCCATTTCAATGGAATTTTTATTGCGAGATAATTTCAGACAAATTTGGAATCTACCAATTATGTTTGCACACGCTGTAATAGTCCTGTGTTCGAGTACTGACTTTAAAGTTCACTTGTTTTCTTTTCTACTGTAGCGCGGTAGCCGCGGGCATCTTACTTTTGTGTCAAGTGAAAACAGAAACATGTTTGATCGCGAAACGATATATCACACATTTCCAAAAGGTCCTGTCACATATTAGCAAATAGAGCTAACGTGTCCGACGTTTTGGAAATGTGGGTACGTTCGTGTAAGTTGTCATTCGTTCGTGACATAGTATTTGGTATACGTTTGTATTCGCTGGTGGTATGCTAGGGGTTCGCAGTGGTGCGCTGGGATCAAGGAAATGTTGTTGAGCATGTTCAAAATCTTGAGAGGGTGACAACGTGGTGGTCAATACGGTATGTATAAGGTGAGCATTCGCTGTGTGAACGTTGAGCACGTTGGATTTAGGTTCCCCTTAAAGGGGCGTGTACATCTCAAGTGTTTGTCCTGGACAAAAGTCACATGACTCCCTATGTATCTGAGTCTCCGTGTTTCCAAGTAATAATACCCATGGTGCAATAGATTCGCCGCGAATTTTAATCGATCAAACGTAATGGTGAAATTTATTTACGAACGAAATAGGTGTCTAGAATCGTTTTTAAAAATAGTGTTATGCATTATAATGAAATCAGAATTACAATCTCCTTCAGCATAAAATCAACTTTTGGGCGATAACCCATGTTAAAAATGCACACCAATCGAAATATAAAGCATTTTAGCCTCCGATTTAAGAGATATTTGTATTTTGAACTCTATGTAATGCTTTTCTTCATAACGTTTATGTATAGCCTTCATTAGCTCAATCGTCAAAGCGCCGGCTTTACAATCATGAGGTCAGTGGTTCGAGTCCAGGGGATGGGGTTTTTCTTTTCTGTTTTTTTTGTTATTACACTGTTTGTTTTTATAAATTGACAGGACTGCTTATCGTTCGCTATATTTATTGAATGTTAAATATGATACTTTTTTTCTTTTGCAATTTCACTGCGATAAAGAATGTCTTGTAAATATAATTATGTTTACTACTCCGTAGGCCTACATTGAATGGCCCTAGCTAGTCTATGAACAAGATCTGCAAAGGCCAATTGTTATGTAAATAAGAAGCCAGTCGGCTTATGTCCTTGAATCGATTTTCCTATTTCCTACACTACCGATATTTGTAATTTGCTTCACAATTCAGAAAAGAGAGTTGTATCTTCAAAAGTACATTACGCGGTTCACGGCTTTCACGGCCTGATTTGGGCGACAGTTTTGGCGTGGATTTGATACCGTGCTGAACTCATCATGCTCATTGCTGCGAAAGCGTAATTATAAAATGCTGGCGTAACGTTTTAATGGAACTATTTTGAATTCGTGAAAATTATCAGATTTGCCTAAATTGACAATTTTTGCAACCAAGCTTAATTGCTTTAGGATCACGTGAGCATAAAATAAATAAAATGTTAGACTTGACTTGAGTGTCATATCGACTATAATCTAATTGAACGCAACTATACAGATATAGTGCTCATTATGGTTATTTCGATATAACTAAAATAAAATGATACGAGTTGTTCGGAATTTTATTTTATTTAAACCTTGACTGTAAATAAAACAGATACAAGTCACTGCCCGGGTCGATGACCTTTTCGGACCTTTTATTCACAATTTCATGGTTTCTTCATTATACACATTTTGAACAAATAAAATTATATGCGAGGATAGGCCTATTCGTTTGTGTTAATTTTCCACAAGAACAAATGAATTAGATGTTGTCCATATTATTGGTCTAATACACACATCACCTGATAATGTACAATGTACATGTATATCCCGCTGCATATAGTTTGCAATAGTGAACATTATTTTCATGACGTCAGTTTTCAGCAATGTCAAACATGTCAAAAGTAAAGGTATTTTTCCCCCGTGATTGACTACAGTTCTCTGTTGTCAATTTCAATGGTACAAAGATCAGGAAAAATTGTAGGTTACGCTATTGTTCCTTTTTTGCCAACTACCTTTTCTATTATACACTCTTAGAAAAAATGGTTCGTTTAAGAACCCTTTTTTGAAATGAAATTTCTATAGGGTTCCTTTTAGAACCAAAAAAGGTTCTAAAAGGGTTCTTTAGCCAAGAAAATGGTTCCTCAAGCTTCAAGAACCTTTTGGGAAAAAATTATGGAGAACCCTCAATGGTTCTTGGTAAAACGGTAAAAAATGTTTTTAGCCAAGAAGAAATGATTTTTAACAGTTGAAAAGGATTAAATTTGTTTACATTTCTCTTGAATTTGCATATTACATAAAAACAAAAAAGTAAATATACCTTTAGGTCTTATTTAAAATTTGAAAGTTCTTCAAAGAACCATTCTAAGGTTCTTTTTAGAACCTTTTAGGCCAAAAGGTGCTCCCCGCGGGACAAAAAAGGGTTCTTAAACGAACCATTTTTTCTAAGAGTGTATAAGCCAGTTTTAACACTTTCCACGTGGCAGGCGTCAGACGACATTCTAAAATGTCTCAAACTGTTGTCAAAATTGTTAAATTTCATAACCATACTTGGAATCAGCATGTGAAATGCATTGAAATAAATACAAACATGCCTCGTATTGGTTCAGTAATCCTTGAGATAGATTGGGAAAGATTTCTGAACATCTGTTTTTATATGGTAAAACCAATAGCCGCGTGGAAAGTGTTACGCAATATTCCGTAATTGTAGCTTTGAATCTCAGCTACAAGTATATTGATATCAGTACCATATGTTCAGTGAAAACCAAATTTCCATTTAGTGTGAATTTCTGTGAAATAAGGTCAAATATAACCGGTCTAAATTTCAGATATCTCTTTCACTTCACAGACTGCAAACAATAGAATTTGATATTAAATTGCATTTTGATTATCCAGATCCAGGTCAAGACAACCATTAAGCTTTACCCTCCCCTATAAGAAATACTGCAAAAGTAGTTTGTTTTTGAACTGAGATATATCAATTACAGGACTAACTGAAGATGATTCAAGTCTCTTCACGAATTGATTTTCTGTACGGTTGACTATCTGATTGGTTATTCTGAAGGTTGCACACACAGAAACTCATACAGATTCTAAAGATTTAACATAAGAGGCATCACTATGACATACATTTTACAATGAATGTGACCGATTAGAAATATTCCAGATATGCTAAAAGCATAGTAATACATTGGAGTTCATATTATGCTATCTGCAAGTACAAAACCTTTAACTCTTGCAATATGATCGTTCCATATTATCTTTAGATATAATCCAACAGTAATTCCATTTTCTGTGTTGAAATCGCAGTCTTAGATCTATCGATACAATACGGAGAAAAACAGCAAAAACATGACTGTATACATTTTGAGGGTAATTTTCCGTTTTCGCTGTCCAAAATCTCTCTCTCTCGTCTTGACCACATCATACACACATACACTTTGATGAGTCACTGTGATGCATCCAGGTGAGTTTTCAGTTTGTCCGTGTATTGACACGTTTCGTTAAGTTTTACTGAGTCAATTGACTCATTTTATATTTAATGAGTCGAGACAATTGACTCATTTGTAGTGAGTCAATTGACTCATTTAAACATTTGTGCAACCCGGGGGTGCAACCTTTTTCGGTTCGGTAGTCGACAGTCGGCAGCAGTGACTATATTGTGGTACAGTTTAAGCTGTACATTACAATGTTTCTGTAGCGTTAGGGAAATGATAGACCTATTTTAGAACATTGTTTACAAATTTGTCTCATAATTGACTTTTGTGGATGTTCTGTTTTGCTACACATGTACATGTGCGGGTAGTTCAAGCAAACACAACATCCACAAGAGTCAATTATATACAATTGGAGTAAGCTTAAAGCTTTACAAATTTGTAAACAATGTTCTAAAATAGGCCTATCAATTCCCTAACGCTACAGAAAAATTGTCATGTAAAGCTTAAAACTGTACCACAATAGTCACTGCTGTCGACTGCCGACTACCGAACCGAGAAGGTTGCACAGTGGCTGTTATTAAAACTTTGTTCTACGTAATCTCACAACTGTGCTACATCACACGGTACTCGGTGATTGTCTGCACTGAATTTGAAGAATACTGATTCGCTTTCAAATTCGAACTGGACTCATTTTGTCTGTAAAAAGTCGATCTTGACTCATTTCGATGTCATGTGAGTCAATTAAAACTGTTGCGAGTGAGTCAAGATCGACTTTCTGTTGTAAAAAGTCGATCTTGACTCATTTCGATGTGAAGTGAGTCAATTAGAAACTATTGAGGATGAGTCAGTGCTATTACCACATGACTCATTTTTTCGATGAATGGGTCAAAAGTCGAACTTGACTCATTTTTGACATCTTGTGAGTCAATTCACATCTGTTGAGAATGAGTCGGAACCTATTTGACTAATTTGACTCATTATTTGAAATGATTTGAGTAATTTGACTCATTATTCTGACTCACTACTTTCACAAGTGAGTCCCATTACACCTGACTCATGAAAAACGCACCCAAATGGGTCAAGTGACTCAACAAAGTTTATGTGTGTACCACAGGTGAAACAGATATTTTATTTGTACTGTGAAACACTGTGAGACTTAAAGGCATATTATGTGATCTTTTCCAAGTAGCGCCCTCTATCATTGATTTTACTATGAAACCAGATTTTCTTGCAGATTTGCATTTTTGATCATAAATCATAAAGATCTTCTAAGTTACAGATCGATACGATTTCTAATTACTTCAAAATCATGCATGGTTTGAAAATAGATTGTACCGAGCGGTACAATCTTTTTTATTTTAAATTTTACTCTAAATTCACTCTAAAACTATGATTTTGAGGTTATTAGGAATCGTATCACTCTGTACCTTGGAATATATTCATGATTTATGATCAGAAAAGTAAATCTGCAAGAAAATCTGCTTCCAATTTTTCCAGGATTGAGGGCGTCCCCTGGAAAAGATCACAGGTGGGTATGCCGACTAGTTTTATGTTTAAACTCAACATATAAACATGATAGAGGCGACCGTCGTAGCGGGTGCGCCAACAAGTGGCTCAATAAGTTGTAAAATAAGTTTTTAACATTAACAATTTCTGAGGCCCCATGAGCTATAAAATGTTTGATTGTATAACTCAAAACAATACACATTGAAATCACTTTCAAACATGGTAAACACGTGCTCATTCTTCAGATTCCATTCATGTGGGTTTTTGCAAAAGAAATTGTCAAAACTTCAGTGTTATGCTAACATTACATAAATGAAACGTATTCCAAAGTGTTCAGAAAACATTTAAGTCAAATGCGCAAAATTGTCTGTTTCCAATTTGGTGCATTTATTCATACACAGGCTGTCACAAAATGATATACCCATCGATGCCCAAATTTGAAATACCAGGGTTTGAGTAAAAACTAAGAATGTATCGCCATTTTATATGTTCATTCTGTTTTGAGACAAAATCGCAACTTAACAGTGGACTAACCACACACCGTTGCTTCAATTGCTTGACAAATCTACCACTGTCTATTATATGGAAGTGACTATACGACCTATCATCGGGTAGCCAATTGCTTCACCAGACTATACAACCTATGGTACCAGACTGTACAACCTATAGTTAGGGTAAGGGTAATGGTTAGGTAGGGTTATGGTCAGGGTAAGGGTAAGGATAAGGGTAAAGGTAAGGGTAAGGGTTATAGGGTTAGGGTTAGGGTTAGCCTTATGGTTAGTTAGGGTTAGGGTTGGGTAAGGTAGGGTTCGGCCAAGAAAAATAAATTGTTTGTTTGTCCACGTCCGACCGACCGTGTACCTGTGGTGCCGACCGTATTTTTTTATTTTCGATTATTTTTTTAAAACAACATTTTTAGCAATTTGAACGGCCAAACGGACCGTTTTATTCCTGATTTCGTATGACATATTCAATCTGGTCTTTATAACACCATCCCCAAATGCGCAATCTCGTGGAACATGATGTTTATTGCGTGAACTTGGCACCCGCGGGGACTAATAGAAGGACTAAATGAAAATTGTTCGCACGTGCAAGTGATGTCATTTTTTATACTGTAAGAAAATATGAAGAAATCTAGTTATTTGTTCCCAAAATGTTGCTCAATGGCATGAATATTAATTTCAACATAGTATAAAAAGTTGGGGGTAGTTAGTACAGGAAAAATAGGTTTAGTAATACTCTCACGTTTATATTTCTAACAAAACTTCAACACAACGTTCTTTCGCTTTCTGTAATAATGGAATCTGAAAAAGTCCTTTTTTTTGGTACCAATGTACCTTTTTTTTGTACCAATGTACCTTTTTTTGTACCAATGTACCTTTTTTTTGTACCAATGTACCTTTTTTTTGGTACCAATGTACCTTTTTTTGTTACGAATGTACCTTTTTTTTGTGAAAACGCCCCCCACCTACCCCAATTTTCCGAAAAACACCCCATTTCCCATTTTGAAAAGCGTTTTTTCGGGCCGTTTGGGACTAAAACATGTCAAAGCGATGTGTTTTGTGTTTGGACACAGTATCCATGCCGAATTTAAATTCCCAAATACAATATCCGTATAAAAAACCCCAAGATCTTTTAACACTCCGACCTACCGACCCTACCTTTTGTTGGCCTTAGGGTTAGGGTAAGAGTTAGAGTTAGGGTTGGGGTTAGGATTAGGGTAAGGGTTGCTGCTGGATCATCGGCTGTATAGCTTTTCACGAAATAGCTGCACGGTCATTTGTATAGCTTTTGCCTATAGCAGCTTGGATTATATTATATTGAGATCAAATTCAAACATCCTTTTCGAGCCGCGAAATCCGTGAACCGTCCTCGCTGAGTTTTAAATATATTACTCAGAAACTACAAATGGTGGTGTATTTATTTCAATAATAATAATACAGGCACATTGATTTGTATTACATAACGGCTGGCATTTACTTTACAAGTTTAGCTCAATCGATAATAACACACAACGAGTTTCTATTGTATTGGCCTGTTGCATGAGTAGGACATTGCGGTGGTATACCGCGGTACATGTCACCTTTCATGATGCCATGCACACTAACCAGTCAGTGGAAAATTAAAATGAAATCGTAAATAATTCCACATTCCAAAATAAACTATAATGGAACAATAATGAATGATTATACGAAATGATAAATAATATCGCAAACTAATTTAAAAAAATGTATATAAACGATTAAAATAAAATGTCAAGCCGTGATAGGATTCGAACCCACGACCTCCGGATTACTAGTCCAATGCTCTACCGCTGAGCCAACCATGCGCTATGTGAACTCGATAACAAACAAAAGTAATATGGTTCAACATACCACTCTTCTATAAATTAGATGTTTAAAATGCTTTATATTTCTTAATCTTTGCAGTTTTAAGATAGTTTCTCGCTCAAAAGTTGTTTATTTACTGTTAAAGAATGTAATTCTGATTTAAATGTAACGAATAACGCTACTTTTTGAAACAATTCTAGATATATTATATTTCGTTCGTACAGCATTTTGTCGATTTATGTGCACATCTTTTACGACTAAGAATTGCATCATGGGCTTTTTGCCGGGCACGCCAGGACTTGGGAGCGAAGCGAGTCATGTGATTTTTGTCCAGGACAAACACTTGAGATGTACACGCCCCTTTAAGCATTGCGTATGGCCGAACATCTGACGAATAAGCACCAAAAATATATATATATATATTTGATTATGGTTATGATGTTTGTTTGTTGTTCAAAGGACCGTCTGTGGCGTAAGACCCGCTCTAAAGGTAACGGTTTTTGCGTCGGTACCGACCCAAACAGAAACTACGAGTACGAATGGGGAGGTGAGTTTACTTTTATACAAAAAGGATATTTTCCATGTGAAGGAAAGTTATGTAGATGATGTCCTAAAAGAGCATCCATGCCTAGTGTTATAAAATCGTTAAGAAATGATTTTCGAAGAAGCTATGATTTCCTAATTCTAATAACACTTTACACGAGCGTCCATGCCATTTGAACATAAACCTATCAAATAAACATCAGATGAAAGGGTCATGATTAGGATAAATACATCCCATAATATTTAGTAGGTGGCGATCTATCAGCAACATCATTGACACGGCAGGTACATTCCAATTACGGAAAAGGTCTTTAGTGTCATTATCTATAAATAAAGAACTTACAAGTTTTAAAAGCAAAGCAAAATAATCAACACTATATTTTACGATGTATTTGTCTTCTCTAAAAACCAGGTGAGGGCGCTAGCACATCTCCCTGTTCCGATACGTACCGAGGTCCGAGTGCCGGCTCCGAGTTAATTGTCAAGGGATCCACTGATTTCTTATTAGAGCTTGCGCAGACCGGCGTTGATGTCGTCAGTTTGATTGATTTTCACGCATACTCCCAATTGTTCCTTTCCCCATGGGCATACTCTGAGCGCGCTAGACTGCCAGCTGACAGTGCGGACCATGTAAGTATCTATTTTGGTATTGATGTTCGTGATACGATGTCATCGAAATGATGATACAGAGTACACGTGCAGTAGACTTGTTGCATATCATCTGCTTGGTTTGAATACGACTGTGACTATTAAGAAGGACTTTCTGAGAGAGTCAGGCACTATGGGAAAATCTGTGCAGATGGGGGTCAGCCAATTTTAATCATATTTTGGTGATTTAATATGTTTGGTCAAATATTCACAAAAATCAGTATTACAAATTCTAGCATACACCCTCCCAGAAAATAGGAACCCCCCCTGGAATGGTCCCCTTGAACAGTCTTCTCAGACCTGAAAAATACAGTTTTGTGTCAAATTTAGACTAGGGTTTCATACCTAAGATGAGGATCTACGAACTTCATCTTTTCTGCATAGGATGTTTTATCCTTTGTCTTTATCATACATGCAGAAAAAAAATGTTATCATTTGGAATATTCCATTTCTGAACAGGGGGGTGAGCCTATTTTTGATAATTTTCAAAAATTCAAAAAAATGAAATTTAGGTCTATTTTACTCTTGCATTGTACCAATCCCAGCAAAGTTAGAATATTGATCTTTGGTAGGAACAATGCCTCATCCATGGTGATTGATAAAATGCATTCAAAACGACGGAGACTTTTACACTCTTAATAACTCCCAACCATTTATTACCCTAACTTTCAACATTAGTCAAATTCACCTGTGTCAAACCAATGGTAAAATCGTTGTATTTTCTCTCTATTACTCACTATTTCTTCAGTGAATTATCATGATATGCATGATATTGATTGCAAAATGTATGCAATACATTATAAAAGTATAATGATGTTGGATTGTTCCACTTTTGCCACAGGGGTACCATTAAAATATTCAAAAATCAGATGAAAATTCATGTTTTTGTAGGCATGTCAATCATTTTCAATGTGAAGGCAACACAGAGTATAGGAAGTAAAGATCCTGTTATTGCCTGTTGTTTATTGTTTCTTTTAAAATGTAAACGTTGTTGAGTGCCCTTGATTTGCTCCATTATATTCCGTAGGGGTGTGTTTTTGAATAGCAAATTGTGTTTTGCGACACTTTTAAGCAGATATCTGAGAAAGTCAGGCACTATGGGAAAATGTGTACAGATGGGGGTCAGCAGTGGGGTCAGCCAGTTTCAAACATATTTTGGTGATTTAACATGTTTGGTCCAATATTCACAAAAAAATTAACTATTACAAAATCTGACATAGCCCCTCCCAGAAAACTCGACCCCTCCCCTAAAATGGTCCCCAGGAACCTACTTTTCAGACCTGAAAAATACTGTTTCATACCAAATCTAGACTAGGGTTTGATACCCAAGATGAAGGATCTATGAACACTATCTTTTGTACATTATGATGTTTCATCCCTTGTCTTTATCACGCACACAGAAAAAGTTGTTATCATTGGAATATTCCATTATCATATAGGGGGGGTGGGGGGGTGAGCTTATTTTCGAAAGTTTTTAAAATTTCGAAAACTCTAAAATGTAGGTATATTTTACAATGCCACTGTACCTTTCCCAGTGTAGTTAAAGATTGATCTTTACTGGAAGCAACCTCTCATCTAAGGTGGTTAATAAAATGCATTCAAAACGAAGGAGACTCAACTTTTTATTACTCACAACCACCTTTTATATAACATTGGTCCAATTTCACCCGTATCATACAGGAAGTACAATCGTTGTATTTTTTTCAGTATTACTCACTATTTCTTCAGTGAAATATCATGATATTGATTGCAAAAGACTACAAAATATATAAAATACATTTAAAAAGTATAATGATGTTGGATTGTTCCATTCTTTCTCAGGGGTACTATTCAAATGTTCAAAATCTTTTGTAGGTGTGGCAATTCATTCAATGAGAAGGCAACACACTATATGTATGTGGAAGTCTTGGTATTACTTGTTCTTTATTGTTTGTTTTAAACTGTAAATGTCCTGTAGTTTTGACTATCAAATGGTGTTTTGCGACACTTACAGGTAGGCGGCCTTGGTAGGCCTTCTTTAGATGATCGATATTGGCTAACATTTAGCCTAAATTGAATCTCACTGAAATTGAAGTGTGAATGTCATTAAGTACTCTTGGATTATTCCATTAGACCTATATTAATTAGGGGTGTAGGTTTGACTAGCAAATGGTGTTTTTCAACACTTACAGATACTTTAGATGATCGATATATTGGCTAATATTTAGCCTAAAGTGAATCTCTAACTGAAAGTTAGATCAGAAGTTCCTTTCTCTTTATAAAAAACGAGAAATAACATATTGTGAAATAAGTTACTCAACCGGGTATCAAAATTGTCAAAATTGTCAAACTCTAACCATAAAGTGACTTATGAAATAGTAACAACTTTTTTTAAAGAAGTCTTTGAAAAGGGTATCATCCCGGGTATCATATTTGAGCAAACGTTTCGTTCCGGCATTAATTCATGTTGGGTAGTAAAACAGACTCGTTGTGCGGGAGGAGTGGCGACCCCCCACAGCCATATATTACATGGGGGAGTCTGGCCCAAACGCTAATGAAAGAGAGATGCTCGGCGCGAGTCTTTACTTTTACTTTTTTTTAATGGAAATACTTCATGACTGTCAACCCGGAGTTGACGCTCATGTGTGTCGCAGCTCTGATTAACAATATTATGTGCAGTGATCATAACAGTAGTCTAAATATAGATAAAGTACTTTTGAATAGGCGTTTTATGTCTTTGTAAATGAAAAACAAACAAACAAACACCCCAACAAATTTATTTATAACAAAAACACAGCTATCAAACCAGCCATCAAATCAAAGTTATATTATCAATTCTAAATCTTTTGGAGTTTGCATGCACAATATATTTATAGCATTAGGCGTTTGTTAATAGCTTACAGTATATTATCAACAAAATATGTATTGTATTGATATACATACTACACTATTTTGATAGTTGGGAGATTGAACCAACATGTCAGATAGTCGGATCTTACATGGAAATAACTATATATTTCTGTAACTATAAATTCTCCTAGAAAACTATGGCATAGCATGAACAGTGCTGTCTTAAAAATATAAATTGTACAATGTCATCATTGGAACTGATTGGTCAAACGTATTGCAAATTCATACTGCCCGGATATAACAAAACACCCCTCTTTAATGAGTGGAATAGTCTCATTTTGGGCTATTCCTGATATTAATGGTACCCCCCCCCCCCCACCCCCCCCCCCCACCCCCGCCCCCCCCCCCCCCCCCCCCACCACCACCCACATGGAAGGTGTGTGAATTCTTCAAACTACTTTTTCGCTGGTGAGAATTCCCCAGAAAATATCCATGTCCCTTCTGAATGGTATAGAAGGCATAGGAATTCCCAGAATTGTCTGTTAACAAATGTTTGCCTTCTATATGGGGGGGGGGGGGGGGGGGGGGGGGGTACCATTAACTTATGGAATAGCACATTTCCATCGCACTATTGTAAGTACATTTAAAGAATATTATTGTCATTTGCTTAATATACTAGCACGAGTTTTATGTTACGATGCATCATCACAAAACCTGACTTTTCACATATTCAGGATTTTTTTGTATGAATTACCCATGAAAATAATGGAACAGTCCAATTTTATTTTATCTTATTAACTTTATTTGTAGAAATGAACAATATTGGTCTTGTTTGTAAGAAATAATTATTTTAACCGCAACATTCATTCAGTTGAGAGAACTAATTTACTAAATTAACGCCAAGTATGAAAATACTAAAATCTGTATTTTCAGTAAATGGCCCGAGTATATGGTGTGAATATATTAATAATGAACAAGTCTCCGTCGTTTTTATTTGTTGAATTGTTTCATCTATGTCTATTGGTGCTCTGAGGAAAACAACAATAAAAAAAAATCACTGGCAATTTTGCTATGCTATTGCAAACTTGACCTTCATTTTGCCTTTTCTCCATTTAATGAAAACCCTGAAAATGCCATTATACCCCCCTCTAAAAATGGAACAATCCAATATCTTAATTTTTTTTTATTATTGCATTGTAAAGACAAAAGATGAATGTTTGATGGAAAGCATAACTGAAATGATATTATAATGTTGTCAGTAATTGGCACTAGTCTGAAAATTGTGAAAAATTACTTTTTTCACTTCTGAAAATGTACTATTAAGGGTCATTAGTAGGGGGGTCATATATCTCCCAGTAGGGGGGTACCCAGAATTTTGTATTACCATCATTGTAAATCTTCATGGACATGTATCTTATCCCCAAAGTACAAAAAAAATTGGCCGACCCCCATCTGCACACCTCTGCCTGACTCTCTCAGAAAGTTCTTCTTAAAGGGTTCAACAAAAGAAAGTATACACTTTGTTTATGTCATTTTGAGTAACATTCAATTTTTTTTGACCAAACAGGCTAGATAGGCATTTAGATGAATCTTTTAGGCATAATTTGATACCAAATTTGCCCCCTAACAACAAAGATAAACCATGATTAGCACCATTTAAAGAAAATTGGTCACTTTTCAAAAGTCACATTTTCAACGCACGTAAGCCGCTAGGAAATGCTGTGCGTGGCACTTTGAATGGCCGGGAATGAAATGGATATTGACCACACAGTGGGGATGCGTTGGGTTGTGCCTGAACGAGCGGGCTATTTGATTATGGACAGGTAACATGTGGTCTTTTCTTCCCGCGTAGTGTATTGCCTATCTAGCCTGTTTGGTCAAAAAGAAATTGAATGTTACTCAAAATGACATAAACAAAGTGTATGCTTTCTTTTGTTGAACCCTTTATTATTATTTCTGAAATGACTATTGGTAAGACTCGACCAATACCCACATGCTGTGTTATTGAGTCATCGTAATTTGCTGGTAACGGCGTTTATTAGTCGTTGTTAAAGAAAGTGTCCAGCAAGCACAACATTATGCATTGTATGTTAGTAAAATATCGAGCCCAAATTGCGTAGTTATATTATATAGAACAAAACATCATCCTTATCATAAAAAAAGCTTTAAACTGCCATCTTTCAACATGCCATTTTGAAAATTCGCGATGATCGAAAATCCCGGTATCACGCAAATGCATTGTTAATAGAGATGGCAATTTGTTTTCGTTTTTATGATAAGTATGATGTTTTGTTCTTCATAACTAGGGCCTACGTAATTCGGGCTCGATAATTATTTTTCTAACATATAATGCACAATTTTGTCTTTGCTGGGCACCTCCTTTTTAACAGATTCGAAACGAACATATCCGGCCCAAAATCTACAAATTTTGACGGTTTTATCATGGTGATAACTCGTTATAAATATTGATCTATGGGCATAAGCTTAATAACAAAAGAAACCCATGATATAAGTATACAGAATAGAATAGGAACTCGCCCGACAACCCTGTGACATATTATGAATTTCAATCATTTCTTTTAGGATATCGCTGGCGCTAAATTTGCCGAAGCTCTAGAAGCCGTCAATGGAGTAACATACACAACAGGACCAGCAGCAAGAGTACTTTGTAAGTATGCACGTACATTTATCACGTAGTCCTGCTGATGAATTCAAGCTTATTTTAAAAAGCTTATTTTAAAAAGCTTATTTTAAAAAGCTTATTTTAAAAAGCTTATTTTAAAAAGCTTATTTTAAAAGCTTATTAAAGCAATATCTGTCGAGTGTATTTCCATCTACGTTCCATCTAGACAAGGTCTACGATCTGCCATAGACAAAACCCGCCTTGTTGTGCCAGCCAGATATAAACGCATTGGATCTAACTCATTTGCTGTGGCTGGCCCAACACTATGGAATAACACCCCATCCACCCTGAGATCCAGCAACAGTATCATAATCTTCAAACATAAGCTCAAGACTCATTTGTTTAGTAACTGATTGTCTGTACATTTTTGGCTTTCTCATTCTTTCCATTCACTTTTGTATGATGCCTGGGGTAAATTGTATTGTTTATATGTTTTTTCTTCTTTTGTTAAGCGCTGTGATCATTTTAGGAACAGCGCTATATAAGCACCGCTATTATTATTATTATTATTATTAATTTTGTGTGATCTTTTTTCAAACTGTTACGATTATTTTCTCTGCTAAATGAAATTTGATTTATCAGGAGAGCTATTTCTGGACTCATAAATCGATTTTGACTGTACTTTCTGGAGAAAACACCTTGATAAATAACTTCACTAATTGATAATGGAAATCTGCTTCAACATATTTTTTTTCGATTTTCATCATTCTGTAATATTGTGTACAGTTGCGACCGTAGCTGCTCACACTGTAAACGATGTCAACATGGTGTCAAACCATGGAATTATATTTACGAACCAAAAAACACCCATAAAATAAGTTGTCGGGGTAAACACCGACAGTTTATTTTAACCCGTTCAAACCATGATGTTGAAGTAATTAGGAAGCATATTGCTCTGTGAAGTAATTAGGAAGCATATTGCTCTGTAACTTCAAGATATTTTAGTTTCACGTTTATAACTACTAACATTACAAAAAAATCAAAGATAGAGGGCGTTCTATGAAAATTATCGCATACATATGCCTTTAACCCAGACATATTTAAACACTGTGAAATCCAAGTGGTTTTTCTTTTTTACTCATTTAATTGGATTTTATTTTTCGTATGGTGATGAAGTCAGAAGAGAACGCAAATGCAACGCATGGGCGGTTTATGGGCAAAATTGGGACAAACTGGTTCTGACCATGCTCTGTTCAAAGCTTTTTATTTCTACATCAGATTGGTCTCATAACTTCAGACCAATCTGACTTCTCCATGAAGCAGCTCTATTTCCTACTTTTTCACGTATAAGCTCTCCAGTTTTTGGACCCAGTTTTGTGGAACACGTTGTACAAGTTATCACATAGTCTAACTGTAGAATCCAGGTTTAGAGTTCCTTAAGTATACCATACCACTGCATGTCTTTAATGGGGACTTTTCCACAAAAACAATATCCTGCATAATATTAGCCAATATTTGTAGACCTATAAAGATAGTTTTATTGGCATTTTGGCCCCTAGAAACTAAAAGATCTGAACATATAGATGATGTGACCGTTGTTTACAACAGTAGTGTTTACACATTGATTAGCGCCTGGTCTGAAGACACGCTAGAGGTACTATTCTATGACTAACAAACCATTCAAAAGCAAAATACTCATCACTGAGCGCCAATTGTAAAAGCACCTGCCCTTATGGTGCGTACGCATACTGTCGGGCAACGAAATTTAGTGCCTGGTCTCTCATTGTGCTGGGGATGCAGACCATGAACACTGCTTTGTTCTACAACGTAAGTAATGATCAATCAAGTGTGAATTTTATTTACTAAGCACATTCCCTGTAGGTGCGCACGCATAACGCCGGACATTACGTCACAGGTCACATCATCTTTAGAATATGTCAACCTCATTTGCAATCAATATACACCTAGCACATAAAGTCCCTGCTCAGGTGCTTTGAGGTTGACTAATTCAAAATATATAATCGGTACTAAGAATCTGAGATATACATTAAATGAGCAAATTTCTTCTCCGCAGTTTGATACCTCATTCAACAAAATCGAATGGATACTTTTAAAGTTATGTCGATTTCAATGACCGCGGATGCAACAGAAAAGTGGCACTAGGTATAGGAATCATTGATTTGTGTGTGATAACTGTGTGCTATCTGAACGTGACAGATGAATGGGTCTTTAGTGATAACCGCAATGTGCGGGACAAAGGGTGTATCTGGCTGTGAAGAATACAAGTCTTAGCTGATAAGCTGTGAGTTTTTCAGTGCGTAAATCCATAGACGGGTAAAACATTGATTTTTACCGTCTATGGTAAATCACACACAAATCAATGATTTCCTATACCTAGTGCCACTTTTCTGTTGCATCCGCGGTCATTGAAATCGACATCACTTTAAAAGTATCCATTCGATTTTATTGAATGAGGTATCAAACTGCGGAGAAGAAATTTGCTCATTTAATGTATATCTCAGATTTTTGGTACCGATTATATATTTTGAATTAGTCAACCTCAAAGCACCTGAGCAGGGACTTTATGTGCTAGTACATTCATTTCATAGAATATTAAATTAATGCACAATCCAATTTCAACTGTTGATGATTTGCAGACGCTGCGTCAGGGGGCAGCATCGACTGGGGCTATGCAACTCTAGGAGCCAAGTATTCCTATGTAGCTGAGCTTCGGGATGAAGGTAGATATGGCTTCCTGCTTCCAGAAGATCAGATTGAACCATCTGGTATTGAGACATACGCTGGTGTCAAAGCTCTCGTTGTTCATATGTACGAGGAGTACTTTGGATAAAGGATTGAACTTTAACCACCTACCTACACATGAGATCATTTTAGAAATGAATATTCATGAGTCGTGTAAACATTATATTGATTAAATAATTGCAGAAAATGGTTTATGATTATAGATATTACTTTCATAGAGAGGTTGTAGAAGTCGATGGTCCCAAATTAAGGCGAGGTTTTCGTACTGGATGACAACGTGTTGCACGGTGCAATAAGAGCGTAAGGGACATACACAACAAGATTTGTAATCTCACAGACAACGCCATATTCTATCGTATGCGGTGGATTTTTAAAGAAATATAAATCAATAAATCGATATGTTTGTATTGATCGATCAACATTACATTAGTATTATTATCATTCGTAATCTGTACTACTTGAGTCCAGTTACTACTCACAAGATCTGCTGCCAAATCAGTAATACGCTGTCACACAATATAGTTTCTTGATAAAATTCATCAGGACTTGTTATGATACTAAGATTATTGATGACATTCTTTATATCTAGTCCAAGGGAAACAATTTACTTGTGGTGGACGTTTCGGAAACGAGCTGTTTCCTAATACACTTGATGACGATCTGCTGTTCGCCACACGGGATGTTGATTGCTTAGTTGCAGATGATTTATCAGCAATCCGTAGATCGGCAACACGTGACTCAGATTATATTGCCCCTCGTGTCTGTTCATTTTCTTGTTCTGTCTACGATCATGAGATATGAAGAATTTCATCAATAATTTCATATTCAACATGTTTTACCGAATTCCTATTCTATAACTATATCCCCCTCCCCACACACACACCCCCACACATCGGACCAAATTGATTAAACTTTGCACTGCATGCAACCTGTTGTCACATGGTATGGACACCTCGTCTTAAGAGATATTTTGAGTATCGATATAGCATTAAACAAATGTCAGCTATATATACGTGTAATATAAGCTACATGTATAATATGATGAATAAAATATGTATGTGGATATCCGTTGTAACTAAACGAGCAATAAAAATAAACCAAGAACATTTGTGTGATTTATATTTTCTCTTTAATTTTGAGTTATAATTTTGATTTCATTTAAAATATATATGATATTTTAACTTCCATTTTGAGTTATAATTTTGATTTCATTTCAAATTTCATTTTGAGTTATAATAGGAATTGGAAAGCGTGTGTAAACGTGGTTTCGTATTGATTTAAGGTTTATCAACTTCGTGTCCGGTTTTTCTTATTATAACACCGTTGATAGCGCACATTCACCCCGTTATCTAATGTAACACACGATATTTGCTGAAAGATCAATGGTATACATCATTTAGTCGTCGAATTAAGTGCAAATTATTGTAGGCCTAAAACTAACCCATGGGCACTACCTGCCTTTCATACAATAACTCCCATTGGTCAATTATATGATATAATCATCTTGATAACCAATTACAGTTTTGCGTATATATATGTTCATATGCTAATATTTTAGAAAATTATAAGTATTCTAACAATTTTCTCTGATTGGCACAATATTTGACTCATTTTAAATTTCAACGAATCGTTAGATAGTTCTCATGGGGAACGAAATGTTTCTGAAGGTCATCCCCTGTTAGGATTTATGAATGTCAAATGGTAGACCTTTTTCAAAAATGTGGCCCTTTTCATGACATAAATTGCCCGCATAGGAGCGCTATTAATTCGGTCTGGTAAACCTATTGTTATCAATTACTACGAGAGGATTGCCCAGTGCATATATGCTAACTGCATGGGTGAGTTTCCATTATGTTGCAAATTACATCCACGCTCATGCGTTTAAACTACTCAATGGTCGGTGCAATACAGCCGGTTGGTTGCACACGAGAATCAAGTCATATAGCAACCAGCTTTGATGGAAGGCGAATATTTAAATTTGGTGACGTTTTTTAGGGCACCAATTTATAGCGCAGCTAAGCGGGCCTTTTAGCCTAATGAACCAGGTAAGGGGGAAAATTAAGCAAAAGTATACCTTTTTTCAACAATAAGGTGTAAAAAACACATGGCAAATAGCATTGTTTTGGGGATTCTTGTGGAATTTTGGTGGGATTGGGGATAATTACTCGTGTATAATAAATATGGGGTGACAGGTGACGTCATACCAGGCATTTGGTTGGCAGTTGCCATTGTTCTTTGTGGTAAGCGTTCAGGACCCGTGCGTGCTTTTAAAACTCGCGCCAAAGCATTATTAAAGGCAATAAGTGGACAGTGTTGTGGTCATATGCTGTTCTCTTAAGCATGTATCAACAGTCCAGCCCCTTCGACTGTTGCGTTTGTTGTTTTGTGGCAAGTGATTACCATATAGTCATTCAAATTTCTATCTAGTCTGTTTGGTCAAACCATAATTGGAAGTCACTCTATAGGACATAAACAAAGTGTATGGTGTATGCCTTTCTTTTGCAAAAAGATGAATACATATCAATATTAAATAATCATCTTTATTTACACGATTTGTATACGGCGTGGATCAACCTCTTGAACAACCTCTTGTGCAGAGATATAACCAATGTGAATGCGGCATAGCCTAAACAAGAGGCTAGTCAAACACACATTATTATTGAGGATGGTCTACAATTCATAATGAGGTCGTGATAAAAATTAAATTGAATTATGATATACGATTAGCCATCAACTATAACAATGCTATATCAGACAAGGATCGCTGCACATGCATGGGATGTTGTTTTTGTTCAGTCGTTTAACATTTGCCTATCGAAGCCTGTTAGGGACGCACCATTTGATTTTCAGGGGGGAGGTAGGAAGTTGGGTTCGGGGGAGAAATTTATTTTTTTGGCCGCCGCAAAGGGTGAACGTTTTTTTGTGCGCCGCCGGAGGCGGCGAATTATTTTTTTTTTTACTCATCAGGGGGTGAATTTTTTTTTTTTGGCCTGCATAGAGGGGGAATTTTTTTTTCTTCCGAAAACTTCCTACCCCCCCCCCCTGAAAATCTAATGGTGCGTCCCTTATATGACAAATTTCATACATTAGTATATCTGCAACTTACAGTAGACTCGGATGCTTTTCTCTACTTTGAAAATAATTAGAAATAATTTCATGAAAAGTATGAGATTGCAGCGCGACAAAGGGCCGTATTTTCGTACTAAACACGGTTTTAGCTTTAAAACCGTGTAACGCGTGTCTAACTTAAACGTGAGTTTATCCTTTAATTAAACGACGTGTTTAACAAAACAAGATTTTAAACTCTGCAAATCTCGTTCACAGAGTGGTCCTGCGTTGATTGTATACAGGTATTTAATTCATTGTGGCCCTAATGGGTTACAACGATCCGTACGTCAGCTTGCACCAGGCACGGTTGAGCGATCATTCAAGACATACAGTTGGTGCGCGAGTTTAGTTAGACACGCATTAAACTACCCCGTACACATGTTTAAAGTTAGACGGTCAGAAGTCACAAAGTGGTCCAAAAAAATGTTTCACTTCTAATTATGTTGAGAAATGGACCAATTCTGATAAAACGGGACAAAACTTAAGTTTTACATACTTAATGACCCACAAACTATATATTGTTGGAAAGATTATGATTCAAGGTTTTTCATTTTTGCAAAAAAGAATCAAATTATACAGGGTGTGTACAATTTTTATAGGGTGGAACATAAAAAAGTTGATCGTTTTGCTCCTCACAATTTTTTTTGATAGTTTGTACAATTAGGGTTTAGCTGAAGATAGTCACCAAAATCAGAACAACCGCAGAAGGTGCTACCAAATTTGCTAAGAATCACTTGCCCAAAATGTGCACAGGAAAATTACAGGGTGTCTAAAATTATGATGTAATAATGCATAAAATGAAGGTTTGTATATAATATTCTATGAAATTAAGTTAGCATGGACTATTTAATTTAAAAGAAAATGGTTATCAAAATGAATTACATGAATATCGTTAAAGTTCCTTTTTATTCTAAATACAGGGTGGTCCAAAATTGGTCTAAATAGCAAATTGTTCATAAATCTATGAACAATTCTGTGAAGAAACACTTCTGGATTTTTTAGTTAAATGTTTTACTACCCAGGGTATAAAAGGACCGAAGAGTCACACAAATGAATGAGACTGCGATTTGGCCATTGTTTAATCAATAAAATGAATAAAACTGTGTATTTTTTACATTAAAACACTCCCTGAATTGAACATCATATTCTAGTAGAGAATGTCTAGATAACAATTCAATATTATTATTTATAGTAGCAGGCACATGTTATTAACACATATGAGAAGTTTGAAAACTTTCCTATGTATACTTTTAAAATGGCATCAATTTCAAAAGTTCTAGTTTTCCGCTATTTTGTGTAGAAATCTATGGGCGCCACATCCCCCGGCCCCACCCTTGACTCACTCGACGTTTAGGTTGATAACTTCACTGTTGCTAAACATGTGGCTTTAATCCTTTTTTATTCGGTAGCTGGATAAATTGTCTTTAATATGATACCAATTCTTTTCTTTTTTTTGACAACTACTATTCAAAATAGAGACACGTATCACGGTTTTAAGGATTTTTTGAAACGGCCCCACCTTATTTGATATACCTATTGGTGACCTGTGACCAGGGGTCGCATTCTGACGCGTCTGCGCGTCCTAGACCTCTCACTTTCTTATAGTGACGCGTCAGATCTCTAATTGGAAAGACTTGCGGGTCCTGATCAAAATTGAAGGGACCCCTTGAAATTGACGATGTATGGAAATGGAAGCCTTAAGAAATTCTGTAAATTACATATCCATTCTTTGCTCACAATGTAAATACATTAAAACTGTCCGTAAAAAAGTAAAATTGTCAAATACCCAAACTTAAGGACCCCTCAATTTTTTTGGGGACCCCTTAAATTTGTTTTTTGAAGTCCTACGGGGTCCTGACAAATTTCATGGGACCTCTCACATTTTTCATCCAGTGCTATCCCTGCCTGTGACCAGACACATTTCGGCGAGTTAGACGCGTGTTTAAGTAAAACAAATATACGAGAATTCCGTTTAGTAAACGCTGTGTCTAAAGTCAAAATTAGACGCGTGTTTAGCTTAAAACCGTGTTTAACTACGTACGAGAATACGGGCCTTTGTATTACTGTAGTTTAAAACTATTTCATGAGTTGTGGTGACGAAATATCCACAGTATTGATTTAATATCGAGTATTTATACATTGTAGTGTTTGAACATGATCATGATCGCAATGACGTGAATGTACTTTGGACCATTGTATTTCTGGACTGTTCAATAAAACATTATGTTGCATAAGGGGCGGAAACAGGCTTTTATATACGGAGAGAAATTATCGTTTTTAAAGCAAATCTACGTCAAACTAAAATGTAATGATCACCTTCTTATGAATTGAACCGGTTACATGAGATTGGTTATTGAAATATTGGAGGCGCTAGTTTTCTCAGTATAGTTAAACTTTGCCTAGCGAAGCCTGTTTTTATATATTCAAAGTTCATACATTAGTATATCTGCAATTTCATGAAAGTATGAGATTGGAGTGCGATAAAATATATTTAAAACTGTTTCATGAGTTTTGTTAACGCAATATTCACAGTATTGATTAAAGTTTTCATACTGTCGTCACAATCAATTCAACATTGGTAGGGTTCAACACAAAGACAATTTTAAGGTCTTCCCACAATGCATTGCGCGACGCAAAACATCTAAAGCTTTTTCACACGATGTATTTGTCGAGCACTTACATTTTAAAATTAAGAAAAAGGAACACTGATAACTAATTTATTCATTGATGAAAACTAGAACCTAAGAGCTCCGACGATGAACGCGCTATGAGCCATGATAGTGTGCATAATTATGTCTATGGGAAATGAGACAAATTAGAGACCATAATTAGGGAATTTTGCAAAAAGGCAATGCCTTGTGGTAGTGTCTTTTTTGGGTTCCAACACTTGCATCAGTGTACTTTGGACCTTTGTTTTTCTCTATAGACTTCCAATGGCCTGTTCAATAAAATATGTTGTATATGCGGCGATGGGGGAGGTTGTTCCCTAAATTTCACGACACCCTCTGTAGTTTCCCTAAAATTTGCCAAGCTCATCATATAAGAAAGTCATACACTTTATGTCATATAGACTGACATCAAATTATCTTTGTTATGTGGCAAATTATGTGGCAATTTTCGATCTCAAATATAACTAACTAACAGAAAATTAAGCTTTTCACATTTTAAGAGAATAAAACAAAGCTTTCAAATGAGAAATAATGGGCTAAAATTATATTAAGCCCCGGATCACGAATTCGAAAAGACAAAAATACTAAGCTTACTAGCAAAATAAAACTCGTCAGCTAAATCAATTTTATGTAACGCAATTGTATAGTGGAGATTCACTAAACATGAGTTTATTTAATCAAATCTGTGCATTTATTATTCTTATGCTTGCTAAAATCATGATTTTCGCCGCGGATCTTCGCTTTCGTGTTTGCTACTTGCATCCATATGCATCTTGCAAAGCTGAACAATTGTCAAAATTAAATGTTAAAATAGCTTTGGGGTTGCCATTTTTACTCGGTTTGTTTTTCTTTTTAACTGATGTGGTTTTATATTTTTGCTGCTCATGTTTTATATTGTATGTTTTATTGTACACCGCTTAGAAACAATGTTGGAAGCGCTTTATAAATGTAATTAAGTAAAGTAAAGTAAAGTAAAGTAAAGTAAAGTAAAGTAAAGTAAAGTAAAGTAAAGTAAAGTAAAGTAAAGTAAAGTAAAGTAAAGTAAAGTAAAGTAAAGTAAAGTAAAGTAAAGTTAAGTTAAGTTAAGTTAAGTTAAGTTAAGTTCTTAAGTTAAGTTAAGTTAAGTTAAGTACTTAAGTTAAGTTAAGTACTTAAGTTTAGTTAAGTTAAGTTAAGTTAAGTTTAAGTTAAGTTAAGTTAAGTTAAGTTAAGTTAAGGTTGATTTTCCGGAGATTATTGCATGTGTTTTTTTCGCTGTACACGTGGTTCATGATACAAAGTTTTTAATTTTGTTGGCCTAAAGTTCCCGCTGACGATTCCGCTGGCCGTTATTAACCAACTGCAATGTCTACATGAGGGGAAAATACCCGCTCATGCAATCCCCGTACATGTATATGTGTCCTATGACTCCGCAATAAATAAATATCCTTAGTCATTGCCCACGCATTGACGGAGCGTACACAGACACAGCACTAACTAGGTGGATTGCATGCACAGCACACCAGACTGCACGGAAGTACGTGTGTACATACAATTACAGCCGGGAATTACGGCCGCAAAGAAGCGCTATATCCATTATTGTATGCGTTGGATTGAAACAGCATATGAAAAAGGAGTAAAGAGGAACCACTCAGCAGCTTCAGCTTCAATCACAAAACAACTTACGAAGACTGAAAACCCGGGTTGAAAACCTATTACGCCTAAGGGAGTGACATGAGAGTGAGTACGCAAATTTCTTAACACTTTCCATGCTACAGGTGTCTGCAGACTACACACCAAAATGTCACAAAAAGTTTCAAAAGTGTCCAAATTATTGAATTTCAATGCCACATTTGGATTCACCGTGAGAAGTGCATTAGAATACACATAGACATTTCTAGTTTTGGTTCAGTAATTTTGGAGATAGGATTTGAAAGTTGTGAGGTTTCTAAAAAAATGTTTTGAAGTGGTAAAACTTATAGTCGCGTGAAAAGTGTTAAGGCACGCATTATTATTTTCCACGTTGTATTTTTGTTTCACCTCATTTGTGCCCAAACAGAGGGCGGGACCGGGCAGTGAAATCAGTACGCTTGGTTCAAATCAATAACAACAACAACAACAATAAACTAGAATTTTGCGGTTACATGTAAGTATCATTTTGCACCAGCCAACGTATTATTATGAAAAATAAACTGTGACAAACAAAAGAAACGTTGTTGCGTGCGGTTGGATTTGTTGTAATTGATAACTGCATAACTATTGCATGAGCTGTGTTGACGAAATAGCCATAGCCATTACCGGTTCATTATTACTTGGTCTAATGCCATTTGGTCTAATATCACTTGGTCTAATGCCATTTGGTCTAATGCCATTGTCTAATTGCCATTTTGGCTTATAACCATTTAGTCTAATTTTCACTTAGGCTAATGATCATACTCTAACTGTTAGTTTTTTCTGCCATCATTTCGTCTAATACCCAATTGGTCTTTTTGCCACTGTGTCTACAACCATGTTGGCTTATTGCCTTTTAGTCTAATCATCATTTTGTGTTAACCCATATAGGCTAATAGCCATTTAGTCTAATAACCATTTGTTCTTATTGCCATTTTGTCTACAACCGTTTTGTCTAAACCCATTTTGGCTAATTGCCATAATAGTCTAATCACAATACGATATATGTGAAACTGTCTTGCGGTAATATATTCAATTACCATATCTAAAATCATAACGACTTATAGCATGTATAGCTCCAGTAGATTATAGAACTTTGGTTTTTGTCTTAGACCTACATTCTATTAACACATGAACAAGTTTGAATATGTAATTTAAAATATCAATACAGTGGTGGTTAAAGGGGCATGAAGAGATGTGTTGGAGGCTGCGCCCTCAATTATGATCAAAACTGGGATTTGTATATTTTTACAATTGTATAACATGTATGAACTTACACCTATAAGGGTTTTTATGAGTAGAAACAACAATAATGGTAATTTTTAGTTCATCTTGAATTCTGAAGTAAATTAATTTTCTTGTCCCTTAAAGTGTACTTTAGACTTTATTAAAGACTGATCAAACAGACGCACCGGTCGGTATCCACATCAATTAACCAATTAAAGTGTACTTTAGACTTTATTAAAGACTGATCAAACAGACGCACCGGTCGGTATCCACATCAATTAACCACACTGTTAACACTATCCACGCGGCAGGCGTCTGCAGACGACATTCCAAAATGTCACACAAAATGATTCCAAAAATGTCATGCTATTGAATTTAATTACCATTTTGGAATCGCCATGAGGAATACCTTAAAAATAAGTACACACATGCCTATATAGTATTGGTTCAGTAATCCTCTGGATAGACCTTGCAAGTTGGGAAAGGTTTCTCAAGAATCTTGTTTTGTATTCATTGGTGAAATCAATAGCCGCGTGGAACTTGTTAACAGACTTCGGTTCCAGCCAATGTAGGGAAAACCCATTCACGCAATCCCGTTCGAACGGATTGCATGAATCGCAATTTCGTTATGGCTGTTAAAGGTATATTATGTGATCTTTTCCAGGGGACGCCCTCAATCCTCGAAAAAAAATTGGAAGCAGATTTTCTTGCAGATTTACTTTTCTGATCATAAATCATAAATATTTTCCAAGTTACAGAGCGATACGATTTCTAATAACCTCAAAATCATAATTTTAGAGTGAATTTAGAGTAAAATTTGAAAAAATAGATTGTACCGCTCGGTACAATCTATTTTCAAACCATGATTTTGAAGTAATTAGGAATCGTATCGATCTGTAACTTAGAAGATCTTTATGATTTATGATCAAAAATGCAAATCTGCAATCTGCTTTCATAGTAAAAATCAATGATAGAGGGCGCTACTTGGAAAAGATCACATACTATGCCTTTAATTTCCAAGCGGGAGGCGTTAGAACATTTTGATTTTATATTGTCGTGTTTGAATTAGGTCAATACATGCGTATTTTTGTTTCTCGAAAAATCAGAAAAATCTTGGACCAACGGGATTGGACCATGAACTTGCCTTGAAACAATTGTTGACATAAGCAATGTGTTGCATGGAGACCGTTACATGGGTGATATTGATCCTATCATAGCAACGCACTACATATGCACTGCAATCTTATATTATTATTACCCCGATTATTACATGAGTCAAGAAGATATAAATAATGATACTCCTTATGACAAAAGAAAATGTATATTAATTGAGTATTTTTCTATATTTCACAGTGTTGACTTAGATTTGATAAGACGACGAGGAGCATGGCTTCCGATGACGATTCATCATCTGAAGATGGTAAGTCGTATTTTCTTGGTCGGGGTTGTTATGTTCTGCCAAATGGGACCCCGTCATTTCTCTCTCATTGACAAAGAACAGGGGACGTGTTTGCATCACCTTTCTTTGAAAGTGAAACAAATACGGACAACTTGTTATAATGTGACCGATATTAAGCATTATTATGCAGTTCGAATCTTCCGTCCCATACTTGCAATGCATTGGTAAAGACCAATTATTCTGAACATTGTGTCACTGGAGTGAACTTGGTCGACCAAGTTCATGCGTGAACTTGGTCAGTTGGTTACCTGCATGAATACACTGTAAGCGTGTATTAATATGCCAATTGTATTCGAGCAGTCACAAAATGCAGTAGACTATTTTTTTTTGAATTTTGTCTTTTTACATTTTTGAAATATTTTGAATTTTTTGTAGAAATTTTTTGAGAAATTTTTGGGAATTTAAAAAAAAAAATCAACAAAAAAAATCAACAAAAAAAATAAAAACAAATGTTATTGATATTTTTACAATAATATGGTGCATTTTTTTCTTTCTTTTTTTACATTTTGTTTAATTTTTGTTGTTGTTGTTGTTAAGTCAGATTCTCACTGCATAATAATGATAAAATTGGATGGATTTTTTCGCATGATACACAAATATATTGGTCTCGCTATGAGTTTTAAAAATATTGTGCTCGACTGCGTCTCGCACAATATTTTTTAAAACTCATAGTTCGACCAATATCATTGTGTATCACGCTCAATCCATCCAATTTTATATCAAACTCTGCAAAATATCGAATATGTTCGTGGAAGATAAGATAAGAGCGTTGACCTTTCCTTTCATTGACGCCCAACGGCTACCTTTCCCCCTTGAGTAGGGGGGTGTTCATGGTGTTCATTATGTGACAGTTATATGTCTATCTAAAGTAACAATTAATGTACTTAAATTGATTATCATTATTTTACTGTTCTAAGCCCGCTTTTAAGGATCAATATTAGGTTCCTATTATTGGGTTCATCATAGCTTCTTCTTGTATTGTATTTATATATTGTTTCTTTTGCTGAATAAATGAAATCGAAATTAAATTTAAAATTTGAAGGGCTGATGTTGAGTCAAACGATATAAGTTATCTTTGCAAATATCCGGTGGGTGTTCAAAATAAATATATACAGTGAATGTAATGACGAAAGGACTGACATTTAATTTTACCGCGTATTTGTAGGCGGTCAAATAGAGCGCCATTAATCAAAATAAGCCTAAAAACCAAGATTTATTGTTAGATTACTGGACCGATCCAGGCTTGTTTGTACTTATGTTAATGCATTTCTCATGGTGATGAAGTTCAAAACATTTGACCATTTTTAAACATTTGGTGAAATTTTGGAAGTGGCGTCCGCTGACGACTGCCGCGCGGAGAAATATAATCATGGCTACATTGAAGAGAATAGTACAATAAGGTAGAATTTGTTATTGAAATTCTGACAATTTAGAACCACCAAAGTAAATTGAAAATGGCTGTGACCTGCATGACAAACCACTAATTTGCTCCGAGTGGAAATTGCTCTCCGTATCCAAGGCCCGTAGCACTAAAAATAATTATTTGTGAATACAAATTACCAGGGCGTGCTCTACGTTCACTTTTGGACTGCTTTTGACGAAAGTATTCATATAACTTTCCACGAGGCCGGCGTTTTACAAAATGCTTCAAAAATGTTAAAATTTTTGAATTTCATTACCATATTTGGAATAACCATTAGAAATCCATTGAAATAAGTACAAACATGCCTAGTATTGGTTCAGTAATTCTTGAGATAGCCGCATGGAAAGTGATATGCGAGGCTTGAAAGACACTGGGGGAGGAACATATCCCTACGGCTGTTCACTCAGGTCATGCAGGTAGGACGTTAGCAACAGTTGTGTGTGACAGCAGCTTTATGATAATTCCCCCAACACGTGGGCTGTCTGTCGGCTAATAAGAACAAAAAAGTGGTGTGTGTGTTTCTAATGCTATTTTGTAGACTCGAGTTTACTATAATAAACAAATGTATACATTTATATCTCTTACTATTGTTTTCAGAGGGATTTGGTCAGGAGTCTCCGCCACTCACTGTCTATCTGAAGGGAGTACTAGAGAAGTATCCCGATGGAGGACAAACACTCAAGGTAGGGCGTTATATTAGTAGATGAGTCGACGAAAAAATACGCCTGAAGTTGTGGAACAAATCTTTGAAGGGAAAAAAAATAAAAAATAGCTTCTTAACCCGAACTATACCCCACTTGCTTTCAGAATTTTTTCTTCAACGTGGAAAATCGACCAAAATATCCCCCCGACCCGGGATTTGATCAAGGAACCTCCAGCACCAGAGGCGAACGATTCCCCACTACACCACGGGTGTCAAGGCTAGTTGGCGCAGTATATTGCGCCAACTATATGGGCTGGGTCCATTTTTTCATCGAGAAACTTCCACGCCGGGTGGTACCAACGTGCCCAGTCGTGGTATTTTGTGGTATATGGTAGGGTTAGGGTTAAAGATGATCACTCTTTCTCACCGAAAAGTGCAGGAAATAGGTAGGGTAGTCTGCTTGATCTTCTTAAAGACGGCCATGAAGAGAATATATCTTTGACGAGCTTGGAAATCTCACCGTAATCGCTGTAAAAAAAAAACATTTGAAAGATCTCTTTTGCCTAGATGATATTCACATTTTATAGTCAGTGTGCATGTAGGTGATGTCCCATTAATCATAATTAATAAACAATCCTAAGCATTTACGCAATTGTTCTTCCTGTCAAGCAAGCCCGTTGGAAGTGGGGTGCTTGCACCCCCATGTTTTTGCTCATCACCCCTGCCCATCCAAGCACCAAAGATCGCTTTCGATGAATTCACAGAATATAAATATAAGCAATACAAGCTTGACTTTTTAATCTGTGACAAATTTTCTGACCGGCATCCATTGAAAAAAGTCTGAATTTCCAGTTCCTCAATGGGATGGTTGACTAATTCCGAGACGAATTTCCAGACCTTCCTTTGAAAATAGGTCTGGAATTCCGAGTTCCTCTATAGGGTGCTGACAATGGGCTGAATAATTTCGAGACGAAATTCCAGACCATCCTTTGAAAAGGGTCTGGAATTCCGAGTTCCTCTATAGGGTGCTGACCATGGGTTGAATAATTTCGAAACGAAATTCCAGATCATTCTTTGAAAAAAGTCAGGATTTCCGAGTTCCTCTATAGGGCCCTGACCATGGGCTGACTAATTCCGAGACGAAATTCCAGAATATCATTTAAAAAAGGTCTGCAATTTCAAGGCCCCGACAATTGAAAAAAAGTTTGGAAATCCTAATTCCTCTATAGGGGGTGCTTAGTTTTTCTGGAATAGAAATACAATATATCGGGTCGGGCCAATTTCTTTTTACCTTATTTAAGCCAAATATGTCAGATAGAAATGTAATATTATACTTACCATACGATTCGTCTTATTTATTTCTAGGAACTTGTACAAAATGCTGATGACGCCGGGGCCAAAAATGTCATATTCATGTATGACAAAACGGAATACGGGAGTGATACAGTTTACTCGTCAGAACTGAAGATATTCCAAGGTCCTGCATTATACGCCTACAACGATGCGGTATTTACGGAGACAGATTGGTATAACATACAGCATCCTGGACAGAGCGGGAAAAAAGATGAGCCCACTAAAGTAGGCAGATTTGGACTCGGGTTCAACTCTGTCTACCATGTGACAGGTATGTACAAATCATTATCTCCTGGATATTTGTGAGTGAATATGTGCATTTATCATTCAGTAGCCATGAATGCTGCATTGCCATTGGTTAATGCCCCAATGAATATTTTCCCGTATTACTAGAGTAATTTATCACTACTCTAGTGATATGGACCCGTATCTATCATTGATAACACAGTACTAACAAGTAATATACATCATACACACATAAGTGAAATAATAAGTATGTGGAAGAGATTGTTTAATTAAAAATATTTATTTACTGTATTGGACAGTTTGTTATCACATATTTTGATTGGTTAAATTTAGTTCTGGATTGATCCATTAATTTGGAAGGTTTAATACAAGAATTATTGAATTGTTTTGATTTTTTTTTAAATAGTTTGTGTATATTTTTTGAGAATTTTGTGAGAATTTTGTGAGCATTTTTGTGAAACTTTTTGTTCAATTTTTTTTCAATTTTTTTTTAGATTTTGTTAGATTTTTTTTTAGATTTTTTTTTTAACCAATTTTTTTTGAAATTTTCTTTTTTCAATTTTTGTAGATTTTTTTAAAGATTTTTTTAAAACTTTTTTTTCAATTTAAAAAAAAAAATTGTGAGTTTTTTGAGATTTTAAAACAAAAAATTGGCAATGTTTTTGTTGAAAGTTTGTATTTTTTTTTTAAATTCAGAGAGGTAAGTGACAATTATATAATACTAGAATTCGCGGTTCGTGGGTTGGGCGGTTCTCGGGTTGGGGGTTTATGGGATGTGTATACTCTTAAAATTAAGTTATTACAGGTGCCATTAATGTTCCAAATTTCCATAATACAGGAACCTCATGTGCCCTTAAATCCAGGTAGGCTACCTCGTGTGCATATCCATGTAATTCAGTACATGTGTTATTAGGCCTAGGCCGGGTTAGGGTTTTATATTGGGGTCTTAGTTCAGAGGTCTTTTAGTTTTAGATTCAGCGAGAGGAGGGGTCTATCGTAATGATCATCTGTGCCCAGTCTTGAAAACTGTGTGTCGACATTGATTATTCCTCCGTAGACATGCCTCAAAGTATCATCACGTATTTAAATCACGTATGTTTGCGCACACCGATATCCATGTAACATTTCCATTTATATAACAGACATCCCATGATTGACCTAGGGCCTATAATCCGAATTGCTATAGTGTTAAACTACAACACTGTACACACTTGCACGCTCAAGGTCTGGGTTTAATTCCTGGCGCATGCAGGCTGAAGCCCACCCCCCCCCCCCCCCCCCCTTGACTCTATTCATCCTGATCATGCAAAAACCGGGACAAAAACACGCCCGAGAGTTGATATATATAATTGGAGCTAAATGTTTGCTCACACCGTCCCTTTATATTTATACATGCCCCTGTAACATTCCCATTTATATAAAAGACATCACATGATAGGCATGATGAGGGCCCGTTGTGGCCTGCACGCATAGATTCAGCGAGAGGAGGGGTCTATCGTCATGATCATCTGTGCCCAGTCTTGAAAACTGTGTCGACATTGATTATTCCTCCGTAGACATGCCTAAACGTATCATCACGTATTTAAATCACGCATGTTTGCGCACACCGATATCCATGTAACATTCCCATATATTTATATAACAGACATCCCATGATTGACCTAGGGCCTATGATAAATTGCTATAGTGTTAAACTACAACACTGTACACACTTGCACGCTCAAGGTCTGGGTTTAATTCCTGGCGCATGCAGACTGAAGCCCACCCCCCCCCCCCCCCCCCCCCCTTGACTCTATTCATCCTGATCATGCAAAAACCGGGACAAAAACACGCCCGAGAGTTAAAGATATAATTGGAGCTAAATGTTTGCTCACACCGTCCCTTTATATTTATACATGCCCCTGTATCATTCCCATTTATATAAAAGACATCACATGATAGGCATGATGAGGGCCCGTTGTGGCCTGCACGCATAGATGGGTCCGCGATGGGATGTTGAGGCACACATCATACCACCGCAAATCGCAATCACTAAAACAATAACATAACGTATTCCAGGATGAAGGCCTACGGTTTACGCTCAGTTCCTTTATTAACCCTAACCCGCCATCTGATCCTTTTTTACTTCCTGATTATATGCATATAGTTTAACTCATGAAGTTAATTGGAGTCCTTTTTCTCTCTTTGTTAGCCACCGGACGGCTTCCTTTTACCCGCCCATGAAAAGACCCAGTTTGCGCCACGAACGCGTACCCACCTTACTGTCTGCGCCATTACGCGTGCGCCGGCAACCGCGTGCGCCATGTTTTGTTTTGTTTATACGCGAGCGCGTAGCAACAGTTTGTTGTCTACGTGGGGCGAAGATCCATGTGCATAGCGATTACATGGACAGATGGGCAGGAATCTGCACCCGAAGGCATTGGACGGACAGACAGACAGACTCGCCACAAATAGTATTTAGATAAAAATGCATTCATGTCTACTGAATCGCCTCATGTGATATTGGAAACAAACCATAGATATTTGTCCGTATTGCATGAACAAACAGGGGATAACTAATAGTATTCATTCCCGCCAAAATATGACAGCAAAAGTATTGCGGACCATGTGCTGTATTTGTACAGGTCTTTCCGAAAGTTAGTTAAACATGTAGCATCTTACATGCCATGATGAAATAGGAAAATGCTTTAAATCTTTAAAAGAAAATTATTCATCATGTGAGAATTTGATATGAGTAAATTATTTCTTCTTAATTCCACACATTGCCTTCCACATGGTGATTAAACTGAAGGTGATATAATCACCGTTGTTTTCCATTTGACTCATTATGGTAACCTCAGTTGGTAGAGCGCTCGTCAAGCGATCCAGAGGTCCCAGGTTCAAATTTTGGATGGTCACTCACTATCATTTATATATTGTGGGGAGTTAAGAAGAAATAATTTACTCATGCTTTAAATATTATAGTTAAAACCTGAATTATGTCACTTTCTGTCACTACGTTTCAGACCTCCCGAGCATCATGAGCGGACGACACATCGGGTTTTTAGATCCTCGGGAAAAATGTTTTGGGAAAAGCTGCAAAGGTAAGAGTTGGAAGCTGAAATCAAAACGTCTCAATAAATACGGAGACCAATTAAAACCTTTCCTTCATGAAATATTCAAGTCTGATCGCAGTACTATCCAAGATGGCGAATATCCAGCAACCCTATTTCGTTTTCCTTTGCGGAGAGTAGAGTCGGAACTTAGCAATACGCTGTATAACGATACACGGGTACAACAGCTATTCACATCGTACGAAATGGATGCCGAGATATCATTACTATACCTCAAGAATGTTGAGTCGGTGTCACTTTATATCAAAGCGGGCAACGAGGAGCCCGTGCTGGAATACCAAGTCCGAATTGCCGAAAATGATATCGGTAAGATCAGAGAAGAGCGTGACAGGTTCCTAAATAGTTGTAAAGCCAGAACATCAGATTATCAGTCTTACGTGGATTTCCATATTGAGAGGTATTGTGGATCTCAACTGCACGCCTCATCACGATTCATTACAGTGAACACGTTAAAAGTAACTGGTTGCAGCGACACTTTGCAGGAATTGATCGACGATTCAGATCTGAAACTGTTACCGCTAGTCAGCCTATCAATACCCGTCAATGATATTAAGAAACAAACCGATCAACACAAAGGTAGGGTGTTCTGCTTTCTACCACTACCTTCAACCGAGAGCCCGGGATTTCCAATTCACGTGAATGGCTATTTCGGACTGAATGACAACCGTCGAAGTGTCAAATGGCCGGATGGGGATACTGCGCATGACAAACAGGCCATGTGGAATGAGAAGATCATAAACGAAGTATTTTCCGAAGCGTATGCTAAACTGTTATTGCATTCCACTCAAGCGATGGATATGGAAATACCAGGTGACATATACAGATGTTGGCCGAGTGTGGATAGCAAAAGACACCCAGTATGGAACGAAGGCATAGCAGCACTGGTTAGACGAATACAAGATGAAAACATTCTTTATTCTGAGATAGACGGTGGACATTGGATGGCACCAAGAGATGTTATGCTAAATACTGAGCCCGATCCAGCGTTATGTGCTCTCTTGCATAAGGTTTTGCTACAAAAAGGACGTCCAGTGGTTCGACTTCCAGAGCACGTTTTACACACGTTAAAAGTAGGTGGAGTAGATAGTATGACAGTGGTAAGACCCACGCATATAAGAGATGTCATACGAGATGATATGTTGTCCTGGCTAGAAGATTCTGAGAAAGTGACATTGTTAGAGTACATAGTTAGCGATGGCAAAGTTGCCGACCTGCAAGATATCCAACTATTACCGCGTCGTGATGGCAAATTCGTGGCTTTCTCGAAGTCAGATCCAACAATCTACATTCCTACTGAAGATACACCGGTATCTCTTATTCCAAATCTTGACCACAGATTCGCAGCTGACTCTCTGCCTATGGTGTTGCGTGATGATATCGCAGAGAGTTGCACGCAGCTTGAACGTCTAAACGCTGATCATATGGTACAACTCTTACACGAGGCGTTGCCAAGGATTTGGGTAAAAGGCCCGGATGCAACTGTCATCTGGCATCCAGGAGAGAAGGGACATCCAACGTACGAGTGGTTGTCGTGCATCTGGACCTGGCTAAGCCACAATCATCGCATTGTTTCATTGGAAAAGTTACGAGACATCCCGCTGCTGCCGCTACAAGAAGACGGTTCAACATCCACGAATCATTTGGTCAGACTTATTTCCAACACAATTATCCTAGAGAAGAAACACTCATCCGTTGTACAAGTGGACGTCAATATTGTTCCTGCCTCCATCTGTTCATTTCTTAAGAAAATTGGTGTTGTAGTTGTTCAGCATGATTTGCCAGATTTCATGCGAGATCATCCAGAGATCAATTCCATAATACAATCACCAACTCCTGAAGGTGTATGCGAAATTCTCTTTGCTTACCGGAAACCTGTTTCTAAGCATATCCATGACTTACCCACAGAGGACAAGGACGTTCTAAGAGTGTACCTTAGCCAACTCACCGTCAATACAATTGATTCACGACGTGACTTTCTCATTCGACTGCCAATATTCCCTAACACCACAGAGAATTATGTGTCAGTGTCCATCTGTTGTCGATCGAGTCCGAAAGACTTTCATGGAATCCCAGTCAGTAGGATCAAAGAACCATTTATATGTGTGCAAGATGACCAATCGAAAGAACTTTTGAGAAAACTAAGATGTCACGAAGTAACAGAAGAGGAGCTTCTCAAGGATTTCATCTTGCCCCAAGTATCTTTTGAAAGCGAATGTTTCTACGACAAACAACAGATTCTTCAGGTAATGACGTGGATTTTGCAGCGGTCCCAGTACGACGACGTAGTGAAATGTTTACAATTTATACCAACTGCGAGCGGAAAGAAAGACTCGCCAGAGCATCTATTTGATCCAAGCTGCCAAGAGTTGAAGATCTTGTTCACGCAATGTGCAGTTTTCCCAACAGAGGCATACTTGGAAGAAGATCTTTTACATCACATACGACGGGTAGGCTTTAGGAAGTCTACTAGTATTACAGCACCTGAGTTACTCCACGTTGCTTTGACCCTTGCGGAAGATGAGGACACGACTTACGTAAGAAACCGCGCCACTATACTATTCAAGTATATCAACAATTGCTGTCATCTCTTAAAAGAACGAGTTGAGCATCAGAGTATCACCAAGACATTCAGCAGCTTCTTAGAAGATACATCATGGGTACCGGTTGTTGCTGCATCACAGCGTCCCCATGGCTATCCGCCTAACCTACCTTGGTTTGGAGAGGGGAGTATTGTAGTCAAACCACGAGATATTGCAGCATATACAACGGCTGTTTTACAAGGGAGTACTATGTCTTTGGTTGATATTACAGATGTATCTAAGGAAATGGCTGAGGTATTTCGATGGCACGTGGAATTGGACCACAATAATTACGTTCACGTTGAACGTGTTGTTTCTCATTTGCGAAATGTAGCTGAAAGCTACCATGCTGATTCAAACGACTCTGACTACACAATGATGATAGCAGAAATATATGAGTTTCTAAGCAAAGCAGAATCAGCAACCATTCAATCTGCGATCGAAGCTAAAATGGACGGGGTTGCATGGATTTGGCATGGTCGTGGGTTCACAACAACTGACAAAGTAGCATTTGACGGAGGTGGCTTGAGAGTACTCCTGGATCCATACCTGTTTATTATACCAAAGACATTGACATCATTTAAGGAATTTCTATCCTTCGCCGGTGTTAAGGAAAGATTTCCTGAAGACGTACTATGTAGTGTGTTGACCTCGATTCAAGAAGCTAATTCCAATGAAAACAGATCCCAACAGGAAATAGATACCGATCTGAGTCTTGTGTGCGATATTCTGAACTGTATTGCAAACAAGTCTCAGTCCGAAAGCTCTTCTGAAAGAGGAGCGAAAATCCTTGTGCCTGCCAGGGAAGATGGGAACCAAAAATTTCTAAAACTAGTAGAATCCCAGAAGTGTATGTATGTAGATGACGAGAGGTTACTGGATCAATACCCAGGAAGTGATTGCAAGTTGCCGATAGTTCACCAGAAACTACCGACTGATACGGCTAGACTGCTAGGGTTGCTGAGACTCAGTCTCTTCGTAGCACCAACGGAAGCGATAGATATGGGATACGATATGGAGGGACCACACGAAACAACAGTGAACGCCATTCGACGTAACTTGGAATTGTACAAAGATGGCATAGATATCTTTAAAGAGTTGATTCAGAACGCAGATGATGCTGGAGCGACACGGGTTAAGTTCCTTATTGACTGGAGGACAAACGCAGACATGCAATTAAGTTTGATGAACAAGGACATGAAATCTTGTCACGGACCTGCACTATGGGCATACAACGATGCTCAATTTACCGAGAGTGATGTAAAAAATATCTGCAACATAGCTGCTGCTACGAAGAAACGAGAGCTTGACAAAGTAGGGCGATTTGGTTTAGGATTCACTTCAGTCTACCATTTGACGGATGTTCCGAGTGTCGTCAGCGGACCCTTCATAATGATATTTGACCCGAGAACTACACACCTTCGTGAACGTGTGACATCCGCAAAACCTGGAATCAAGTTGGACTTACGCAATGATAAGCACAAAGGTACAGTCCGAAGCTTTCCAGATCAATTTCAACCGTTCAAAGATGTGTTCGGATGTAACGTCGTCGAAGGTGAAAAGTATAGTCACACATTGTTTCGGTTGCCACTCAGATCAGCGAGTGAAGTGGTTGACACTGGAGAAATCCTTTCAGATGTCATCTATCAGTCTAAAGAAAAGATACAAGAACTACTACGCAGTTTTAAGACATCAGCTTCCGACCTATTGCTGTTCACTCAAAACATTGAACACCTTAGTGTACATGTACTTGAAGAAGGTCAGAAGCCCGATATGACGGAGGAAATCCTCTCAATAACAGTGAACAAGAAGATGCAGCTTGGTCGGTCAATTAGTAACAAAGGGGATCTAAAGACGGAGAGGAACTTACTCAAAGTGGCGGCAGACTACTTGACAGATCTTCCTGGAAAAACTGCTGACCAATCAAGCCTTGAAACCATTGAATCTACTATGATACTAGAGGTTCATGTCAAAGAGAATATAGCAAGGAAAAGAAAATCTACAAAGAGCAAGACATCATATTGCGTCAGTTCCTATATGTCAAAAGGGAAAACACTTGAGAAAGCAAGATCCAAAGATGGGCGCCAATTTGGTATTCTTCCTTGCGGTGGAGTAGCGACTAAGCTTATGAGTGGACGTGATGGTTTAAAGCCAGTCGGTGTCGAAGGTCGAGCTTTTAGCTTTCTTCCGCTAGAAATTTCAACCGGTTTGCCCTTCCATGTCAATGGAACTTTCCTTCTGCAACCTAATCGACGACAACTATGGACTAGAACATCAACTTCGATGGCTTTAGAAGAAGAAGTATTTGAAATCCAATGGAACATTAGTCTAATGGAGGACGTTATTTGCAAAGCGTTACACAACATGATACTGGATTTGAAAGCCGCACAGGAAGCTGACATCACGGATGCACGGTGTTTTCAGACTCTTTGGCCAATCTTGAAATCGGTACACAGTGATTTCCGAATGGTGGCACAAGCGTTCTACGATGCTTTGTGTGGTAAGGCTGATTGGAAACCCCCGAAGATAATATACAACGGGAATCGATGGACATCTCTAGGTAGCGTGATATTCATGGAAGGAATTCCCAAAATAACCACTGTTAAGAATTCTATAATCACACTACTTAACCAACACTGTCGACCAAAGAAGATTGTCTCCTTCAAGTTTCCCGTCTACGAAAGTATGAAGGAAACAGGAGTTCTCGACCACTTCGCAGACAACACTTATACCTGGACAAAGTTCCTTGAATCTGTATTCTTTCCGATGCTGAGTGATGAAGACAATGATGATGTGATGGAGTCAAATCACAGAGATGTTATCATTCAACACGTACTAGACAATCGCATTGGTTCTGACAAAGCACTAGACTATGATGAATTGTTACGCGAAACAGAGTGCATTCCTGTAAGCCAAAGTCATGAAGATCTTATCCTTCCACGCCGCTTGGTTAGTCCAACGAGTCAAGTAGGGAAACTTTTTCGCGATGCAGATATGCGATTTCCATTTGGAAGTGGTTACATGAAACCAGAACGCCTTCATTCGTTAGCTGAACTCGGTATGGCAACTGACTCTCTTGACTGGGAAGATATTTGTGAACGAGCAGAGACTATACAATGTCAAGAAGACTTCGGGATAAGTTCATTTCAACGAAGTGTTATTCTTCTTGGCATCATTGACAACAAGTTGAAGACATTACGCGACACGGAGTCCAGTAGCATCAAGAATATCACGGCAACGCCAGAACAGACATCTAGAATTAGAAACTCTTTATTTCTTCCTGTTATGTGTCAGGATGAAACATATCCTTTACCGTGGTATAACCATGGAACTACATTCAGAGCTGCAGCGGATATCTACGAAGCTAAATATGCAAATTTAGTAGGCTGCGTTCATGGAATTCTGGATGAACCACGTCTTGGCACAGACGTGATGACCGAGAGATTGAAGGAATTCCTGGGCTTCAAAGATAAGGAACCACCAATTTATGATATCATACAGCAACTGCAAAAGATCATCACGAAGAACAACGAGACGACAAACCATGCCACAGTATCACAGATATGCGGAGACATTTATGATTTCATGCAGAAGAAACTGTGCATTGTTAATTTAGACGACAAGGTGCAACTGACGGACGAGCAATATCGAGCTCAGATAGAGCAGCTAGAACTGATGGAATTTCTGTTTGTCGATGGGAAGTTTATAACCACCAAACAAGTAGCATTTCGTTTCAAGCATCTTTGTCCCCCGTTCTTGTACAATGTGCCAAATAGTCTAACCCCATATACCAATCTATTGCGGTTGTGTGGAGTACGTGATGAATTTCAGCCACCTGACTTCTTGCAAGTGATGATTAAGTTACACGAAGACTACCAAGACAACCCCATTGATGACGATCAGCGTGTTACTCTGGCTCACTTGATGTTGCAGGATTTAATAGACACAGTCTCGAGACTACTAAAAGACACATTCCAAGGAGACTTGGAAAGCGAAGATGGTATAATGAAGATTCATGAATATCTAACGAAGATGATTGAATCGGTCAATGGGGATGAGAGTACGCAACTTCTTGCTGTAGACACAAGCAATGTTCTACGCCAGACGACAGAGCTTACATTCAACGACATGCGGTGGTTGGAAGATCATACGTTGAATACTACGCATCACGATCTAACGCTGCGCAACGCCAGGGCACTTGGGATACCAACGGCTCGAGAGAGAACCCTTCAATCATGTTCTTCCTCTGATGGTTTTGAAAGCAACTTCGGTCAAACGGAAGAAATCACAGACAGACTGCAGGGCATATTACGAGATTATCACCATGCTTCTGACGTCATGAAAGAATTGCTACAAAATGCAGATGATGCCAAGGCTACAGAGATCCATTTTGTGTACGATTCCCGAAGCCATGAATCCGAGAAAATCATAGACAGAAACAAATGGGGCGCCATTCAGAAGCTCCCGGCCCTGTGTGTCTACAATAATCGACCGTTTTCAAAGGAAGATATTAAAGGCATACAAAAAGTTGGAGTAGGTGGGAAAGTGAGTGACAGTTCAACGGCTGGTCGTTTTGGTATAGGATTCAACGCTGTATACCACTTGACCGATTGCCCAACCTTCATAACAGACAATACCAAGCTGTGTATGTTTGATCCTCATGTGAGGTATGTACCTGGCGCTACACCATTAAGACCCGGCAAGATGTACGAATACCTTGATACATTCCGAAAGAAATTTCCACACATGCTAACGGGGTATCTTAGCGACAAATTCGATCTAGAGGGCGCTACTATGTTCCGTTTTCCGTTGCGGTCAAAGGAAATGTCGGATACTTCTAAAATATCAAAGGAATGGTACGATGACGACAAGATAAAAATGCACATGAGGGAATTCAAGAACATAGCTAAAGAGTCACTGTTCTTCCTAAAATACATCGAGGATATACACATATCAAGTATTGGCGACGATGGAGAATTGAAAGAATCGTACAGCATATCAAGCAAGATAGCGAGTGGAGACGTTCAAAGTCGACAAGATCTGGCAACTCACATAAATCGATATAAAGATAATATCGATCAAATTCCACCAATGACCAAGGTCTATCGATTGGATGTTCAAGACAAGGACGGCTTGTCAGAGAAATGGCTTGTGGCACAAACCATTGGATCTGAGGAGCCTTTACAAGTTGAAGACGATATGCAACAGAGAGGTCTGAAGAGTCAGATTCCACGAGGAGGAGTAGCCGCACTTATACAATCCAACCGATCAATTCAAGAACAACATTCCAGGTGGCATGGGAAACGCAGAGTTTATAGCTTTCTGCCACTTCCAATAAACACCAAACTGCCAGTTCACGTGAACGGATCTTTTGTTTTAGATGCATCTCGGCGACATCTAGCCAAAAGTACGGGCTACTACACTCGAGGAGATGGCTCTGAGACGTCCCTTTCGCATCCAATGAATAGTCATCTTGTTGAGAGTGTGATAGCTACTGCCTATGCACACTTGATAGTTGAAGCTCGGGAGATTGTTCCGAAAACGCACGGCAACCTATCAAATAAGTGTGTGAACATGTACTACAGTGTGTTTCCATCGGGCGACTACGGAGATTGGAATCTTTTAAAACAAAGCACTCTCCGATACATAGGGAAACATGAATTGGAAGTGCTACCGGTATATGTAATCAAAGAAGAGAGTTCAATCAGCGAAGAGAGTTCAAATACTGAACCGAGTACAGTTACGAACAATAGACCCAGTGGTGCAGCGATGCCTATAGTTGCTAGTGATGGCACTGACGAAGAAGCATTTGTCGAATGGTTTCATCCTTCATCTAATTCAAGTGGAGCCTTTTTTGATAACTTGGATAAGTACAACTACCCAGACAAAGTAGAGGTAATTCGTTCTTGCCTGCGTTCTTCCAAATTCAAATTGGTTACAGGACCATCTCAACTCCGGGCCCAACTCTGTCAAGTTTTCGTGGAAGCTGGTGTGGCATCGGAGTGTGTTAGTCCCAAAAGAGTACTGGAGCATCTGGTCATCCATGGTGACAATGTATCATCGAAGACTTTACCGGTTCCTCTGGAAAAGACTTGTTTCAAAACACTTGAACGTATCATGGCATTGGCACAATACTGCAGTGGCGGATCAACAACACATGATGACTTTGACAGAGCTCCTTTACGACTAACAAGCAACGGCCAGCTGGGGTTGTTTTCTACTAGGTACGATCCTTTGTATGTGACAGAGTATTTAGATTTGATACCGGAAAAACCGGAGTTGTTTCTGCACAGGTCATTGGTTAGCATATTCAATACAAAAGAGTTGATGAAATTCAAGGCGATTCGCGAATTTCGTGTAGGAGATCTTGATCAGTGCCTTGATCAACACTTGCCGAAAGACTGGCTTCAGAGCGGAAAGCATGTCAAATGGACACCGGGAGAGAATAGACATCCATCAGTAAATTGGATGAAAAGACTATGGAAATTCATATTTGCAGGGTCTGATAGCCACACAACCATTCGATGGCCAATAATTCCAACAACTGCATCGACTCTCGTACTGCCTAGCAAAGCCAAAACAGTCCTTTATTTGGAAGAGCTTCGTTATAATGGTAACTGGGGAGTTGCGACTGCATTGACGGCTCTTGGGTGCCCAGTTGTATCATTAGACCACCTAAACGGCTACTCTCGCTGGTCCCCTTTTGTATGGAGAGGCTCTTCATTATTGGTCGAATCACTAGCCTCTGCAGAAAACCGAGATGAAGTCCTTGATGTACTCAATTTCATCCTCGAAGATAGGGATATTGAATTTGAAGGGCGATTGAACGAGAATCAGTCCCAGGAACTGCTGCTGTACTTTCAAGACGGATACAAGGATAAGCAGTACAATTCCGGTATACCACGGGCCAGTACATTAAAACGGCTTCCAATCTTCAGATTAATGAATGGGAAACTATCAAGCATCGATGGACACAGAAATTATCACGCGTGCAAATGTTCAGTTCCAATGGATGATGACGTGTGGATGACAGACAGCAGTTGTATCTTCCTCAAGTATGACGAAGATCTCGAGCATTTGTATACACAGCTTGGCATAACCCCTATCGATGAGATTGAAATCTACACAAAGTACGTGTTACCCAGATTTCAGTTGTTGAAGCAAGATGCCAAAGAGATACATATGGTACACATCAGACAACAAGGACTTCTAGATCGTAAGCTAAAGAAAGAAGACGATTATAAGCAACATAATTTACTGATGCAACTGCGGAGCATTGAATGGATTCCCGATACCAGTGGATTACTTCAATGTGCGAGTCACTACTTCGATCCTTCCGTTAAAGTATTCACAACTATGGTTGACCCCCGCAGACTACTTCCACATAGGTTTGCGTCATCGCCCTACTGGTATGAATTTCTCAGGAAATTAGGACTCAATCAAACAATTACTAAAGATTTGTATCTCATCTTTGCCCGTGAGATTGCAACGAGCGCCAGTTGGGTTACCCAGGACACCGTCAGAGATGCATTATGCAAGAAGTCAGAAGTCCTACTTAAAGAAATTTCACGGATCACGGAGCTACACAACACGGACAGATTCTTCTTGAAATCTGTTTCCATTGTGAAATTCATTCCACCACGTGGAATAGGTACAGACCTAGAAAACATCTTACCAGCCTATCAAGGACGTCTCGATGGAACAGGAAAGCCCGCTTTTATAAGCATCAGTGAAGGGATACCTATATCTGATGTTAGACTTGCCTGGTCCGAAGCTATGGTTTTACCGAGTACTGCAGTAGTATTCAATTCAGAAATACAAAAGCAGTTAGCAATGGAAAGCGTTAAGGCACAGGTGTGCCGTATCCGTCATATCACAAAGGTGTGTAACAAGATGGTGAAATGGAATTGCTGTGATATCGAAGACAGAGTACAACCAAACACTCGTAAAACTCTCAAGGCAGTTATGAAGGCCATGTTGGATTATCTGCAAAGGAAATACAATGAGAAACCAATGACATTGGAGCTCGATGATATTTCAAATATCCCGCTGTGTCTTGTAGACGAGGGCAGTGTGTTGGTTTGTGCAAAACAGATAGTGGTGACATTGGGTCACGAATATCAACACAGTTTACGACCGTACCTCTACAAAATGCACGACAAATTGGAACCATGTGCAAAGATACTGAAAGCTCTCGGTGCTCAATCCAGACCAACTTTGAAACAGTTGGCGTTTGTACTGGCTTCCATAAAGTCAAGCTGCGGAGAGAACGAAATGCACCCGAACGAGATAACAACAACTCATACGACGGTCAGGTTGATTTTCAAGGAACTTTTAAAATACGAATCAAAGAGTGCTTTGGAGGGTAATGAAGAAGTAGATATACTTTATCTGCCTACATCAAAAGGTTATTTAAAGCAATCAACATCGCTGTGCTGCGCTGATCGACATCTGAAAAAGAATATTCCAGCCACCCTAGGCCTAGACTTTGTTGTTGAACTAGGGCAATGCGGTGTCGAAGATGACCGTGAAGATCCCAGGCTTATCGCTCTCCTGCCGAAAAAACTCCAGCCTCACGACTTAGGCGATACTATGAACGAGAGACCGTGCTCTTCGAATGTCTTGTGCCGCGCGGGAAAGGATTGTCAGTTCTTGGATTTCATTAGGAGACGATTGGTCTCTGAGGAATTGCAGCGTGTCCTCATGAGGTTGTTAAGACATGGAAATGAAGGAACGAGATTAAGGGCCGATCAAGCACAGGGCATCGTGAAAGTTAAAGAAGCCAACCGCATAATCTGCGTCAAAGATCTGAAAATTGAACTCTCTGGGTCCGATGGTCAATGTTTGTCTGACCAACCAAGAGAGAGAATGGTATTTCTAGGTATGTCTGCTACCGTGATTAATGAAGTGAAACCCCCAGTGTACCTGAATCATTCTGATCTACCAGTTGTGGACTGCTTGCTGTACAGAGAACTAGCTCAAACTATCATTCGGTTGTGTGGAATCACAATGGACGCTGCGCATTTCTCGCTACTTCGAGAGGTAATCGCTTGTAGTAATCCTGATTGTATGAATGAAATGCTAACGAAGGCGGATATCCCCGAATATGATGACGACAATGAAGAGGTCTCCGATCCCTATGCTCCAGGAATGAATATCCCGAGTAACATGGTTGAACTTCTGGATATTAACCCGTATAACCGGTTCCGGAAGGACGAAATCGTGGCATATCTGATTCCTAAACGATTAGCTGATGTCGCGTTTGATCCCATAGACATCGATATGAACAGCTATGAGCAACCACCAGACGAATACATGTATGCTAGAGTCGTCAAAGAAGTCAAATGCAAAGAGAGTAGCAACAGTAGAATGACAAGACGGTATCTTATAGATGTTGGACGAGATACGCATGAAAATATCAGCGCAACTGCGCTGTATAAATTCCGACGTTATAAGTTGCCAACGGAGCAGACTCCGTATAGCGCCACCAACGAGCAAGCCGCAGAAGAATCAACGCCAACACGTCGACTTCCAGTAGACTCAGAGGAAGACGTTCGTGACTGGATCCGCCAAGCAGTCAAAGATGCCTGTACATTGTCTGGCGTGGAACGTAAAACCGCGATTCAGAGACTGAAGTTCATGTGGTATCCCGATAAGAACCATGGTCAAGAAGAGTTGGCTAACATCGGATTTCAATTTCTTCAGCAAGAGATCGAAAGACTAGAGTTCCCCATGCCTTAGAACTATTCAAGCATTACGGCTTGTTTTCACCGTATAGTACACGTACAGTACACCTCCATGCATTAAACGCAAAGAAAGATTGTCGATCTATTGGAATATCAATGGACTAATTTAATCAATCAACAGTGAACAACATTTTAAATAGGGAGAAACCTATGTAATGTATTTATTATACATTACTGTACATGTATACATTGTATATTAAAATGTTGTTTCAAAGGTAGAAAATATCGCTAAAATGAAAGATACTAGAGCATTTTCCCCTTTTAAGGTCGCACTTTTTTTCTTCAAATTCTTAACAAGTCTTATTTCAATAAATCCTATAAATCCTTTAAATGACAAATGACATGAATTAGCGAGTCATTTAACAGAGCGTCCTAGACCTCTCTAGACTGCATCAGTACTTACACAGCTTAACTACCAGCATCAACTTCGTTAACGAAACTGCGAGTCTACTGGAGATCATCAACTGTTTGACACATGGTAGACATACCTGAATCCAGAGTCACAACTCCCTCCACTGATATTCAACTACCGTTGAAACAACATTTTAATATACAATGTATACATTAATGTATAATATATAGGTTTCTCCCTATTTAAAATGTTGTTCATGGTTGATTAATACGCTACCCTGCACATTTTATTTCGTGTGGAATGTGTTATTTTCTGTGCGTGAATTTGACGAATGTAGCTTAGGTAACATAATAACACTTTTGAGATATGACCAATTTAAAAATCATTTTTAAGGTCACAAACTTTGAAATATTAACTACAAATTTGGTAAAATCATATCAAACTAGAGAATAAATAGAACGTGTCGGTATAGATAGTATACAATCAATCGGTTGTCGATTATTTATATAATCAATAAAATAATATTATATACACGCACTAAAATTAGGCTGTTAAAGAAACGAATGGTGTTTCACATTATAGAAAAGTCCAAATTAATTGATTAACTGCGTCGGAAATTGAACTCAGGTCACATGAAGGGGAACGATTTGACTAGTACTGGTACGGTGGTTGTTCATGCCATATTTTTCAAAGTTCATATGCAAAACGTGAAATTTGAGATAGGTCTATAATTATGTTATAACCAAATAAAGCGTCTAGTATCAAATTAAAGAAAACTAATATAACATATTTGAGTATTCCCTTTTCCGGTTTCATTGAAACCACCTTTATGTACAGGGTGAGTCAAAAAGACTGCAATAGTGGAAAGAAGTCATTTTGTTTTCAAAACCAAAATGAATTTTAAAACTTTTTAAACGTTGCAGGAATTATGTATTTAATCCCAACTTTGTGTGAAAAAATGAAGTCGATCGCATTTTTCGTTTGTCTTTGGTGACCCTCTTTGCTGCACAACCAAATTTACCTGTTCGTCCACGAGCACAGTGATTTTCATTTGAAATGGCATACATTGCATTTTCATATTTGAATATCGCGCCAACAAAAAAATGGAAAATGTCAGTTTTGTATTAAAATTTAGAACATTATACGCTTTCATAGCATGGGTATGATTATAATTGATTATACTAACTCACGTGTAAACAAGAAAGGATGCATCAAATTCCAATAACATCACAAATGAACTCAAGTTTCCAGATTTGAATGAGAGACACATTTTGCGATCTGATGCATATTTTGGGTATCTCGTTGACAAACGTGTGAAATGGGTGCACTGGTCAAAAGGTTCACCAACGGCAAACGGAAAATGATATTGACTTCATTTTTTCACACAAATTTAGTAACAAATAAGGTATATGTATAACGTTTAAAAAATTCAAACTTCAACTTAGTTTTTAAAACAAGATGGCTTCTTTCCACTATTGCAATCTTTTTGACTCACCCTGTACTATGTCTTCCCGGGTTTGTCGCGTTTATTGCGTTTTGCATTTGAACTCTTCATCTTGTTTCTATGGTAAAAAGAGTATGACTGCTGTCATCTGTTGATTATGGAATTTTTTATTAACAGAGCTTAAAAGCTATGTTTGTTAATGTAGCGTGTATGTTGCGTAGTACAGTAGCGCCTATAATTTGTAATTATCATCTTATGATGCGAACTACGACGTGTATAAATGAATCGTACGAACTTTCGCGTAAATGAAATTCGCGAATTAATACGAATGTGATTTTTGAACTTAATTTTTCGTAAAACGGGGTGAATAGGGACATGAGAGTGAATAGGGACATAAATTGAAACAGTTTTTTGAAATCTTAGGGTTTTTTTGTATTTTATATCTACTATTTGTTTTCATTATCCAAATGTTAAAACCGAGCAATATAATAGTGTTCAGGAAATGGTTCGGTGGATGTGATAGAACAAATGTAGAGCCCGGGGTATCGAAAATAAAGGTGTCCGAAAAACACTGACAAATTGATGTGGTCAAAACTTTCCTGCTCCTAACTGCATAATTTGAGCAAATTAGCTGGAAATGCACCAGGATCTAGCTTTTAAGATCCTACAACATACTTGTTGGCATTTGGTAAGATATTATGAAGGGATTGTTCACTTCAAGCTTGCATATTTTCACTTTCAGATACTAGTAGACCTTGAGCTTCTCATGTTCTGATAATAATGCCCAAACAAAGTACCTAAGTTTCCCTGTACTATGCTAATATTTCTAAGGTGTCGCTTCCATATACTCTATCACAGCTTTCCCCATCTTTCCAGCTGTGTGTATCAAAGAAATTTCATTCATACCTTAGTTTTCCCAGGAAAGCTATAATATAGTATATGGAAACGACCCCTCGATACTCGCATTATAAGCGCTGGGAGTCTTTGTCATTTTGCTGTGGATGTTACGCACTCCTCCAGCACAACGAGTTTGTTTTACCTTCCCAACATTAATTAATGCTGGTACCCATTTGTACACCTGTATGAGACAAGCGTCGTAAGACTCGAACCCACAACCTTTGTATTGTGGAGCGAAAACTTATCCGCTAGACCAAGCGTGCCCGCAAGTAGGTCTAAATGTTAACAAATTGTTATGAAGTAGGATATGTTCATTTATTTTACATTATATTGCGTGGTATGGTATGAGCTTTTAGATATTATAGACGTGTTGTATAGTATGATATGTTCATTTATTTAGCATATTGCATAGTAAACTAGATGTAGATGTAGGTCAGTATGGGAGCAACCAAAAAATAATAATTAAAAGATTAATCAAATCAAGAAGTGTTTGTGCCTATACAAAAACAATACTATTGAAACTGTTTATAGTTGTACAGAAATGAATTAGATTGGCACAATTTTCTGATCGAAAATTTGATTTATAAAAAAAACGAACTTTCATAATACCGCGAACTTGATATCTGAACTTGGTTTAACACGTTGTCCTTCTGCATGAATGCATTCATTAACACTGTTTACCGAGTATATATGAATTCTTCAATATTAGAAAGAATTGGCCTACCTAAAAGTCGTTTCAGTTGTCTTATTGATGCAAATTCGCCTAATTGCTCCCATACTGATGGTAATTGCTTCCGGGTCTAATAACAAAGACAGGGGGCTTGTGTTGGGATATTTAGGAATATTTCTAAGGATTTATTTTTTCTTTCTTGAAATATGCCCTGTTCTTCTTGAATGTCAGCTTGAAACTTTGAGTACCAAATTTGGGTAGAAAACGCATATTTTTAACGTTGTAAAACTACCAGTGTTGCCAGAGCCCAAAATAGGATACGAAATAAAGTTGACGATTTGACGTTACCTGTCAGTAAAAGGAGTAGCCCAAAAATACAAATGGGTGTTGCCATTGCAACACCCATTTGTATTTCAATATAATATTATGCCATAAGACCTTCCACCGTACAAATAATGATAAGGAAAATCTATATTTTGATCGTGCACATGACCTGGTGTATTTAGGTAATATATGTCTTAAACTATAATAACCGCATTTCGGGGGGGGGGGGGAGCGGTATTTCAAAATCCTGGTCAAATCTCGGAAATGTAATTATTTAACCCCGAGAAGCCTGAATTTAAAAGGAATGGCGCAAGAATTGTTAATTACATTAATATTTAGTTGTCTATGAAATGATACTTATTACTTGTTGATGCATGTGATGCTTAACCCTCGTATACCGGGGAGGGGGACGATGTTGCCATATCCTAAATATTGTTTTCTGCCGCGCTGAATATAACACCGAAAGTGCAAGGTGTTTTCACATTGTGGCGTATCTATAGTAGTTAAGGGGGGACTTAAGGAAGTTTTTTGTTGAATATTGTTAGTGCTGTAATTATTGAACCATGACTCAAATGTATATAAAAGTATACATTTTTGGAAAGGAAATGGATCAGAGAATCCAAATTTGGCATCAATTTTGACCAAAAATGTTGATTTTTTGAAAAAATCACAAAAAATCACTTTTTTGACCCAATTTTTTTGAACAAAGCTAACAAACATAATTTTGAGTTAAAAATGCCCAAATCACTTGATGATGATGTTAAGACACTACTGGAGGGACGAAAAATTTTTTTAATAATCTAATCCAATATTTTTTGAAATTTTGACAAAAAAGTGTAAAAAAAAATTTAAAATCCATTTTTTCACGTTTTTTGGCACTTTTTTGTCAAAATTTTCAAAAATATTAGATTAGGTTTAAAAAAAAAAAAATTGTCCCTTCATTAGTGTCTTAACATCATTATAAATTGATTTGGCCATTTTTTACTCAAAATTATTTTTTGTTAGCTTTGTTCAAAAAAATTTGGGTCAAAAAAGTGAATTTTGTGATTTTCTCAAAAAATCTCCTTTTTTGGTCAAAATTGACGCCAAATTTGGATTCTCTGCTCCATTTCCTTTCCAAAAATGTATACTTTTATATACATTTGATTAATAGTTCAATAATTACAGCACTCACAAAATTCAAAAAATCAAATCAAAAACTTCCTTAAGTCCCCCCTTAACGCATTACTTACCGGCTTATCTATGTCGTATTTGTAGACAAACGGGTCTAATTGAACGTTTTTTCGTTTCAATACTGACTTACAACTTTATCATCAAAGTAAACATTTAGAGGATTGTGGATATATGATTACTAAAACAAGTTGCTCTTGCTTGCTAAAAGGACTATTTCAAACATTTTCAGGCAACTTGAAGACGATTATTTTCAAAATATTTTCAACCGCCTTTTTCTCGAAAGGGTCATTTGGTAGATACGAGTGCAATACTAATGCAATCTCTGTTCTTCTTTCATATGGTGTTCGAATAATAAAAATCTATCTGCATTTAAATCAGTTTGTCCAACGGTGTTTTATTCTTGTTTTGATTTCATCGAAACGGGACCATTCGTGATGAAGAGCATTCTCAGGTAAACTCCATTCCATGCTACATGGCTTAGATGAAAGTAACATCACTTAAGGGGGTGTGGACCCTCAGGTATAGCCTCCCTTAATCTGTCATAACTTTTTCATTATTCATTTAATCTATATAAAAGTATACATTGTTTTGCAGAAAAGGGTTCAATGAATCCAACCATGATCATGAAATTGACCATTTTGAGAAAATTATAAAATATACGTTTTTGGACACATTTTAGGTTTGGAAAAGATAACTAAAAATATATTGTGTCAAATTTTGTCATACTAGTTTGATTATAATCCTGATAACATTTCCTATGATTCTTTTTTGTGTTGTTTTTAAATATCTATTTTTTTTTTTTTTTTTTGAGTTATAGACCACATTTTTTGGCACGTTTTGGCCTATAATTCAAAGATTTTTTTAATTTGCACAGAATATGCAATATTACAAAAATAATCTTTACTATTGACTGATAGATTATTTACTATGTTTATAATTATTGAAACGTTAACCATGTTATTAACTGGCCTGTACATGTGTATCCCATTGTACACACCGGTTTACGCAAAGTATGCTAGTTTTCTATGTCAGCTATATACATGTAATATATAGGCGTGACATGTATATGATATATAAAATATGTTTTTAGCCTAAATCAGCATCAATTCTTTTTTTCCTTGCGATATCAATGCAAACGTCATTTGTTCCGTTACATGTGTTGCGGTTTGACTGGTTCGGTACACCGACCTTATACGTAGCTCGAAATGGTATATTGTATCCAATAAAGAAAACTATTTGCACTTCCAACTTGGCACAGCAAAAGTACAAGTCGTTGCGCTCTCAACTTGGCACAGCAAAAGTCATTGCTCTCTCAACTTAGCACAACCATAGTACAATTCATTTGCGCTCTCAACCTTACACAACAGAAGTACATATTGCTGCTCCTTCAACTTGAGCAACCATAGTACAATTTATTTGAGCTCTCAACTTTGCACAGCAAAAATACAAGTCATTGCGCCGCCAACTTTGCGCCCGCAATCGCCGAAGTACAAGTCATTGCGCTTCCAACTAGGCACGCCCGAGTACAAGTCATTGCTCTTCCAACTTGGCACAGCAAAAAGTACAAGTCATTAATAGTGCTTTTCAACTTTGCGCGCCCGAGTACAAGTACTTCGGCGATTGGGCGTGCCAATTTGAGAGTGCAAATGCTTGTACTTTTGCTATTGGGGGCGCCAAGTTGAGAGAACAATGATTTGTACTTTTGATATTGGACGCGCCAAGATGAAACTGCAAATAATTGTGCTTTTGCTATTGGGCGTGCCTAGTTGGAGGAGCAATGATTTGTACTTCTGCTGTGCCAATTTGAGGAGTGCTATGATTTGTACTTTTGCTATTGGGCGCACCTAGTTGAGAGAGCAATGATTTGTACTTTTACTGTGCGAAGTTGGAAGAGCAATGATTTGTACTTTTGCTATTGGGCGCACCAATTGGATATGCAAACTTAAAAGTGCAAATGCTGTTGATGTTTGTTGAGGCGCGCCTAGATGGAAGTGCAACAACTTGCAACCGGAGTGAAGATGGGGAAGAAGGAAGCCCTGGAAACCCTGCTGGAAACCCTGCTGCGTATTCAACCCTGCTGCGTATGTAACCCTGCTGCTGGAAACCCTGCGTATGGAAACCCTGCTGCGTATTCAACCCTGCTGCGTATGTAACCCTGCTGCTGGAAACCCTGCGTATGGAAACCCTGCTGCGTATTCAACCCTGCTGCGTATGTAACCCTGCTGCTGGAAACCCTGCGTATGGAAACCCTGCTGCGTATTCAACCCTGCTGCGTATGTAACCCTGCTGCTGGAAACCCTGCGTATGGAAACCCTGCTGCGTATTCAACCCTGCTGCGTATGTAACCCTGCTGCTGGAAACCCTGCGTATGGAAACCCTGCTGCGTATTCAACCCTGCTGCGTATGTAACCCTGCTGCTGGAAACCCTGCGTATGGAAACCCTGCTGCGTATTCAACCCTGCTGCGTATGTAACCCTGCTGCTGGAAACCCTGCGTATGGAAACCCTGCTGCGTATTCAGAGAGAACCAACAGTACAACCATTGTATCCGCTGTTACCAAATAGCGAAGCTCAAAACTTTAGATTGCAAGAAATACGTGAAATAAGAGACTTTTTAGAAAAAGAAACTGAAGATAGAGGACGTCTAAGACGTCGGTATAAGGCAATTTTTAACGCATTCTATTATATCAATACTAGTTCGGGAATTGCCGGCATGGGGCCGGTACAGCAGCTGCCACAGGGCTTAGCACAGGCATATGGGCCTTTGTCGCTCTTCCCCTCGGAATCGTTTCAGTTGCATCAGGAGCAATGAGTGTGGCGAGTGAACGTATTAAAAACATTGTCATGGCCCAAATTTCATCGGTTAATGGACTAGTATCAGCGAGTCTAAAGGATAACCAAATCAGTGATGAGGAGTTTAAAGTTAGGCCTAGTAAAAAAAAAAAATTAACATGTTTCCCGTCCACGCCCGCCTCCGTTTTATTTAAATTTAAATTTAAATTTCCAGAGCTATAATTGGTCACTTAACAGCATTATAGTACCCGCAAAATTATAGTGTTTAACAGTATATCAGATCATGGATGTACCTGACCCCTTGAGTGACCCATATCATGTGTTGATATAATTTAGAAATACTTTCATCAATTCGAAAGACATTTTCAGTTTAAACAACGATCAAGACACACACAGTTTTGAATTTTTTTCCAAATAATCAAATGGGGGAAGAGAAGTGTTGACTGTAACATACTTAAACACTAGAAAGATCTGTAAATGTTTGTATATATTTATTTCATATTTGTTTCATTTTTGTAAACAAAAAATATAACTGTTGTTATGCATGTTATGTTGAATAGCATTCAAAACCTATTTGTCATTTTATCCATTCATTCATAAATGAAACATCTTTCTTTACCAGATCACAGGCAGGCATACAATCAACAATTATAATTTTGTTGACCCAAATTAAAGAGAAAAAATATGTAGGCCTATATCATTTTACAGGCAACAAGTCTATTGCCACAAATAATTTACAAAATGTGCTGAATTTAGATGGGGGTTTTTGTTTCTCTGAAAAGTATAGTGGAAAATCGCTGTTTAGGAGTGTCCCCGACACAGTCAGTTGGTCACTTTTGACTTGTCGGCCATCTTGGAAAAAATAGCAAAAAATTGGGAAATAGTAAATAGTAAGACCCTCCCTCCTCCTTTTTTAAAAAGTCCGGACGGGAAACATGTTTGTTTTCTTACTATGCCTTATACTTCAAGAAATAGAAAGTTATCGCGACCACAAAATGCAGATAAGAAAGAAGGTGCGCACCAAACTCAAAGAAATGAGCACCGAGCGAGAGCAACAGATTTGCACAGATGCCGAAAAAAGTGGTGGATATGGGTAGGAAGGAAGCTATGGAAACCCTCCTGCTTACAGCACAGCGGGGACACCCCTCCCCACAATTGATTTTTAATTTGATATGCTGTTCTAAAGATGTCCAATAATTCCACCAAATATGAATTTCTAATTTATATTTTTAAGATATATATATATATACAACCATGCTGACTATGACATTCGAACAAAAGTTACAAAAACAACAACCCAACAAAGACATAGTGAAATGGAGAGACTTAAAGGTCAACGTATTTTACACAGTCAGTGGCAAAGAATTGGTTCAAACGAAAAATGGAGATACATTGGTAATACTTTTAGAAGATGGGAAGAAAGTTTGGGCTTGTTCATCATTGGCTAAGGAGGAAGATAGTGACAAGTCGTTCCCAGATCATCAGATCCAAGGGCAAAGTCCAAAGTAAACAAACTAAATCGTATCAGTATTTTAGATTTGATCTGGTATGGGACGAGACCAAAAATACCGAGGAGACCGAGTAAGTGATTCGTACGAGCCGGTGTAAATAGTGTAAATAATTGTACATATTTTTTTAGGTGTGTGCAAGTGCGATCTCAACTTAATGGGGCCCTCACATGTATCCGTGTGAGCTGAGCGGCCCTTACCGTGTGAAAAATGGGTGCGGACGGCGGCATACACGGCGGGCCGTTTCCCGTCCGTTGAACACGTTCAGGGGACTTTGCCGGCCACCGGAGTTTTGAACATGCTCAAAACTCCTGGCGGGTGAGTAAAAGCGGCGGCGAACGATGAGAGCCCGATATGAAGACGGTATAAGGACGGCGCACCCGTTCGCATCCGTTTCGCACCCGTTTCGCACCCGTTTCGCGCCCATTCGCAGGGCGGTGATTGACGGTGGTGGACGTCGACCATCTTAGCGACGGACTGCGAATGGCCGCATGCAGCCTAGTAACCGTTCGCGGAACGGTCTCTCAGCAGGCATGTTGCAACTCTCTAAATGTAAAAGAGCTAAAACTCACTCTTTCGAGAGCTCTAGGAGGAACAGATCTTTTTTTGGAGTGAAGTTCACTCTCAATAAAAGAGCGATTTTCACTCTAAGAGGAGTTAAAATCACTCTAAAAAGAGTTAAAAATCACTCTAAAAAGAGTGGAAATCACTCTTAAAAGAGTGACAAATCACTCTGAAATGAGTGAACTTCACTTCTTAGAAGAGCCGTCCCTCCTAAAGCTCTCGAAAGAGTGAGGTTTAGCTCTTTTACATTTAGAGAGTATTATAATGTGGTTCGTACGAATTCCGGAATACAAATGAAGCGGCGAGCTTGAGCGCTCAGCTTGAAAAGGGCGATTTGATGATGTAATCAGACGTTTCGGCCGGTACCCAGGCGTTTCGACCGGTTAGGAACCGGTATGGAGGTGGTATGCACACGATGAGGACACGGTGAGAACGGTAAGCTAGAACTGTATGAGGCCGGTGATCCCGGGACAAGGCCGGTGAGAACCCGGGACAGACCCGGTGTAGAACGGTATGGACCGAGGACCCGGTGAGGAGGTGTTATGCACCCGGTAAGAACGGTAAGCTAGAAATGTATGAGGACGGTGAGCCCAGTACCCGACCGGTGCCGACCCGGTATAGACCCTGTATATACGTTATGGGCCCGGTGGCCACAACAAAAGATTAATGCGCCCGTTGACATTTTTTACTGATTGTTTGGACTCTGTTGTTTTTCTATTAGACGGTAAGGTGGCCGCCTGCCATTACCGCCCTGCGAACGGGCGTGAAACGGGTGCGCCGTCTTTATACCGTCCTCAAACCGGGTTCTCACCGTTTGCCGCCGCTTTTACTCACCCGGCAGGACACCGTGTGCCACCGTCTGCACCAATTTGTCACACGGTAATGTGCCGGCCAGCTCACACGGATACATGTGAGTACAAATGTATTTTACAGACATTCCCGGAATGTGAGCGAAGCGGCGAGCTTGAGCGCTCAGCTTATACAGGGCAGTTTGATGACGTTATCAAGGCGGTTCGGTCGGTACCCAAGCGTTTCGGCCGGTGAGGACCTGGTGAGGAGGTGGTTCCAGGCCGATAAGGACCCGGTATAGAACAGTATGAACCCGGTGACAAAAAATAAATCAATGCGGCCGTTGACATGTTTTGCTGATTGTTCACCGTGTTGGACTCTGTTGTTTTTCTATAAGACGGTAAGGGGCCGCCCAGCTCACACGGATACATGTGAGGGCCCCATAAGCTGCGTGTGTAAATTCTGACCTTTTTCTGACCATATGCTCCTTATTGCGTGTGAGTAGTATAAAATGGTGGTTCTGGGTCAAATCTGAGGATCATCATTTTCTGGGGTTTTCCGCCTGTCGAACGAGCGTATCGAGTGAGTCGGGAGAAATACATACATACATACATACAATAGGCTTTTATAGAGCGCCATTTCATAAAGATCACAGCGCTAAAGATGACAGAACAATACAAAATGCATGAAAAATATACACAAAATAGTAAAGAACATGAAAACAAAACAAAGGGACCTGACTGAAGCATGCAATGGAGCTACTTGGGGAAGAGGTGCGATTTCAGACCCTTCTTAAAGCTAGAGAAAATGGGTATCCCCAGATTTGGGTCAGAACCACCATTTTGACACTACTGCTCTTATTATGGGGGCACAGCACTAAATAAACCGCCCATTGGATTACATGTAAATTAGGGCTAAAAGAGTCGCTATTTTGGGCCCTTAGTAACCATTTTTGGAATGTCTCAAATGCTCTATTATAATAAACAAACATTCAAATTTCCTAAAATCGTCAAGAAGTGTTACACCTTCCAATTAGATTTTACGATACGATCATTTAAACAGCGCCACCCCTATTTTCAGCCCGGACGCTCGCCTTCTAACCGCCTCCAATCACGTGTGTTCATCCACGTGATAAATTTTCAATACAATCGAAAATCAATATTTTGCAATATCCTGATCAAAGTACAAGAGATTATCTTTCATTTTAATTATGAAATGCTACCCTCACGCCAAACTGATTCCCAAAGGACCCCATTAATCACAAAATCGTTTTTTGTTTTTGCCGGAACTTACTACCATTACACAAAACGAGGAGTGATTTAGTGCTGTGCGCCCTTATCATACTGTAACGTGCCGAGCTGGCTGATGGAATTGCCTAGTAAATGGTAGCGGGTATCGACGGCTACAGACAGTGGAATCCGAATTTAATTGATGTTGACTTTTACAGTCTCTTAATTTTGTGACCAAATTTAAACCAAAGTCCACCTACAATAACAGTTCATAAACATTCGACCTTTCAGTTTCAAGTTAACTTTATTATTAACCCAAATGATCATCAATGTATGCCAGTTTACAAGGTTTACCACAATACATAATATAAAAGCTTTGCTTTTGAAATTACACAAGATGTTTTCTCAAAATTACAGTTTGGCTGAATTCTCCAACCACATCAAAACAACATAAATTGGACAAGTTAAATGAATCGGTTGTCAATTTATTTAATCGTTCTCCTCTTGGAATAATTAATTTGATCAGACCAAACCTTGGCCTGTTATTGACAAAATAAAACGGTGTAGATATAAATTCTCAAGTTAGTTCTCAAGTTCACATACACAAAAATTACCACAGGTTTGTGTGGATCATTATTAATTTCTCAACCTTTTACAATGCACTCAGAATGTTCAATTGATTGTAAACAAGATGGTATGGAGATAAATTCTCAAGTTCATACCAAGTTCATGTACACAAAAATTACTACAGGTGTGTGTGGATAACAATTAATATCTCAACCTTTAACCATGCACTCAGAAGGTTCAATTGATTGTAAACAAGATGGTATTGACATAAATTCTCAAGTTCATACCAAGTTCATGTACACAAAAATTACCACAGGTGTGTGTGGATAACAATTAATTTCTCAACCTTTAACCATGCACTCAGAAGGTTCAATTGATTGTAAACAAGATGGTATTGACATAAATTCTCAAGTTCATACCAAGTTCATGTACACAAAAATTACCACAGGTGTGTGGATAACAATTAATTTCTCAACCTTTTACCATGCACTCAGGAGGTTCAATTGATTGTAAACAAGATGATATTGACATAAATTCTCAAGTTCATACCAAGTTCATGTACACAAAAATTACCACAGGTGTGTGTGGATAACAATTAATTTCTCAACCTTTTACCATGCACTCAGGAGGTTCAATTGATTGTAAACAAGATGGTATTGACATAAATTCTCAAGTTCGTACCAAGTTCATGTACACAAAAATTACCACAGATGTGTGTGGATAACAATTAATTTCTCAACCTTTTACCATGCACTCAGACGGTTCAATTGATTGTAAACAAGATGATATTGAAATAAATTCTCAAGTTCAATCTCCAGAAATTTACCACAGGTTTGGGTGGATCACAACTAATTTATCAACCTTTTTCTGACTCGATTTGAATTTAGAAAATTGGTTTATTTCCGTTAAACATTACAAATGCACTCTGTGAAAATTAACCTTGATGATAGTCTCAGGGCACTAATCTCAAAATTTGGATGCCCTTGTGGATGACAAGAAATGGGTTTCGAGACTTTGTTTACTTCAAATGTATCAGTAGCTCCCCTGCATGGACAGAATTTACATACACCTAGAAATTTTGTTTCTAGACTCAAATTCACATAGAGTAGTCTGAATGGGCAAAATGTAAATACCCCTTTAAATTCTGTATCGAGATGCAAATTTAAATCGTGTAGTCCTTCTGAATGGACAAAATGTAAATACACCTTTAAATTCTGTATCGAGACTCAAATTCACATAGAGTAGTCCTTCTGAATGGACAAAAATGTAAATACCCCTTTAAATTCTGTATCGACACTCAAATTCAAATTCTACAGGATGGACAAAATTTAAATACACTCTCTATACACTATTACTATACACTATATGCTTTGGTGAAAAATCTTACCATAGATTACACGTACATTTGTACCGTTGACCGACTGTCAACCAGAAATATTTAACCAAATATACCCCAATTCTCAGACTTTATTGCTGAGACGTGTGTGTGTGTGTGTGTGACCAACCTTGGACAACCAATTAAAAGGAGCGACCCTGCACAGCCAAATTCTCGTCTTCTACATTCACACAAATTTCTCTACCTAAAACCCGCACTTGGTACCACTTCTATTGAACAAGAATTCCCGCCGGCAACAAACCTCTCTCAAACAGGTTTCCGATTCGCTGTTTGCTTGAATTGCACCCTCAAGGCTAAACGAATCTCCGGCAAACCAACACCCTGTGTATAGTTTTTACTTTTCAATTTTAAACCTCAAACGGTACTCAAGGGTTTTGTGATGCCCGTCCTCCGACTGCCAGGACCTGAGCAACTAACTATGTCCTATCCTCCGACTACCAGGATCTGAACAACTAACTAACTAACTAACGGTTGTGTGAATGTATCGGACTAAAATGTGACAACATGGTCGCTTCTACAATTGTGGGGGGACAAAATAAACCAGGGACTTATCAGCTTGATAAGTCCTTGGGAAAAAACCAGAGTCAGATACTGTGGGCAGCATACCGCCATGAGGGCAGCATACCGCCTTTTGGAGTAGTCCAGAAGGGAAAGGATTCAATTTATAAATCTGGCATTTGGTGAATTTATGAGGTACATATGGCATTATAAAAATGGCATTTTGTTACAATACACTCGTGTAGACTATTTTGACATTTACAGCGGCCATTGTGGTGGCCATCTTGGATTTAAAGTATGCTATTACAATACAAAGATACTGGATATGAGTTACTAGTCTAATACATACATCCCAATGTTAAAACTATACTTTCATCATATATTTTGGTTGATATTATCCCATTTGATGGAATTCCGACAATTTGTTCAGTCATTTTGGAACCCATTTTGGGGGGCCATTTTGGATTTTTAAGTATGTTAACAAAGCAAAAATACTAGATATGAGTTACTAGTGGTCTAATACATACATCCCATAAATAAAACTATATTTTCATCGTATATTTAGGTTAATATTATCTCATTTTATGGAATTTGACAATTTTTGCAGCCACTTTGGGACCCATATTGGGGGCCATTTTGGATTTTTAACTATGTTAACAAAGCAAAAATACTGGATATGAGTTACTAGTGGTCTAACACATACATCTCATCGTAATAAAATTATATTTTCATTGTACAATTCGGTTGATATTATGCTATTTTATTGAAATTTGACCACTATTGACCAATTTTGGCGGCCATATTGGTTTTAAAGTATGTAAACAAAGCAAAAATACTAGATATGAATTTCTAGTAGTCTAATGCATACGAGGGTCATTCAATAAATAATGAAAGTGATCATGGTATGGGATGCATGAGTGATTCTACGCTGTCATTAACAGCACTGACTGAAATCTGTCAATTAATTTGCTGGATATGTAATATGTTGTATATGGGTTGATTGATACTTTTGCGTATATCTCGGCAATGCAAGCATAAAAACAGATAACACTTGGCACATAGTTAGAACACACACTTATCTCTGTTTGACACTCTTTTTTAGATCTGAATTCCTTAATACAAACAAGAAGGGACCATCTCAAATACGCTTTTATTTAGCAAAATCCGCAATAATATACATTAGAAAACAATGTAAGGATAAAGAACAATGGAGGGATTATAATTTAGTAAATTGTTGTGGGATGCAAAGCAATAATAGTGGGGATTTCAAAAGGAGCTGTTCATAAAATGTCCACAAACCTTTGAAATTATGTGACGATTACTTTAACAATACATATCTAGTAGCTCTAAAGATAACAGTAATAAGAGAGGTTGTGGCAGCCATCTTTGATTGATACATTCATGTATATCTTCATTTTGACTATCACAATATTTTTACATATTGATTGAACCATTTTTCATTTTTTCTGATTAGAATTTGGAGGCACGGTAAGCTTTTATCTGGTAAATTTCATGATTTTAGCCATTTTTGGCCCAGTTCAAAATGATCTGCCGTCTGCGCATGCGCATATTTTCTGCAGGTTTCATGCGAATAGGTTCAGATAATTAGTTAACTATCATAT
>CM069459.1:60098186-60255290 GCA_035610835.1 Ophiura sarsii | reverse complement strand
GTGAAAACGCCCCCCTTGGGCAAAAGTGTCTGACGGGGATGACGTGGTATTGAGGAGAATTGAAATTGGTCAGACAAGATATAATAAAAATTCCATTAAAATAGAAAGTTGGCGGTCAAAAGGAAATTGCGATATATGGCAAATAGAAAGAGCAAAAATAGCTACATTTGTAAAATACGGCTTTTAGTTGCTAAAATTATGTGGCAGAAGAAGCAAGCGCATAGATGATAATTGTGCAAGATTCTTGCACGGCATTACTAGAAAGCAATATAAATTACAGCCATAGTTTAGTGATAAACACGGTTTTGGCAGCATAAATAAAAAATAATAAACAAAATACTGAATCAAATAAACAAATGAATAATTATGCAAATAAGTAATATTATAAATAAATAAATGAATAAATAAATAAATATAGAAATAAATAGGTTATAAGCCAATAAATAAATTTAACATTTAATTTAAGTTTTAAATATATGTCATATGTATTCAATTTATTTGATCAATACATAAATAAATGTAGAAATAAATAAATGAGTAACATATATTTTTAAAAATACTTTTAAATAAATAGTTGAATAATTTTGTTAATAAATAATAATATAAATCGAAAATTATATTTTAAATCGAAAATATATGAATCAATAAACTAATGAATCAATACATAAATACACGCATATTAAAAATTAAAATATTAAAAATTAAAATTATAAAATAAAGAAATTAAAACAAATAAACATGAGAAAACATTAATAAATAAAAAATGATTCAATAAATAAATGAATAATTATGTAGATAAGGGACCGTTCATTATTTATGGTGGAGGGGGGTTGGGTAAAATATAGGGGGGGTCATGTAACTTTCATATGTTGAAATAGGGGGGGGTTATGTAACTTTTTATTCTTAAACAGGGGGTTGTGTAACTTTTTCAAACTATAAAGATGGTGGTGATTGGAGTTATTTTAGAGGCTATTTTGGAGTGTAAATGCCAATTTTTTGTGCGCTTCGCGCACATTTTCTTACGACCTTTCAACTTCAAAACATGTAGGCTACTTATGATGAGACTACTTTCGTACAGCAAATCATTTTTGTGCACACCCTGCTCGGATGATCTGTTGGAAAAACACCTATATAATCATCAATGGTTGAAAACATTAGAGCCATGAGGTGTATAAAAACATGTTAATATAGCCTAGGCATATAATTTGATTAAAAACGGTAATCTTGCATGCTTTTCACCTCGTCTCACTCTCAGCTCTGCACCAAAGCTCACAAGAATATTTTATACGTTTTTGTCTGGATGTTCTAACTTTTTCGGGTTATAAAGACTCACAAAACACCCAAAATGTATAAATATATTGGTTAGTAGGGGGGGTCATGTAATTTTCAGTTTCAGCTGTAGGGGGGTTAGGTAATTTTGACATACGATTCTCGAATTTGTCCCAACCCCCCTCCACCATAAATAATGAACGGTCCCTAATTAATAATATAAAAAGTAAATAAGTAAATATAGAAATATAGAAATGAATAAATTTTACATTCAATTGAAGTTTTAAATATGTCATATATAATCAAGCATCTGTTCATTCTGTTGCATACCAAAATACCAGGGATATGGTGTATGTATATTTCAAACAAACAAAAACACCCCAAATCAAAACACAACAGTCTAAAAATAGTACAGGAAACCAATAAAGTTGATGTGTGTGCATGGAGGGGGGGGGGGGGGGGGGGGGGTAACATCTGAAGAACAATCTAGGTATATATGACATCCACAACTCATTAAACAGCCCCAGGACAGTTGGGAGATTTCCCCTTAGTCAAACAAGATAAGCTATTATGTCCCTCTGTTGGGAGTCTAATAACATCTCTCTGATTGAATTATCAAGGCTAAACAAATATATATAAAATAGCTTTGACTCCATCACAGACTGCAGGACTGTTAAAATAAACTGCATAGGTACATGTACAAAGACTACAAAATAATTTAGACAATTTTCCATATACTAAAAACAAAATGGCAGCCTCCATGTATATGTAGAAAGACCAAAATGTGGAAGAATATGCAATCCCATGCTATAAGGTTGGCGGGCTTGGCCCGCCAACCAAAAACACCGGGTATAAGCTTGACTGCACACGAATGTATAGGCGGTATTTTTTACTATTGCGAAGTACATGCACTGAGGCCGTACGTGACTGTACAATCGTACGTACGGGTGGACCCTCAACCGACCAGCAGTGGTTAATGATGGGAGCCCCATTCCCCTTTGGTGCTCTGGGTTAACGCATTACAAATAATAAATGGTACAAGTAGTATGGAGAATTCAGAATGATCAATCGTACGTACGCGAGTATGTGTTTACAAACACTTAGGCCTACGCATGAGTCAAGAAATAGTTTTAAAAAATAGTGATATTCCTTATGACGACAGGAAATGTATATTAATTGAGTATTTGTCTATATTTCACAGTTTTTGACTTAGATTTCAAAAGACGACGAGGAACATGGCTTCAGATGACGATTCATCTTCTGAAGATGGTAAGCCGTATTTTCTTGGTCGGGGTTGTTAATGTTACGTCAGTTGAACTTACCCACTCTGGCAAAGGGAACGCCGTCATTTCTCTCTCATTGACAAAGTACAGGGGACGTGTTTGCATCATCTTTCTTTGAAAGTGAAACAAATACGGATAACTTGAACATAATAATAATGTCAAACATACATACATAATCAACATTTATAAGGCGCGTATCCAGAAAGATCAAAGCGCAATAAAGACTAACATTTAAAAAAAATAAAAAATAAAACAATGCAAACAGAGTCAATATGATGGATAGAAATGAGACTTGAAGCTAGGCAGTTTACTGTCGGCTAATAAGAACAAAATAGTGGTGTGTGTGTTACTGTCGTCTAATAAGAACAAACTAGTGGTGTGTGTGTTACTGTCGGCTAATAAGAACAAACTAGTGGTGTGTGTGTTACTGTCGTCTAATAAGAACAAACTAGTGGTGTGTGTGTTACTGTCGGCTAATAAGAACAAACTAGTGGTGTGTGTGTTACTGTCGGCTAATAAGAACAAACTAGTGGTGTGTGTGTTACTGTCGGCTAATAAGAACAAACTAGTGGTGTGTGTGTGTTACTGTCGGCTAATACGAACAAAATAGGGGTGTGTGTGTGTTATTGTCGGCTAATAAGAACAAACTAATGGTGTGTGTGTGTTACTGTCGGCTAATAAGAACAAAATAGTGGTGTGTGTGTGTTACTGTCGGCTAATAAGAACAAAATAGTGGTGTGTGTGTGTTACTGTCGGCTAATAAGAACAAAATAGTGGTGTGTGTGTGTTACTGTCAGCTAATAAGAACAAAATAGTGGTGTGTGTTACTGTCGGCTAATAAGAACAAACTAGTGGTGTGTGTGTTACTGTCGGCTAATAAGAACAAACTAGTGGTGTGTGTGTCACTGTCGGCTAATAGGAACAAAATAGTGGTGTGTGTGTGTCACTGTCGGCTAATAAGAACAAACTAGTGGTGGGTGTGTTACTGTCGGCTAATAAGAACAAAATAGTGGTGTGTGTTACTGTCGGCTAATAGGAACAAACTAGTGGTGTGTGTGTGTCACTGTCGGCTAATAAGAACAAAATAGTGGTGTGTGTGTGTTACTGTCGGCTAATAAGAACAAAATAGTGGTGTGTGTGTGTGTTACTGTCGGCTAATAAGAACAAAATAGTGGTGTGTGTGTGTCACTGTCGGCTAATAAGAACAAAATAGTGGTGTGTGTGTGTTACTGTCGGCTAATAAGAACAAAATAGTGGTGTGTGTGTGTTACTGTCGGCTAATAAGAACAAAATAGTGGTGTGTGTTACTGTCGGCTAATAAGAACAAACTAGTGGTGTGTGTGTGTTACTGTCGGCTAATAAGAACAAACTAGTGGTGTGTGTGTCACTGTCGGCTAATAGGAACAACATAGTGGTGTGTGTGTGTGTCACTGTCGGCTAATAAGAACAAACTAGTGGTGTGTGTGTTACTGTCGGCTAATAAGAACAAAACAGTGGTGTGTGTTACTGTCGGCTAATAGGAACAAACTAGTGGTGTGTGTGTGTCACTGTCGGCTAATAAGAACAAACTAGTGGTGTGTGTGTTACTGTCGGCTAATAAGAACAAACTAGTGGTGTGTGTGTGTTACTGTCGGCTAATAAGAACAAACTAGTGGTGTGTGTGTCACTGTCGGCTAATAGGAACAAAATAGTGGTGTGTGTGTGTCACTGTCGGCTAATAAGAACAAACTAGTGGTGTGTGTGTTACTGTCGGCTAATAAGAACAAAATAGTGGTGTGTGTGTGTCACTGTCGGCTAATAAGAACAAACTAGTGGTGTGTGTGTGTTACTGTCGGCTAATGAGAACAAACTAGTGGTGTGTGTGTTACTGTCGGCTAATAGGAACAAAATAGTGGTGTGTGTGTGTTACTGTCGGCTAATAAGAACAAACTAGTGGTGTGTGTGTCACTGTCGGCTAATAGGAACAAAATAGTGGTTTGTGTGTTACTGTCGGCTAATGTGTTTCTAATGCTATTTTGTAGACTCGAGTTTAATGTATGTCTTACTATTATTTTCAGAGGGATTTGGTCAGGATACTCCGCCACTCACTGTGTATCTGAAGGGAGTACTAGAGAAGTATCCCGATGGAGGACAAACACTCAAGGTAGAATGTAATCTTTTTGTAAAAACAACCTTGAAGTTGTAAAACAAATTCCGAACATTTCAAAATATGTTGTAAATTTCAATCTTTCGAAATTCGAAAGGGCCGTATTACACGCATGTATAGCATGTAAATAAGCGCAGCATCGCGTGTTAGTGAAATTGGGTTTCCGACACCGGACATTAATAACACTGTATGGTACACAAAGGATTCATTTTGTTTGAACTTGATGTGCATTTCCCTATAATAGGTTTATACCAGGTACCGGGCTATTTATTGCGACATACAGGGTGCACACTACTAATTAGAGCTCTATGTGGATATGTACAAAAATACTGGTATAAGAATCTGTTTGAGACCACTACATTTTGAAATAAGACCTTGTACATTACGCTACAAAGCCCGCTTAGCAGCGCTATAAATTGCTGCCCTAAAAACCGGCACAAAATGTAAATATTCGCCTTCCATCAAAGCTGGTTGCTATATGACATAATTCTCGTGTGCAACCAACCGGCTGTATTGCAACGCCCATTGAGAAGTTTAAACGCATGCAACATAATGGAAACTCACCCATGCAGTTAGCAAGTATTTTAAATATATAACCAGGCAATCCTCTCGAAATAATTGATAACAATAGGTTTACTAGACCGAATTAATATCGCTCCTAAGCGGGCAATTTATGTCATGGAGTGATTTTATCTTAAAGATGTTCACTCTTTCTCACCGAAAAGTGCAGGAAATAGGTAGGGTAGTCTGCTTGATCTTCTTAAAGACGGACATGAAGAGAATATATCTTTGACGAGCTTGGAAATATCACCGTAATCGCCGTAATATTTCCTGCAAAAAACACAAATTTGCAAGATCTCTCAAAATTTACCTAGATGATATTCACATTTTATAGTCAGTGTGCATGTAGGTCAGTCAGTGGTTCTCAACCTTTTTGGACCCACGACCCCATCAGACATTTTTGGTCAGTACCGTGACCCCCAATTTTGTTGTTGAAAAAACAGCTCGATATTAAACTGAAACTGCTTGTTTCTTTTGGGTTTTCTAAGCTTTGTTAGAGCGAAATATTAAAATGGTTCACCAAAAAGCTCTATTTATGACCCTTTCATGACCCCTGGAAAACCCCAAACGATCCCCAGGTTAAGAACCGCTGATTGTAGGTGATGTCCCATTAAATCATAATTAAAAAAGAAATCCTAAGCATTTACGCAATTGTTCTTGTCAAGTCTTTTGAATTGAGGATTTTGTCACGTACACTTTCCGATTTTAGTTTAGCAGCACTTCTCAAGGGTAACGGATACCCTATTAAGTGTAGTGCACTCCAGTGGCGGCACCAGCCTCATAATTTTTATTTTTTTGTGGTGGGGCAAAAATGATGCGGTGCAAATCTTTTGATCCATTTTACGCTTCAATGGTCAAATTTGGTCTAATACTAACTAATTTGGTATGAAAATGCGCGCTTGCGCTCAAAATTTAGCTGTTTTATGCTAAAATTGTCAAAATTGTGAACCTAATTTAGTAAGAAAATGTGCGCGCAGCGCGAAAAAAAATTGCCCTTTTATGCTAAAATTGTCTATTTTTTTCTTATTTTAACAAAATAAAAAAATGTAGGGGGGGGCAAGAATTTACCTTATTTTTTGTTTATTCCCTAGGAATGTCGAGGCCAAAGATGTGATATGTCAGATAGAAATGTTATATTATACTTACCATACGTTTCGTTTTGTTTCTTTCTAGGAACTTGTACAAAATGCTGATGACGCCGGGGCCAAAAATGTCATATTCCTGTATGACAAAACGGAATACGGGAGTGATACAGTTTACTCGTCAGAACTGAAGATATTCCAAGGTCCTGCATTATACGCCTACAACGATGCGGTATTTACGGAGACAGATTGGTATAACATACAGCATCCTGGACAGAGCGGGAAAAAAGATGAGCCCACGAAAGTAGGCAGATTTGGACTCGGGTTCAACTCTGTCTACCATGTGACAGGTATGTCCAAATCGTTATCCCCTGGCTATTTGTGAGTGAATATATGCATGTATTCATTCCCGCCAAAATATGACAGAAGAAGTATTGTGAACCGAGCGTTGTATTGTACAGGTCCCTTCTAAAAGATAGTGGATCACATAACATGTAACATGCCATGATGAAATGGAAAATACTTTGAATCTTAATCAAGTAAATTCTTCATGTAGGTTAATTTATATAAGGGAGCACATCAAAACTCGACCGCCCGGCAACCGCCCGTTCCGTGCGGTTCCGTAAGGTTGCAGCCGGGTTCTATTGTTCTAAACAATGATATGCGGTCCAACCGGGCGGGACCGGCGGTTGCCGCGCGGTCGAGTTTTGATTTGCTCCCTAAGTAAATTATTTCTTTTTAACTCCACACATTCCATACGGTGCTTGAACTGAAGGCCTATAGACCATTTCAAATTGAGATCGGAAATCTTCGGAAAAACAGGTCACGTGCAGTAGGTGCGTTGCGCGTTCTTCGCAACAGTTGATCGCATCCACAGAATGTCCTAGTTGGTTGTCCGCCTCAGTGATTTACTATGTTCGCATACACGCGTGCACACATGAGAAGTAAAACGTGGAACGAGACTATTTTGGTTTTTTTATCAACAAAGGCGCTGACGGACAAATTCCAAATGTATCGAGCAGACGGTAAAAAGTGAAAATATGACCCCAAATCTCTTTCATCTCACTCGTTTTTGTAACTGAAATGCCGCAACATCAACTTTGTGAGGGATACAATCTATCACCAACACCAGCGCAATCTACCACACGGGCAGACGGGTGAAAAACACGTTGTTTTTCTCCGGCACATGGCCATGACCTGTCAGCTCCTGACAGGTCATGGAACCGAGTGTCAAACACTCGGCTAATCGGAAACATTCGGAACCGATCGTATATTTTCGGATTTGAAATGGTCTATAGATTGTATAATCATTCTTCCCCGCCTTACTCATTACCTTATAGTTGGTAGAGCGCTAGTCAAGCGATCGTCACCTGGATGGTCAGTGAGCAATTTTCACTCACCATCACATCATTTATATAATGTGTAGAGTTAAATCGTATAGTTAAAACCTGAATGTTTTCACTTCCCGTTACTACGTTTCAGACCTCCCGAGCATCATGAGCGGACGACACATCGGGTTTTTAGATCCTCAGGAAAAATGTTTCGGAAAAAGCTGCAAAGGTAAGAGTTGGAAGCTGAAATCAAAACGTCTCAATAAATACGGAGACCAAATAAAACCTTTCCTTCATGAAATATTCAAGTCTGATCACAATACTATCCAAGATGGTGAATATCCAGCAACCCTATTTCGTTTTCCTTTACGGAGAGTGGAATCAGAACTTAGCAGTACACTGTATAACGACACACGGGTACAGCAGCTTTTCACATCGTACGAAATGGACGCCAAAATATCATTACTATACCTAAAGAATGTAGAGTCGGTGTCACTTTATGTCAAAGCGGGCAACGGGAAGCCCGTGCTTGAATACCAAGTCCGAATTGCCGAAAATGATATCGCTAAGATCAGAGAAGAGCGTGACAGGTTCCTAAGTGGTTGTAAAGCCAGAACAGAAGATTATCAGTCTTACGTTGATTTCCATATTGAGAGGTATTGTGGATCTCAGCTGCAAGCTTCATCAAGATTCATTACAGTGAACACGTTGAAAGTGACTGGTTGCAGCGACACTTTGCAGGAATTGATCGACGATTCAGATCTGAAACTGTTACCTCTAGTCAGCCTGTCAATACCCGTCAATGATATTAAGGAGCAAACCGATCAGCAAAAAGGTAGAGTGTTCTGCTTTCTACCACTACCTTCAACCGAGAGCCCGGGATTTCCTATTCACGTGAATGGCTATTTCGGATTGAATGACAACCGTCGAAGTATCAAATGGCCGGATGGGGATACTGCGCATGACAAACAGGCCATGTGGAATGAGAAGATCATAAACGAAGTATTTTCCGAAGCGTATGCTAAACTGTTATTGCATTCCACTCAAGCGAGGGATATGGAAGCACCGGGTGACATATACAGATGTTGGCCGTGTGTGGATACCAAAAGACACCCAGTATGGAAGGAAGGCATAGCAGCACTGGTTAGACGAATACAAGATAAGAACATTCTTTATTCTGAGATAGACGGTGGACAATGGATGGCACCAAGAGATGTTATGCTAAATACTGAGCCCGATCCAGCGTTGTGTGCTCTCTTGCATAAGGTTCTGCTACAAAAAAGACGTCCAGTGGTTCGACTTCCAGAGCACGTTTTACACACGTTAAAAGAAGGTGGAGTAGATAGTATGACAGTGATAAACCCCTCGCATATAAGAGATGTCATACGAGGTGATATGTTGTCATGGCTAGAAGATTCTGAGAAAGTGACATTGTTAGAGTACATAGTTAACGATGGCAAAGTTGCCGACCTGCATGATATCCAACTATTACCGCGTCGTGATGGCAAATTCGTGTCTTTCTCAAAGTCAGATCCAACAATCTACATTCCTACTGAAGATACGCCGGTATCTCTTATTCCAAATCTTGACCACAGATTCGCAGCTGACTCACTGCCTATGGTGTTGCGTGATGATATCGCAGAGAGTTGCACGCAGCTTGAACGGCTAAATGCTGATCACATGGTGCAACTCTTGAACGAGGCGTTGCCGAGGATTTGGGTAAAAGGCCCGGATGCAACTGTCATCTGGCATCCAGGAGAGAAGGGACATCCAACGTACGAGTGGTTGGCAGGCATCTGGACCTGGCTAAGCCACAATCATCGCATGGTTTCATTGGAAAAGTTACGAGATATCCCGCTGCTGCCGCTACAGGAAGACGGTTCAGCATCCACGAATCATTTGGTCAGACTTATTCCCAACACAATTATCCTCGAGAAGAAACACTCATCCGTTGTACAAGTGGACGTCAATTTACCCACGAATATTGTTCCTGCCTCGATCTGTTCGTTTCTTAAGGAAATTGGTGTTGTAGTTGTTCAGCATGATTTGCCAGATTTCATGCGAGATCATCCAGAGATCAATTCAATAATACAATCACCAACTCCTGAGGGTGTATGCGAAATCCTCTTGGCTTACCAGAAACCTGTTTCTAAGCATATCCATGACTTACCCATAGAGGACAAAGACGTTCTTAGAGTGTACCTTAGCCAACTCACCGTCAATACAATTGATTCACGACTTGACTTTCTCATTCGGCTGCCAATATTCCCTAACACCACAGAGAATTATGTGTCAGTGTCCATCAGTTGTCGATCTATTCCGAAAGACTTTCATGGAATTCCTGTCAGTAGGATCAAAGAACCATTCATATGTGTGCAAGATGACCAATCGAAAGAACTTTTGAGAAAACTTAGATGTCACGAAGTAACAGAAGAAGAGCTTCTCATAGATTTCATCTTACCCCAGGTATCTTCTGAAAACGGTTGTTTCTACGACAAACAACAGATTCTTCAGTTAATGACGTGGGTCTTGCAACGGTCCCAGTACGACGACGTGGTGAAATGTTTACAATTTATACCAACTGCGAGCGGAAAGAAAGACTCGCCAGAGCACCTATTCGATCCAAGCTGTAAAGAGTTGAAGATCTTGTTCGCTCAAGGTGCAGTTTTCCCAACAGAGGCATACTTGGAAGAAGATCTTTTACATCACATACGACGGGTAGGCTTTAGGAAGTCTGCTAGTATCACATCACCTGAGTTACTCCATGTTGCTTTAAGCCTTGCAAAAGACGAGGACACGACCTACGTAAGAAACCGCGCCACTATATTATTCAAGTATATCAACAATTGCCGTCATCTCTTAGAACAACTGGTTGAACATCGGAATATCACCAAGTCATTCCGCAGCTTCTTAGAAGATATAGCTTGGGTACCGGTTGTTGCTGCATCACAGCGTCCCCATGGCTATCCGCCCAACCTACACTGGTTTGGAGAGGGGCATGTTGTAGTCAAACCAAGAGAAATTGCAGCATATACAACGACTGTTTTACAAGGGAGTACTATGTCTTTGGTTGATATTACAGATGTGTCTGAGGAAATGGCTGAGGTATTTCGATGGCACGTAGAATTGGACAACAATAATTACGTTCACGTTGAGCGTGTTGTTTCTCATTTGCGGAATGTAGCCGAAAGCTACCATGCAGATTCATACGACTCTGACTACACAACGATGATAGCAGAAATATATGAGTTTCTAAGCAAAGCAGAATCAGCAACCATTCAATCTGCGATCGAAGCTAAAATGGACGGGGTTGCATGGATTTGGCATGGTCGTGGATTCACTACAACTGACAAAGTAGCATTTGACGGAGGTGGCTTGAGAGTACTCCTGGATCCATACCTGTTTATTATACCAAAGACATTGGCATCCTTTAAGGAATTTCTATCTTTCGCCGGTGTTCAGGAAAGATTTCCTGAAGACGTACTATGTAGTGTGTTGACCTCGATTCAAGAAGCTAATACCAAGGAAAACAGATCCCAACAGGAAATAGATGACGATCTGAGTCTTGTGTGCGATATTCTGAACTGTATTGCAAACAAGTTTCAGTCCGAAAGCTCTTCTGAAAGGGGAGCAAAAATCCTCGTGCCTGCCAGGGAAGACGGGAACCTGAAATGTCTGAGACTAGTAGAATCCCAGAAATGCATGTATGTAGATGACGAGAGGTTACTGGATCAATACCCAGGAAGTGATTGCAAGTTGCCGATAGTTCACCAGAAACTACCGACTGATACGGCTAGACAGCTAGGGTTGCTGAGACTCAGTCTCTTCGTAGCACCAACGGAAGCGATAGATATGGGATACGATATGGAGGGACCTCATGAAACAACAGTGAACGCCATTCGACGTAACTTGGAATTGTACAAAGATGGCATTGATATATTTAAAGAGTTAATTCAGAACGCAGATGATGCAGGCGCGACACAGGTAAAGTTCCTTATCGACTGGAGGACCAACGTAGACATGCAATTAAGTTTGATGAACAAGGACATGAAATATTGTCACGGGCCTGCACTATGGGCATACAATGACGCTCAATTTACCGAGAGTGATGTGAAAAATATCTGCAACATAGCTGCTGCTACGAAGAAACGAGAACTTGACAAAGTAGGGCGATTTGGTTTAGGGTTCACTTCAGTCTACCATTTGACGGATGTTCCAAGTGTCGTCAGCGGACCCTTCATAATGATATTTGACCCGAGAACTACACACCTTCGTGAACGTGTGACATCCGCAAAACCTGGAATCAAGTTGGACTTACGGAATGCAAAGCACAAAGGTACAGTCCGAAGCTTTCCAGATCAATTTCAACCGTTTAAAGATGTGTTTGGATGTAACGTCGTTGAAGGTGAAGAGTATAGTCACACTTTGTTTCGGTTGCCGCTCAGATCAGCAAGTGAAGTGGTTGACTACACTGGAGAAATCCTTTCAGAAGTCATCTATCAGTCTAAAGAAAAAATGCAAGCACTTCTACGCAGCTTTAAGACATCAGCTTCCGAGCTTTTGCTGTTCACTCAGAACATTGAAAACCTTAGTGTTCATGTACTTGAAGAAGGTCAGAAGCCCGATATGACGGAAGAAATCCTCTCAATTACAGTGAACAAGAAGATGCAACTTGGTCGGTCGATTAGTAACAAAGGGGATCTAAAGACGGAGAGGAACTTACTCAAAGTGGCAGCAGACTACTTGACGGATCTTCCTGGACAACCTACTGACCAATCAAGCCTTGAAACCATTGAATCTACTATGATACTAGAGGTTCATGTCAAAGAGAATATAGCAAGAAAAAGCAAATCTACAAAGAGCAAGACACTATATTGCGTCAGTTCCTATATGTCAAAAGGGAAAGCACTTGAGAAAGCAAGATCCAAAGATGGACGCCAATTTGGTATTCTTCCTTGCGGTGGAGTAGCGACTAAGCTTAAGAGTGGACGTGATGGTTTAGAACCAGACGGTGTCGAAGGTCGAGCTTTTAGTTTTCTTCCGCTAGAAATTTCAACCGGTTTGCCCTTCCATGTCAATGGAACTTTCCTGCTGCAACCCAATCGACGACAGCTATGGAATAGAACATCAACTTCGATGGCGTTAGAGGAAGAAGTATTTGAAATCCAATGGAACATTAGTCTGATGGAGGACGTTATTTGCACAGCTTTACACAACATGATACTGGATTTGAAAGCCGCACAGGAAGATGACATCACGGATGCACGGCGTTTTCAGACCCTTTGGCCAATCTTGAAATCAGTACACAGCGATTTCCGAATGGTGGCACAAGCGTTCTACGATGACATGTGCGGTAAGGCTGATAGGAAACCCCCGAAGATAATATACAACGGGAATCGGTGGACATCTCTAGGTAGCGTTATTTTCATGGAAGGAATTCCCAAAATACACACTGTTGAGAATTCTATAATCACACTACTTAACCAACACTGTCGACCAAAGAAGATTGTCTCCTTCGAGTTGCCCGTCTATGAAAGTATGAAGGATGCAGGAGTTCTCGACCACTTCGCAGACAACACTTATACGTGGGCAAAGTTCCTTGAATATGTATTCTTTCCGATGCTGAATGATGAAGACAATGATGATGTGATGGAGTCAAATCACAGAGATATTATAATTCAACACGTGCTAGACAATCGCATTGGTTCTGACAAAGCACTAGACTATGATGAATTGTTACGCGAAACAGAGTGCATTCCAGTAAGCCAAAGTCATGAAGATCTTATCCTTCCACAACGTTTGGTTAGTCCAACGAGTCAAGTAGGGAAACTTTTTCGCGATGCAGATTTGCGATTTCCATTTGGAAGTGGTTACATGAAACCAGAACGCCTTCATTCGTTAGCTGAACTCGGTATGGCAACTGACTCTCTTGACTGGGAAGATATTTGTGAACGAGCAGAGACTATACAATGTCAAGAAGACTACGGGATAAGTTCATTTCAACGAAGTGTTATTCTTCTTGGCATCATCGACAAGAAGTTGAAGACCCTACGCGACACGGATACCAGTTGCGTCGAGAATATCACGGCCAAGCCAGAACAGACATCTAGAATTAGAAAATCTTCATTTCTTCCTGTTATGTGTCAGGATGAAACATATCCTTTACCGTGGTATAACCAGGACACTACATTCAGAGCTGCAGCGGATATCTACGAGGCTAAATATGCAAATTTAGTTGGCTGCGTTCACGGAATTCTGGATGAACCACATCTTGGCACAGACGTGATGACTGAGAGATTGAAGGAATTCCTGGGCTTCAAGGATAAGGAACCACCAATGCACGCTATGATACAACAACTGCAAAAGATCATCACGAAGAACAGCGAGATGACAAACCATGCCACAGTATCGCAGATATGCGGAGACATTTATGATTTCATGCAGAAAAAACTGTGCATTGTTAATTCAGATGATACGGTGCAACTGACGGACGAGCAATATCGATCACAGATAGAGCAACTTAAACTGATGGAATTTCTGTTTGTCGACGGAAAGTTTATAACCACCAGACAAGTAGCATTTCGGTTCAAACATCTTTGTCCCCCGTTCTTGTACAATGTGCCAAATATTCTCACCCCATATACCAATCTATTGCGGTTGTGTGGAGTACGTGAGGAATTTCAGCCACCTGACTTCTTGCAAGTGATAACGAAGTTACACGAGGAATACCAAGACAAACCCATTGATGACGATCAGCATGTTACTCTGGCTCACCTAATGTTACAGCAAGTAATAGACACAGTCTCGAGACAACTACAAGACACAATCCCAGGTGACGTGGAAAGCGAAGATGGAATAATGATGATTCATGAAGGTCTGACGAATATTATTGAGAATGAGAGTACGCAACTTCTTGCTGTAGACACAAGCAACGTTCTACGTCAGACGACAGAGCTTACATTCAACGACATGTGGTGGTTGGAAGATCATACGTTGAATACCACGCATAAAGATCTAACGCTGCGTAACGCCAGGGCACTTGGGATACCAACGGCTCGAGAGAGAACCCTTCAATCATGCTCTACCTCTGATGGTTTTGAAAGCAACTTTGGACAAATGGAAGAAATCACAGACAGACTGCAAGGCATATTACGAGATTATCACCACGCTTCTGACGTCATGAAAGAATTGCTACAAAATGCAGATGACGCAAAGGCTACAGAGATTCATTTTGTGTACGATTCCCGAAACCATGAATCCGAGAAAATCATAGACAGAAACAAATGGGGCGCTATTCAGAAGCTCCCGGCCCTGTGTGTCTACAATAATCGACCGTTTTCAAAGGAAGATATTAAAGGCATACAAAAAGTTGGAGTAGGTGGAAAAGTGAGTGATACTTCAACGGCTGGCCGTTTTGGTATAGGATTCAACGCTGTATACCACTTGACCGATTGCCCAACCTTCATAACAGACAATACCAAGCTGTGTATGTTTGATCCTCATGTCAGGTATGTACCTGGTGCTACACCGTTAAGACCCGGCAAGATGTACGAATACCTTGATACATTCCGAGAAAAGTTTCCACACATGCTAACGGGATATCTTGGAGATAAATTCGATCTAGAGGGCGCTACTATGTTTCGTTTTCCTTTGCGGTCGAAGGAAATGTCGGACACTTCTAGAATATCAAAGGAATGGTACGATGACGAGAAGATCAACACGCTCATGACAGAATTCAAGAACATAGCTAAAGAGTCGCTGTTCTTCCTAAAATACATCGAGAATATACACATATCAAGTATTGGCGACGATGGAGAATTGAAAGAATCGTACAGCATATCAAGCAAGATAGTGAGCGGAGACGTTCAAAGTCGACAAGATCTAGCAACCCATATTGATCGATATAAAGATAATATCGATCAAATTCCACAAATGACAAAGGTCTATCGATTGGATGTTCAAGACAAAGAAGGCTTGTCAGAGAAATGGCTTGTGGCACAAACTATTGGATCTGAGGATCCTTTAAAAGTTGAAGACGATATGCAACAGAGAGGTCTGAAGAGTCAGATTCCACGAGGAGGTGTAGCCGCACTTATACAATCCAACCGATCGATTCAAGATCAAAAATCCAGGTGGCATAACAAACGCAGAGTTTACAGCTTTCTACCACTTCCAATAAACACCACACTGCCAGTTCACGTGAACGGATCTTTCGTTTTAGATGCATCTCGGCGCCATCTAGCCAAAGGTTCGGGTTACTACACTCAAGGAGATGGCTCCGAGACGTCCCTGTTGCATCCAAGGAATCGTCATCTTGTTGAGAATGTGATAGCTACTGCCTATGCACACTTGATAGTTGAAGCTCGGGAGATTGTTCCGAAAACGCACGGCAACTTATCAAATAATTGTGTGAAGATGTATTACAGTGTGTTCCCATCAGGCGACTACGGAGACTGGGATCTCTTAAAACAAAGCACTCTCGGATACATAGGGAAACATGAATTGGAAGTGCTACCGGTATATATAATCAAAGAAGAGAGTTCAATCAGCGAAGACAGTTCAAATACTGAACCGAGTACAGTTACTACCGACACCGACTGCCCCGGTGATGCAGCGATGCCTATAGTTGCTAGTGATGGCACTGACGAAGAAGCATTTGTCAAATGGTTTCATCCTTCATCTAATTCAAGTGGAGCCTTTTTTGATAACTTGGATAATTACAACTACCCAGAAAAAGTAGAGGTAATCCGTTCTTGCCTGCGTTCTTCCAAATTCAAATTGGTTACCGGACCAGCTCAACTCTGTGAAGCTTTCGTTGGAGCCGGTGTGGCATCGGAGTGTGTTAGTCCCAAAAGAGTACTGGAGCATCTGGTCATGAACGTTGACAATGTATCTTCGGAAACTTTGCCGGTTCCTCTGGAAGAGACTTGTTTCAAAACACTTGAACGCATCGTGGCATTAGCACAATACTGTTTTGGTGATTCAAAAACACATCATGACCTTGACAGAGTTCCTTTAAAACTAACCAACAACGGCCACCTGGGGCTGTTTTCAATGTACGATCCTCTGTATGTGACAGAGTATATAGATTTGATACCGGAAAAACCGGAGTTGTTTCTGCACAGCTCATTAGTTAGCATATTCAATACAGAAGAGTTGATGAAATCTGAGGCGATTCGCGAATTTCGTGTAAGAGATCTTGATCAGTGCCTTCATGAACATCTGCCGAAAGACTGGCTTCAGAACGGAAAGCATGTCGCATGGACACCTGGAGAGAATGGAAATCCGTCAGAGGATTGGATGAAAAGACTGTGGAAATTCATATTTGCCGGATCTGATAGCCACACAACCATTCAATGGCCAATAATTCCAACAACTGCATCAACACTCGTACTGCCTAGCAAAGCCAAAGAAACAGTCCTCTATTTACAAAGTTACTGGGGAGTTGCGACTATATTGAAGGCTCTTGGTTGTCCAGTTGTATCATTAGACCATCTTGACGGTTACTACAGTTGGTCCCCTCTTGTATGGGGCGGTAAACGTGGTGAATCGCTCTTGGTCAGATCACTAGCCTCTGCAGAAAATCGAGAGGAAGTTCTTACTGTACTCAAGTTCATCCTCGAAGATAGCGATATTGAAGTTGAAGGGCGATTGAAAAGGAACCAGTCCCATGACCTACTGATGTACTTTCAAACTGGATACATGGACCAACTCGGTATATCATGGGCAGGTACTAGTATATTAAAACGGCTTCCAATCTTTAGATTAATGAATGGGGAACTATCGAGCATCGATGGATACAGCAATTGTCACTCGTGCAAATGTTCAGTTCCAATGAATGATGACGTGTGGATGAAATACAGCAGTTGTATCTTCCTCAAGTATGACGAAGACCTCGAATTTTTGTATACACAGCTTGGCATTACCCCTATCGAGGAGATTGAAATCTACACAAAGTATTTGTTACCCAGATTTGATTTGCTGAAGCAAGAGGCCAAAGAGATTCATATGAAACACATCAGACAACGAAATCTTCTAGATAGTGATCAAGATAAAGAAGATAATTCCAAGCAAAAGGAGTTACTAATGAAACTGCAGAGCATTGAATGGATTCCAGACACTAATGGATTTCTTCAACGAGTGAGTCACTACTTCGATCCTTCCAATGAAGTATTCAAAACTATGGTTGACACCAGCAAACTACTTCCAAATACGTTTGCTTCATGTCACAAGTGGTGTGCATTTCTTAGAAAATTAGGACTCCATCAAACAGTCACTCAAGATCTGTATCTCTCCTTTGTTCGTGAAATTGAAACGAATGCCAGTTGTGTTACCCAGGACACTGCGAGAGATGCATTATGCAAAAAGTCAAAAGTCCTACTTGGAGAACTTTCATTGAACACGGAGCTGCACAAAAAGGCCACACTCTTCTTGAAATTTGTATCCATTGTGAAATTCATTCCACCATATAGAGTCAGAAAAGACCTAGAAGACATTTTCTCAGCATATCAAGGACCTCTGGATGGAACGGGAAAGCCAGCTTTCATAAGCATCAGTGAAGGGATACCTATATCTGATGTCAGACTTTCTTGGACCGAAGCTATGGTTTTATCGAGTACTGCAGTAGTAAGCAATCCAAATATACAAGTGCAGTTAACAATGGAAAGCTGCACGGCAAAGAGGTGTCGTATCCGTCATATCACAAACGTTTGTAACAAGATGGTGAAATGGAATTGCTGCGATGTCGAAGACAGAGTACAACCAGATACTCGTAAAACTCTCAAGGCAGTTATGAAGGCCATGTTGGATTATCTGCAAAGGATATACAGTGAGCAACCAATGACAATGGATCTCGATGATATTGCAAATATCCCGCTGTGTCTTGTAGACGAGGGCAGTGTGTTGGTTTGGGCAAAACAGATAGTGATGACATTGAGTCAAGAAGATCAACGCAGTTTGCGGCCTTACCTCTACAAAATGCACGACAAATTGGAACCATGTGCAAAGATACTGAAGGCTCTCGGTGCTCAATCCAGACCAACGTTGAGACAGTTGGCGTTTGTACTGGCTTCCATAAAGTCGTGCTGCGGAGAGAACGAAATGCACCCGAACGAGATAACAACGACCAATACGGCGGTCCGGTTGATTTTCAAGGACCTTCTAAAATCCGAATCAAAGAGTGCTTTGGAGGGTAATGAAGAAGTAGATATACTATATCTGCCTACATCAAAAGGTTATTTAAAGCAATCAACATCGCTGTGCTGCGCTGATCGACATCTTAAAAAGAATATTCCAGCCACTCTAGGACTGGACTTTGTTGTTGAACTAAGAAAATGCGGTGTCGACGATGACCGTGAAGACCCCAGGCTTATCGCTCTCCTGCCGAAACATCTCCAGCCCCACGACTTAGGCGATACTATGAACGAGAGACCTTGCTCATCGAATGACTTGTGCCGCGCGGGAAAAGATTGTCAGTTCTTGGGTTTCATTAGGAGACGATTGGTCTCTGAAGAATTGCAGCGTGTCCTCATGAGGTTGTTAAGACATGGGAATGAAGGAACAAGATTAAGGGACGAACAAGCAGAGGGCATCGTAAAAGTTAAAGAAGCCTACCGCATAATCTGCGTCAAAGATCTGAAAATTGAACTCTCTGGGACCGATGGTCAATGTTTATCTGACCAACCAAGAGAGAGAATGGTATTTCTAGATATGTCTGTTACCATGGTTACTGAAGAGAAACCCCCAGTGTACCTGAATCATTCTGATCTACCAGTGGTGGACTGTTTGCTGTACAGAGAATTAGCTCAAACTATCCTTAAGGTGTGTGGAATAAAAATGGACGCTGCGCATTTCTCACTACTTCGAGAAGTAATCGCTTGTAGTAATCCTGATCGTATGAATGAAATGCTAACAAAGGCGGATATCCCCGAATATGATGACGACAATGAAGAGGTCTCCGATCCCTATGCTCCAGGAATGCAGATCCCGGATAACTTGGTCAAACTTTTGGATATCAACCCATATAACCGGTTCCAGAAGGATGAAATCGTGGCGTATCTGATACCTATACGGTTAGCTGATGTCGCGTTTGATCCCATAGACATAGAGATGAACAGCTATGAGAAACCAATGGACGAATACGTGTTTGCTAGAGTCGTCAAAGAAGTCAAATGCAAAGAGAGTAGCAACAGTGGAATGACAAGACGGTATCTTATAGATGTTGGACGCGATATGCATGAAAATATCAGCGCAACAGCGCTGTATAAATTCCGACGTTATAAGTTGCCAAAGGAGCAGACTCCATATACCGCCACCAACGAGCAAACCGCAGAAGAATCAACGCCAACACGTGGACTTCCAGTAGACTCAGAGGAAGAAGTTCGTGATTGGATTAGCCAAGCAGTCAAAGATGCCTTCACATTGTCTGGCGTGGAACGTAAAACCGCGTTTCAGAGACTGAAGTTCATGTGGCATCCTGATAAGAACCATGGGCAAGAAGAGTTGGCCAACATCGGATTTCAATTTCTTCAGCAAGAGATCGAAAGACTAGAGTTCCTCGTGCCTTAGAACTATTCAAGTATTACGGCTTGTTTTCACCGTACAGTGCACGTACAGTACACCTCCATGCATTAAACGCAAAGAAAGATTGTCGATCTATTGGAATATCAATGGACTAATTTAATTAATCAACAGTGAACAACATTTTAAATAGGGAGAAACCTATGTAATGTATTTATTATACATTACTGTACATGAATACATTGTATATTAAAATGTTGTTTCAAAGGTAGAAAATATCGCTAAAATGAAAGATACTAGAGCATTTTCCCCTTTTAAGGTCGCACTTTTTTTCTTCAAATTCTTAACAAGTCTTATTTCAATAAATCCTATAAATCCTTTAAATGACAAATGACATGAATTAGCGAGTCATTTAACAGAGAGTCCTAGACTGCATCAGTACTTACACAGCGTAACTACCAGCATCAACTTCGTTAACGAAACTGCGGCTTATTCTGGTGCGAGTCTATTGGAGAGGGTTGGTAGACATACCTGAAGCGAGAGTCCCAACTCCCTCCACTGATATTTTCTACCGTTGAAACAACATTTTAATATACAATGTACAGTAATGTATAATATATAGGTTTCTCCCTATTTAAAATGTTGTTCATGGTTGATTAATACGCTACCCTGCACATTTTATTTCGTGTGGAATGTGTTATTTTCTGTGCGTGAATTTGACGAATGTAGCTTAGGTAACATAATAACACTTTTGAGATATGACCAATTTAAAAATCATTTTTAAGGTCACAAACTTTGAAATATTAACTACAAATTTGGTAAAATCATATCAAACTAGAGAATAAATAGAACGTGTCGGTATAGATAGTATACAATCAATCGAATGTCGATTATTTATATAATCAATAAAATAATATTATACACGCACTAAAATTGAGGTACGGTGGTAGTTCATGCCATATTTGTCAAAGTTCATATGCAAAACGTGATAAATTTGAGATAGGTCTATATGTTATGAACAAATAAAGCGTCTAGTATCAAATTAAAGAAAACTAATATAACATATTTGAGTATTCCCTTTTCCGGTTTCATTGAAACCACCTTTATGTACAGGGTGAGTCAAAAAGACTGCAATAGTGGAAAGAAGTCATTTTGTTTTCAAAACCAAAATGAATTTTAAAACTTTTTAAACGTTGCAGGAATTATGTATTTAATCCCAACTTTGTGTGAAAAAATGAAGTCGATCGCATTTTTCGTTTGTCTTTGGTGACCCTCTTTGCTGCACAACCAAATTTACCTGTTCGTCCACGAGCACAGTGATTTTCATTTGAAATGGCATACATTGCATTTTCATATTTGAATATCGCGCCAACAAAAAAATGGAAAATGTCAGTTTTGTATTAAAATTTAGAACATTATACGCTTTCATAGCATGGGTATGATTATAATTGATTATACTAACTCACGTGTAAACAAGAAAGGATGCATCAAATTCCAATAACATCACAAATGAACTCAAGTTTCCAGATTTGAATGAGAGACACATTTTGCGATCTGATGCATATTTTGGGTATCTCGTGGACAAACGTGTGAAATGGGTGCACTGGTCAAAAGGTTCACCAACGGCAAACGGAAAATGATATTGACTTCATTTTTTTCACACAAATTTAGTAACAAATAAGGTATATGTATAACGTTTAAAAAATTCAAACTTCAACTTAGTTTTTAAAACAAGATGGCTTCTTTCCACTATTGCAGTCTTTTTGACTCACCCTGTACTATGTCTTCCCGGGTTTGTCGCGTTTATTGCGTTTTGCATTTGAACTCTTCATCTTGTTTCTATGGTAAAAAGAGTATGAATGCTGTCATCTGTTGATTATGTTAATGTTTATTAACAGAGCTTAAAAGCTATGTTTGTTAATGTAGCGTGTATGTTGCGTAGTACAGTAGCGCCTATAATTTGTAATTATCATCTTATGATGCGAACTACGACGTGTATAAATGAGTCGTACGAACTTTCGCGTAAATGAAATTCGCGAATTAATACGAATGTGATTTTTGAACTTGATTTTTCGTAAAACGGGGTGAATAGGGACATGAGAGTGAATAGGGACATAAATTGAAACAGTTTTTGAAATCTCAGGTTTTTTTGTATTTTATATCTACTATTTGTTTTCATTATCCAAATGTTAAAACCGAGCAATATAATAGTGTTCAGGAAATGGTTCGGTGGATGTGATAGAACAAATGTAGAGCCCGGGCTATCGAAAATAAAGGTGTCCGAAAAACACTGACAAATTGATGTGGTCAAAACTTTCCTGATCCTAACTGCATAATTTGAGCAAATTAGCTGGAAATGCACCAGGATCTAGCTTTAAGATCCTACAACATACTTTTTGGCATTTGTTCACTTCAAGCTTGCATATTTTCACTTTCATACTAGTAGACCTTGAGCTTCTCATGTTCTTATAATAATGCCCCAAACAAAGTACCTAAGTTTCCCTGTACTATGCTAAATTTTCTAAGGGGTCGCTTCCATATATACTCTATCACAGCTTTCCCCAGATTTCCAGCTGTGTGTATCAAAGACATTTCATTCATAGCTTAGTTTACCCAGTAAAGCTGTGGAAAGCTGTAATATAGTATATGGAAACGACCCCTCGATACTCACATTATAAGCGCTGGGAGTCTTTGTAATTTTGCTGTGGATGTTACGCACTCCTCCAGCACAACGAGTTTGTTTTACCTTCCCAACATTAATTAATGCTGGTACCCATTTGTACACCTGTATGAGACAAGCGTGGTAAGACTCGAACCCATAACCTTTGTATTGTGGAGCGAAAACTTATCCGCTAGACCACGCGTGCCCGCAAGTAGGTCTAAATGTTAACAAATTGTTATGAAGTAGGATATGTTCATTTATTTTGCATTATATTGCGTGGTATGGTATAAGCTTTTAGATATTATAGACGTGTTGTATAGTATGATATGTTCATTTATTTAGCATATTGCATAGTAAACTAGATGTAGATGTAGGTCAGTATGGAGCAACCAAAAAATAATAATTAAAAGATTAATCAAATCAAGAAGTGTTTGTGCCTATACAAAAACAATACTATTGAAACTGTTTATAGTTGTACAAAAATGAATTATATGGGCACAATTTTCTGATCGAAAATTTGATTTATAAAAATAGGAACTTTCATAATAACGCGAACTTGATATCTAAACTTGGTTTAACACGTTGTCCTTCTGCATGAATGCATTCATTAACACTGTTACCGAGTATATATGAATTCTTCAATATTAGAAAGAATTGGCCTACCTAAAAGTCGTTTCAGTTGTCTTATTGATGCGAATTCGCCAAATTGCTCCCATACTGATGGTAATTGCTTCCGGGTCTAATAACAAAGACAGGGGGCTTGTGTTGGGATATTTAGGGATATTTCTAAGGATTTATTTTTTCTTTCTTGAAATATGCCTTGTTCTTCTTGAATGTCAGCTTGAAACTTTGAGTACCAAATTTGGGTAGAAAACGCATATTTTCAACGTTGTAAAACTACCAGTGTTGCCAGAGCCAAAAATAGGATACGAAATAAAGTTGACGATTTGACGTTACCTGTCAGTAACGAAGGAGTAGCCCAAAAATACAAATGGGTGTTGCCATTGCAACAACAACAAAATTAATTTTCAAAATGTACGGTATTTCAATATAATATTATGCCATAAGACCTTCCACCATACAAAATAATTGTAAGGAAAATCTATATTTTGATCGTGCACATGACCTGGTGTATTTAGGTAATATCTGTCTTAAACTATAATAACCGCATTTCGGGGGGAGCGGTATTTCAAAATCCTGGTCAAATCTCGGAAATGTAATTATTTAACCCCGAGAAGCCTGAATTTAAAAGGAATGGCAAGAATTGTTAATTACATTAATATTTAGTTGTCTATGAAATGATACTTATTACTTGTTGATGACTTGATGCATGTCTATGCTTAACCCTCGTATACCGGGGGAGGGGGACGATGTTGCCATATCCTAAATATTGTTTGCTGCCGCGCTGAATATAACACCGAAAGTGCAAGGTATTTTCACATTGTGGCGTATCTATAGTTGTTGTTATTTACAACGCATTACTTACCAGCGTATCTATGTCGTATTTGTAGACAAACGGGTCGAATTGAACGTTTTTCGTTTCAATACTGACTAACAACTTTATCATCAAAGTAAACATTTAGAGGACTGTGGATATATGATTACTAAAACATGTTGCTCTTGCTTGCTAAAAGGGACTATTTCAAACATTATCAGGCAACTTGAAGACGATTAATTTCAAAATATTTTCAACCGCCTTTTTCTCGAAAGGGTCATTTGGTAGATACGACGGTATGTGGAAGTACCCATACGAGTGCAATACTAATGCAATCTCTGTTCTTCTTTCATATGGTGTTCGAATAATAAAAATCTATCTGCATTTAAATCAGTTTGTCCAACGGTGTTTTATTCTTGTTTTGATTTCATCGACACGGGACCATTCGTGATGAAGAGCATTCTCAGGTAAACTCCATTCCATGCTACATGGCTTAGATGAAAGTAACATCACTTAAGGGGGTGTGGACCCTCAGGTATAGCCTCCCTTAATCTGTCATAACTTTTTCATTATTCATGTAATCTATATAAAAGTATACATTGTTTTGCAGAAAAGGGTTCAATGAATCCAACCATGATCATGAAATTGACCATTTTGAGAAAATTATAAAATATACGTTTTTGGACACATTTTAGGTTTGGAAAAGATAACTAAAAATATATTGTGTCAAATGTTGTCATACTAGTTTGATTATAATCCTGATAACATTTCCTATGATTTTTTTGGTTTACCAAAAAAGTGATTGTCATGATTTTTGAGGTAAAAATCACATTTTTTGGCACGTTTTGGCCTATAATTCAAAGATTTTTTTTTAATTTGCACAGAATATGCAATATTACAAAAATAATCTTTACTATTGACTGATAGATTATTTACTATGTTTATAATTATTGAAACGTTAACCATGTTATTATAGTCTATCCATCTGAGACCGATCTTCCAACCACGTGACTCAGTCGTTCCATTGACTGGGAGAGGAGGCTATTTTCTGACGAAAATATCGATTAAATCAGTAGAGTGAAAAACGGCCATAATAAAAAAAAAATTATGTTACCCACCTACTGTTATCATCTTTAATGGTCTTATTTGGTGCCATTTTAAGCTCTACTGTACTACAGCTACAGGCCTCTACGAACAGGTCCATGTAGAGTGATAGACCCCGATGAAGACAACCTTTCATTTTATAAGTCAGAAAATAAACTTTATTTAGTTTGTCAACGTTAAAATTGTATAATATTTGTTTGAATATGAAAATCATACCTTTCAATATTGATACCATATCATTGTAAACGTATTTGTTTCTTTCTATACTTAACAAGGAAATCTGATTGATTCGGAAAGGCAGACAGAACATAGGGATACGGAGATTCATATCATTTTACAACCATTTTATCTTACTATCTCCTGGCCAATCCGAGTGAAAATATACATTTATTTACTGTTGGAAACATTACAAGATAGCAAATAAAAATTAAATGTGGCCTCCTACAATATGCTAAATGTAAAAGTCCATCACTTTCGATCTTTTTCAGCTTTGTGATTCTATTCATATGCCGAAATCACAGGTGACGATTATGGTAAATGTTCAAAGTCCATCTCTTTCGATCTTTTTCAGCTTTGTGATTATATTCATAGGCCGAAATCACAGGTGACGATTTCAAAGCCTTTTGATTTCAGATGATGCGCAAATGGTTCGATATTTGTCTCTTTTTGAATGGTACACTAGAAGTAGCTGCTATGTGCATGTGTGTGATGAGAATAATATGCATTGGAACAGTGTTGTGTGTGTTTGCATAAGGCAGCTTAGTTGTTTCAATTCACATTATAGATGAGGTTCGACCGGAGGTTGGAATAAAATGGGATCCTTCGACAACTAGCAAATATACGCCAGAAGACAGCACATCTTATTTTTACTCATCTCCCCTGCCCATCCGAGCACCAAAGATCGCTCTCAGATGGATAGACTATAACTGGTATGTCAGCTATATACATGTAATATATAGGCTTGACATGTGAAGAGGTCTTTTGCAAAAGGGCCTACATCCACTTTGGCTCTTATTGAGAAAAAGTCAAAAAACTGTTTCTAAATATTCAAGTTGAGCAATTGAAAAACTGAATGGATTATGAAAGAGGTACACTACATACTAATTGAAATTGAAATAAATTTTAAATGTGCTAGTTTTTTTGTTTTTTTAAATCATGTTTACATTTTTTGAAAATTTGGATGTAGGCCCTTTTGCAACAAAACTCCATCTGTTTGTACATAAAGAAAAAATACCACACACAAAAAATCATTTATTTTAATCATTTCAAATAAATAAGTTTGATATTAAATGTATAGGTCACAATCATGTTTCAAGGAAATAAAGTAATTTTTTTTCAAAAATACCTACATCTCATTGTAAACAGCCATTGAAGTTGTTGTTTTGTTGCAAAAGGGCCTGTATCCCGATTTAATTCTGGATACAGGCCCTTTTGCAACAAAACAACAATTTCAATGGCTGTTTACAATGAGATGTAGGTCTTTTTGAAAAAAATGACTTTGTTTCCTTGAAACATATGATTTTTCCCTATACATTTCTATATCAAACTCATTTTTTGAAAAAATGCACCATGCCCTTTTGCAAAATACCTCTTCATGTATAAGATATATAAAATATGTTTTAGCCTAAATCAGCATCAATTTTTTTTTACCTTGCTATTTCAATGCAAACGTCATTTGTTCCGTTACATGTGTTGCGGTTTGACTGGTTCGTTACACCGACCCTATACGTAGCTCAAAATGGTATATTGTATCCAATAAAGAAAACTATTTGCACTTCCAACTTGGCGCAGCAAAAGTACAAGTCATTGCGCTCTCAACTTGGCACAGCAACAGTACAAATCATGTGCACGCCCAATAGCAAGAGTACAAAATGTTTCGCTCTCAACTTTGCACAGCAAAAGTCATTGCTCTCTCAACTTAGCACAACCATAGTACAATTCATTTGCGCTCTCAACCTTGCACAGCAGAAGTACAAGTCATTGCGCCCCCAACTTTGCGCCCGCAATCGCCGAAGAACAAGTCATTGCGCTTCCAACTAGGCACGCCCGAGTACAAGTCATTGCTCTTCCAACTTGGCACAGCAAAAGTACAAGTCATTGCTTTTTTAACTTGGCACAGCAAACTTTGCGCGCCCGAGTACAAGTACTTCGGCGATTGGGCGTGCCAATTGGAGAGTGCAAATGCTTGTACTTTTGCTATTGGGCGCGCCAAGTTGAGAGAGCAATGATTTATACTTTTGATATTGGGCGCGCCAAGTTGAAACTGCAAATAATTGTACTTTTGCTATTGGATGCGCCTTGTTGGAGGAGCAATGATTTGTACTTCTGCTGTGCCAAGTTGGGGAGTGCTATGATCTGTACTTTTGCTATTGGACGCACCTAGTTGAGAGTGCAACAACTTGTACTTTTGCTGTGCGAAGTTGGAAGAGCAATGATTTGTACTTCTGCTATTGGGCGCGCCAATTGGATATGCAAACTTAAAAGTGCAAATGCTTTTGATGTATATATGGAAGTGCAACAACTTGCAACCGGAGTGAAGATGGGAAGAAGGAAGCTATGGAAACCCTCCTGCGTAAGAGAGAACCAACAGTACCACCATTGTATCCGCTGTTACCAAATAGCGAAGCTCAAAACTTTAGATTGCAAGAAATACGTAAAATAAGAGACTTTTTAGAAAACCAGCAGCTGCCACAGGGCTTGGCACAGGCATATTAGCCTTTGCCGCTCTTACCCTCGGAATCGTTTCAAGTGTGGCGAGTTCTGCAATTTCCAAAGTGATACTACGCAACGATGGAAAACCATGAACGTATTAAAAACATTGTCATGGCCAAACTTTCATCGGTTAATGGACTAGTATCAGCGGGTCTAAAGGATAACCAAATCAGTGATGAGGAATTTAGAGTAATACTTCAAGAAATAGAAAGTTATCGCGACCACAAAATGCAGATAAGAAAGAAGGTGCGCACCGAACTCAAAGAAATGAGCACCGAGCGAGAGCAACAGATTTGGATTTGATCTAGTATGGGACGAGAACAAAAATACCGAGGAGACCGAGTAAGTGATTCGTACGAGCCGGTGTAAATAGTGTAAATAATTGTACATATTTTTTTAGGTGTGTGCAAGTGCGATCTCAACTTAAGCTGCGTGTGTAAATTATAACTTATTTCTGACCATATGCTCCTTATTGCGTGTGAGTAGTGTAAAAATGGTGGTTCTGGGTCAAATCTGAGAATCAGCATTTTCTGGGGCTTTTTCACCTGCCGAACGAGCGTATCGAGTGAGTCGGGAGAAAATCGGTATCCTCAGATTTGGGTCAGAATCACTATTTTGACACTACTACTCTTACAATATCTATTTCGGATTATCATACACTCGTATAGACTATTTTTACATTTACAGTGGCCATTGTGGTGGCAATCTTGGATTTAAAGTATATTATTACAAACAATGCAAATATACTTGATATGAGTTACTAGTTGTCTAATACATACATCCCAATGTTAAAACTATACGTTCATCATACATTTTGGTTGATATTATCCCATTTGATGGAATTCCGACAATTTGTTCAGTCATTTTGAAACCCATTTTGGGGGCCATTTTGGATTTTTTTTAAGTATGTTAACAAAGCAAAAATACTAGATATGAGTTACTAGTGGTCTAATACATACATCCCATCATTAAAACTATATTTTCATCGTATATTTAGGTTGATATTATCCCATTTTATGGAATTTGACCATTTTTGTAGCCACTTTGGGGGCCATTTTGGATTTTTAACTATGTTAACAAAGCAAAAATACTGGATATGAGTTACTAGTGGTCTAACACATACATCTCATCGTAAAAATTATATTTTCATTATACAATTCGGTTGATATTATGCTATTTTATAGAAATTTGACCATTTTTGGCGGCCATATTGGTTTAACGTATGTAAACAAAGCAAAAATACTATATATGAATTTCTAGTGGTCTAATGCATACGAGGGTCGTTCAATAAATAATGAAAGTGATCATGGCATGGGATGCATGAGTGATTCTATGTGATCAATACAAAGTATGAACCTTTGTCTTTCAAACAATACCCTTTTGAATTGTTAGATACCTTTGGTTATGTAACGTCATTAACATAAACACAATAGGTTTCAGACACTGACTGAAATCTGTCAATTATTTTGCTGGATATGTAATATGTTGAATATGGGTTGATTGATACATTTGCGTATATCTCGGCAATGCAAGCATGAAAACAGATAACACTTGGCACATAGTTAGAACACACACTTATCTCTGTTTGACACTCTTTTTGTATTGCAACAATAATTGCAATTTTTAATGTTCATCTTGAATTCTGAAGTAAATTAATTTAAATTAAAAATATTCAACATGACATTGTGTCCCTTTAATCCTAAACCCTTCTCTAGTATTTATACACCTTTCTTACTAATCGACACCTTTCTCATACTTTTATACCATTTTGACCCCTTTTTTAGATCTGAATTCCTTAATACAAATAAGAAGGGACCATCTCAAATACGCTTTTATTTAGCAAAATCCGCAATAATATACATTAGAAAACAACAAAGGATAAAGAACAATGGAGGGATTATAATTTAGTGGGATGCAAAGCAATAATAGTGGGGATTTCAAAAGGAGCTGTTCATAAAATTTCCTCAAACCTTTGAAATTATGTGACGATTACTTTAACAATACATATCTAGTAGCTCTAAAGATAACAGTAATAAGAGAGGTTGTGGCAGCCATCTTTGATTGATGCATTCATGTATATCTTCATTTTGACTATCACAATATTTTGACATATTGATTGAAGCATTTTTCATTTTTTCTGATTAGAATTTGGAGGCACGGTAAGCTTTTATCTGGTAAATTTCATGATTTTAGCCATTTTTGGCCCAGTTCAAAATGATCTGCCGTCTGCGCATGCGCATATTTTATGCAGGTTTCATGTGAATAAGTTCAGATAATTAGTTAACTATCATATGGAATCTCCCAAACTGGTTAATTGCTTGGAATTTTCCTAAATTGTTTGATTTTCCGCAATATTAGTGATTCACTGACTGAGCTTTTTTCAATGAAAATTGGCTATTTGAAATACTGATATTTGTATACTTTTTATTCGATTGCCTCTCTCTTTACTTTTTCCTCTTATACTACATATATCAAATTACACAGGGATTAAATTTGTTGTCTTTTTATCATACTTACGCGAAAGAACTTGGGATTTACCTGCTTATGGTGTCACGTTATGCAATCTTCTTACCACATGTTTCATACAAACAATTCAAATTTCCCAACAAATAACTGATTTAGCAGTGTCCCAAGTGTACTTATTTTGAGACAATGCTATGACGTCATAGTTCACACTTAGAAATCCAAAACTGTTTTGTTTGAAAGACAAAGGTTCATACTTTGTATTGATCACACTATCCCTCAATAGAATCACTCATGCATCCCATACCATGATCACTTTCATAACTTACTGACTGACCCTCGTACATCCCATTATTAAAACTATACGCTGACCATACATGTTGGTTTATACAGGCTGTTCCAAAATGATTTGTACACATCGATGCCTAAAATTCAATAATTTTTGTCATCATCAAAATCGATGGGATTAGGTCCGTGGTTTTTACATCATCTTTTTCATACTGTACTATTTCATTAGAATTTTTGATCATGAATGTCGGATTTATCAAACCAAAGATACCCTTCATTATGTAAAACATGATGATTTCACCTTTTTGGCTAAGTGCTAAAAAATGTGTGTGCTATTACAGCTTGTTTGAAAGAAAAATGCGTATTCTCATAATCTCTTGTCTACTCAATATAATCTTGTGTGTCTTTCTGTGTAACTGTTATTAGTTATGGGGTTCAAATCATTAATAATTCTTCTCCTTAATTCAATTTAACGGGTACAAGAAGTTTGTCACACTTGAGTGACCCCATGCATTGTTTTATTTGACAAGTGTTTAGGGACTTCTAAATGAAGTGGTATTTGGTGAATCACCAGTGGCTTAGATTTCATTTTCACATCGGAGAATGGATTTCGTGAGTTTAAACACAAAGGGACTATATCATTTTCAGCAAGTTTGTAGGAAATTGCGTCCCCAATATGACAAAGAAGTCTAAGCCACTGCTAATTACCCAGGACCACGTCTTTACCTGTTTAAATGTCCCTCAAGTTTAGCCTCAAAACTAGCTCGTTATAGAAACAAAGCTTGGGGTCGCTCATGCGTGACGAACCATTTTTACTCTTCAAATTGAATCAAAATGAAGAGGTATTAATGGTTTGAACAACAATGTGATACAACAGCAGTTTAAAATAGAAAGGAACCAAAGCTATTAGCAGACAAGAGATTAAGAGAATGTATTAGTTTCTTTCAAACAAGCTGTTTAAAAACACCTTCTTTTTTTTGCACTTTGCCAAAAAGGCGAAATCACCATGTCTTACACAAGGGAGTGTAACTTCATTAAAATAAGTCCGATATTCATGATCTAAAATTCTAGTGAAAGGGTACAGTATAGCAAAATATGATAGAAAAACAACGGATGTTGATTAATTGATTTTGATGATGATAAAAATATTGAACTTTGGGCATCGATGGGTACTAATCATTTTGGGACAGCCTGTATATGCCAATTTATGGAATTTTTCCTAATATTATTGGGGTTGATGACTTCTGTACCGGGCGGATGCGTACGTTCGGCAACTAGCGTATCTCCATCTATAACCCCTTTCTCTAAAATATACTTCCTCCGTTCTATACCCCTTTATTAGATTACACACCTTTCTCCACTCTAGACACATTTCTCTTAATTACACACCTTTCTCCAATCTAGACCCCTTTCTCTTAATTGCACACTTTTCTCTACTCTAGACCCCTTCTCTTAATTACACACCTTTCTCCAATCTAGACCCCTTTCTCTTAATTACACACCTTTCTCCACTCTAGACCTCTTTCTCTTTTAATTAAAATTACACACCTTTCTCCACTCTAGACCCCCTTTCTCTAAAATACACACCTTTCTCCATACTATACACCTTTCTCTTAATTACACACCTTTCTCCACTCTAGACCCCATTCTCTTAATAACACACCTTTCTCCAATCTAAACCCATTTTTCTAAAATACACACCGTTCTCCAATCTAGACCCATTTCTCTAAAATAACCCATTTCTCTAAAATAACACCTTTCTCTAAAATAACACATTTCTCTAAAATAACACCTTTCTCCACTTTAGACACCTTTCTTCAAAATACACACCTTTCTCCAATCTAGACCACTTTCTCTAAAATAACACGTTTCTCCACTCTAGACACCATTCTTCAAAATACACACCTTTCTCCAATCTAGACGCCTTTCTCTAAAATAACACCTTTCTTCAAATAAACACCTTTCTCCAGACACTTTTCTTCAAAAGACACCTTTCTCCAATCTAGACCCCTTTCTCTAAATTAACACCTTTCTCCAATCTAAACACCTCTCTTTCTTTTCTCCGAATTACACACATTTCTCTACTCTAAACCCCTTTCTCTTGTTTTATATATCTTCCTATATATTTTAGACCGTTCAAACCCTTAAAGGGGCATTAAGAGATGTGGTGGAGGCAGCGCCTTCAATTACAAAAATATATGATAACAACTGGGATTTGTATATTTTTACAATTGTATTACATGTATGAACTTACACCTATAAGGATTAAGAAAAATCAGCCCTCTTTGTACAACAAAACGTCGATTCAAAAATGCTGGTAGAGCCGCAACCAGCATTTTACATGGTTAAGGGTAGTATTCCAACATATTCAAAACATTCTTTTAATCAAGTTTTGCTGGTGTGTTTTTAGTAAAACAACAATAATTGCAATTTTTAATGTTCATCTTGAATTCTGAAGTAAATTAATTAAAATTAAAAAAATTCAACATGACATTGTGTCCCTTTAATCCTAAACCCTTCTCTAGTATTTATACACCTTTCTTACTAATCGACACCTTTCTCATCCTTTTATACCATTTTGACCCCTTTGGCCGCCCATACCGCTGGCCGTATACAAACTGCGATGTCTACATGAAGGGAAAATACCCGCTCATGCAATCCCAGTTCCAGGGTCATGTGACACCGCAATAAATGTCAAAGTCATTGACGAAGCACACCAGACGATGCACACCAGACTACACGGAAGTACATGTGTACGTGTACATACAATTACGGCCGCAATACAAAATAAGCGATCTCCATATTGTATGGGTTGGATTGAAACAGTCACTGATTGAACCAGCATTTGAAAAAAGGAGTGCAGAGGAATATCTCAGCAGCCTCAGTTTCAATCACATACCAACATATTATAAGAAGACTGAAATAACGGGATGAAAATTTTCTACGTAAAGCGAGTGACATAAGCATTGATGAGATAGAGTAAGTACGCAATTACTTAAAGGGACACAATGTCATGTTGAATATTTTTTATTTTAATTAATTTACTTCAGAATTCAAGATGAACATTGAAAATTGCCATAATAGTTGTTCCTACTAAAACAAAAATAGCAAAACGTGATTAAAACAATGTTTTAACTATGTTGGAATACCACCCCTATTACCATGTAAAATGCTGGTTGCGGCTCTACCAGCATTTGTGTAAGTTCATACATGTAATACAATTGTAAAAATATGGCAAATCCCAGTTTTTATCATACTTTTTTGTAATTGAGGGCGTTGCCTCCACCATATCTCTTAATGCCCCTTTAACACGAACGAAACGATAGTTTGGACGATATAAAAGATAGAAAGGGTTTATAAATGAGTTTTAAATTGACGACGATGTAATCTGCTATTTTTGATATTTCCGATATATCCGATATAAATGATATAAACCAGGCGCGTGCCCGGGGGTTGCTTTGGGGGCTCAAGCTTCCCGGGTCCCCGGAGGGGGGAAAATAAAAAAAAAGAGGGGAGGGAATGGGGAGGAGGGGAGTGGAGAGGCGGAGGGGGAAGAGGAGGGGAGGGAAAAGGAGAGGCCGGGAGCTTTTATTAGTGTCTCTCACTTTATCTCTACGTCTCTGAACCATGTGAGTGTTTTATAACAAAGTAAATATTGATAGCAAGGAGAGTGTTACGTCATCTAGGCAAGTTAAAACCCAACAGCTCGGCGCTCTGAATCCCCGCCAACGGCATTCCCACACCACCAGTGGCGTAACCAGGGGGAGGGGCAGCCCCCCCCCCCCCCCCCCCCCCCCAATTGGCAAAATCTCGAGAGTACAAAATAAAAAGGAAGAAAATTAAGGAGGAATAGTCCGGGGGAATAGTAACGAGTATAGACAGTGCAAGCGCGGAGGGGGAACCCCCCCCCCCCCCCCCCATAATTGTCACGATGGGGACAATGCCCTCCCCCCTCAAAACAAGTCATTTTTTGCGCGAATTAGTTTCAATGTTATAAGCTTAACAACATGGTTTCAGGGACGTTTTCTGGACCATTTTAGTGAAAAAACTAGAGATTTGTGCGCGCTTCGGGCCAGTTAAGATTCAATGTTTCTTTATTCAAGTTATAATATATTTATTACATTACACCACTTGCACAGCCCTTTAATAGGAATTCTTAATTTATCGTCTACTAACTGCTTTTCTGAGATTTTGAACTAGGGAATAAAGCTATGTTAAAAACATATATTGCGCTTTATATCCATCCTTCGGACAAAACAAGGTATTGTCAACGTCAAACAATTTTAAAATGCACCTATATTTCGTCGAACACATCACTTTTTTTACTGCGCTATTGGACGTAACACTTTTTTGAGAAAATTATTTTCACATATAGACCAATAACAGTAACATATGAGTATTAATCAATGTTTATTAAAATATCAGTATATGGATTTCAGTTTCACCAAATTAAAAACCATCAAGTGTTTTCTTGATAAGGAACCCTTTTTAGGAATTTTTTTCACATTTAAGTGAAAAAACTAGACATTTTTGCGCTTCGCGCGAGTTAGATTGTCACTTTTAAAACTGGACCCACGACCATTGAAATGACAATAACTCCGCTCTGCAACATCGTATCTCATCGATCGAGGTGTCAAAATACGCAGAACAAAAGTATGCACTTGGTTATTTGCTTCGATTAATGCATACCCTTTCGAGCCGTTATATATTGGATCATTTCTAAGTGTTTCGATACTTTTTGTGAGCAGTTTATATACATCGTGCAGTAATACAGGCTATAAACACATATGAACAATGGTGGTTAAGTGTAATTTATATATACTCTATTAAAGTATGATCAAACAGAAGCCCGGTCGGTATCCGGGTCGCGAGTTTATTAACCGTAAACAACATTTGGCCAAACACATGTACATGCATCAGTCTCATCATGTATACTATAGGCCTACGCTTTATTCCGTCAAGGTATCAAATGTTGTTAACGGTAAATAATATCGCATCCGGGTCGGTATCATCGACATGAATTAACCACGCAGTTAACATGTACATTCCCAGTCAATGGGAAAACCACTGGAAAAAACCATTCACGCAATCATGTTCAACGGGATTGCGTGAACGGGTGTATATTATCTGTTAAAGCAATTATATTTGAGATGAAATAAATGATATTATTTTATAGTGCTATTGTTTATTCATAAATACTGAATGGTGCAGGGCGGTGGGGACCTAATGGGTTTTTGGTCTCTGCATAGGCCTTTGAGAGGCATACGTGAGACCTCCATTCAGACACAATTCGGGCAGGTATAGATGCAAATAGACTAGACTGATCTACTTTGGCAGAAAAAGTGGTTTTATTAGGCCGAATACTAATATTTAATTTATATATAGGTTTTTGTCCGTTTGTAAGAGCATTGAATAGTAAGAGTAACGAAAACAAATAACAATATCCCAATACAATATTTCAAATAACTTACTAATATTTATATTACTATTTCATTCATACACGAATCAAGAAATATTAAGATATAAATAGTGATATTTCTGATGTATTTGTCTATATTTCACAGTTATTGACTTAGATTTGATAAGACGACGCGGAGCATGGCTTCCGATGACGATTCATCCTCTGAAGATGGTAAGCCGTATTTTCTTGGTCGGGGTTGTTACGTCAGTTAATAATAATAATAATAATAATAAATAAAAAATACATTTCTCTCTCATTGACAAAGTACAGAGGGCGTGTTTGCATCATTTTTCTTTGAAAATAAAACAAATACGGACAACTTGTAATAATAATATGTGAAGATAAGCGGAAACTCTGCAAATTATTGAAAATGTTCATGGATAATAATATAAGAGAGTTGACCTTTCCTTTCATTGACTCCCAATGGTTACCTTTCCCCTAGGAGGGGGGGTTCATTATGTGACAGATGTCTATCTAAAGTAACTATTAATGTACTTATATTGATTATCATTATTTTATTGTTCTAAGGGCACCCCTTTAACCAACCCGCTTTTCAGGATTAATATTGGGTTCCTAGCTTCTTCTTGTATTGTATTATAGTGTTTGTCTTCTGCTGCTAAATAAATTGAATCGAAATTGAGTTTAAAATTTGAAGGGCTGACTATGATTCTAAACAATGAGTTATCATTGCAAATACTCCGTGGATGTTCAAATAAGTATGTACATTGAATGAAATATTATACAGTTGCTAATATGAAAGAAATGATTAAGGACTGACATTTAATTTTACCACGTATTTGTAGGTGGTCAAAGAAAGCACCATTATTCAAAAACCAAAATGTATTATTGGATTATTGAACCGATACTAGCCATGCTTGTAATTAATGTATGTTAATGCATTTCCCATGCTGATGAAGTTCAACAATTTTGACATTTTTTAAACATTTGGTGACATTGTGTAAGTGTCATCTGCAGACGACTGTCACGTGGAGAAATATTTGCATATATTATCGCAACAAGGAAGAGAATAGTATCGTAAGGTTGAATTATTTTAGTGAAATACTGACAATTTAGAACCATCAAAGATGAATTGAAAATGTCTTTGCATAAATATGACCCGTTTATTGTGACCTGCATGACAAAAATCCATACCACTAATAATTTGCTCGAAATTGCCCTAAAGTAGCTACTGCTTTCCGTATCGAAAGCCCAGCATTGTATTGTATTCTACTTGTACATCTATTGTGATGCAAATTATCGGGGCGTGCTCTACATGCACTATTGCACTGATTTTAGCGAAAGTATTCATATAACTTTCCACGAGGCAGGCGTCTGCAGACGACATTCCACAATTTCAAAAAATCTTTCAAAATTGTCAAAATTATTTAATTTCATCGCCATATTTGTTAGAAATGCATTGAAATAAGTACAAACACGCCGTTCAGTAATCCTTGACATAGACCTTAAAAGTTGAGAAAGGTTTCTGAAAAATCTGTTTTGTATATGGTCATGTGTTTTAAGCTCGCCTCCTTTCGCGTTACACACGGATTTTGGCTTTCGCGACATGATTTTAACTTTACACATTTATATTTGCTTGTATACCCCCCTGAGGTAGTAAAAGTATACATTTTCTGAAGTGAAATTGCATGAGGAAACCAAATATGCCATTAAAATTATAGTACGACCAAGAACTAAAATGGTATGATCGGAAATGTTCGGAAAATATCAGAGTTTTTTAATTTTTAATTTGAGATCCATATATGTTTTATACCTACCCCTATCATTATTCTTTTTACATATTTGAATTCCTCATGAAATTACCCATTAGATGATATATATTTGTCAAAGTTACTATGTCGGTATGGTAATTATACCGGCTAGTGAATATCTCCAATTTTTATTTTATATATTTTTAGAATTTTCAGAAATATTTGTTTAAGGATGAACCCTTCCCTGATATAAACTGCATGTCTGAATTCCTCTAGTTACAAGCTTTCCAAAAATGTATACTTTTGCTATCATAGGTTGAAAACTTTTTCTGTTATAGTCATTTTTATAAATCCGGTAAATTGAGGCTGATTATTCATGTTGACTGTGTAGCGTATAGGAAGAAAGCTAATGATCATTGTCTTATCCATAATTATTAGTTGTTAATAATAGTTGACAAGTCTGTTGAACCACATACTTAAAGACTACTAAATATCCTTTGAAATGGGACCAAAATTGTGTTTTTAACATTAGGGGATGAATAGTTATTGTAAAAAGAACAAAGCATGGGATTATCCCCATTGAGTTTGTACAGGCGACACCCCTTCCAGACGCACCCCTTCCAGCACCACCCCTAGTCCCCAAACATCAATCAGCTGTATCTCCCTTTCTGTATTAGCTATACCAATGTCATTTGGCAGGCAGATAGCTTGTTATTAGGGCTTTAAAATGATACCAAATTTGTTGAGATAGCTTTTGTGGTTTTAAAAATATTTGAGGAAAATGACAGCATGAAGCTAAAAAATGTAACGGCACCACCCTATTGGGAGGCGAGTTCATAACGCGTGACCATATACTGTATGGTAAAACTAATAGCTGCATGAAAAGTGATATGCCTTGAAGGACACTGGGGGAGGAGAATACCACATAAGGATGTTCACTCAAGTAGAACGTTAGCAACCGTTGTGTGTGACAGCAGCTTTATGATAATTCCCCCGACACGTGGGCTGTCTGTTGGCTAATAAGAACAAAATAGTAGTGTGTGTTTCTAATGCTATTTTGTAGACTCGAGTTTACTATAATAAACAAATGTATGTCTTACTATTGTTTTCAGAGGGATTTGGTCAGGATACTCCGCCACTCACTGTGTATCTGAAGGGAGTACTAGAGAAGTATCCCGATGGAGGACAAACACTCAAGGTAGGGCGTAATATTAGTAGATGAGTCGACGAAAAAACCACCTGAAGTTGTAAAACAAATTCCGAATATTTCAAAATATGTTGTAAATATCATTCTTTCGAAAATTCGAAAGGGCCGTATAACATGCATGTATACTGTATAGCATGTAAATAAGCGCAATGGCGTGTGCTATTGAGAGTATTAAGTGTATGTTAGTGTAACCCGGAAGTTGGGTTTCCGACACCGGACATTGACACTGTATGGTACACAAAATATTCGTTTTGATTGAACTGGGGTACCGGGCTATTTATTGCGACAAAACAGGGTGCACACTACTAATAAGAGCTTCATAGGGATATGTAAAATACTGATATAAAAATCTTGTTTTAGACCACTAAATTTTGAAATTGTAGAGTGGTTTTTTCTTAAAGATGATCACTCTTTCTCAAAAAGAAGTGGCTACAAAATTAATGATAAGGAGTTATGCAGATAGATTCTTTTAATAAAGAACCCAAGTTCACTTTCCACGTTTTACCATACAAATATTTTGTCAAAACCTTTCCCAGTTTTCAAAGTCCTATCTCAAGAATTACTGAACCAATACAAGGCATGTTTGTACTTATTTCATTGCATTTCTCATGGTGATTCCAAATATGGTAATGATATTCAATAATTTTAAAATTTGTGAAACATTTTGTGAAATAAAATAAATGTTTAATTAAAAATGTGACAGAAACCATTCAAAACCATTCTGATTTGCGAAAGAAATACGAAACCCCAAATCCGACAAAAGTAAAATGTTTCAATGTTGACTCAAATTTAGCCACTGATAATTGATTTTGTGCACACCTGTGTTTGCAACAGCCATGTTTAAATCTCATTTTAGTATTCATGACTCCATTTTTAAATAGAAATATATCGGGTCGGCCCAATTTCTTTTTACTTATGTTTTTTTTATTCCTAGGAACGTCCAGGCCAAAGATGGCATAATATAATATTATGTCAGATAGATGTGCCATATTATATTTACCTACGTTTCGTTTTGTTTCTTTCTAGGAACTTGTACAAAATGCTGATGACGCCGGGGCCAAAAATGTCATATTCATGTATGACAAAACGGAATACGGGAGTGATACGGTTTACTCGTCAGAGTTGACGATATTCCAAGGTCCTGCATTATACGCCTACAACGATGCGGTATTTACGGAGACAGATTGGTATAACATACAGCATCCTGGACAAAGCGGGAAAAAAGATGAGCCCACGAAAGTAGGCAGATTTGGACTCGGGTTCAACTCTGTCTATCATGTGACAGGTATGTACAAATCATTATCCCCTGGATATTTGTGAGTGAATATTATGCGCTGCATGTATTCATACCCGCCAAAATATGACAGAAGAAGTATTGCGGACCGCGTGCTGTATTTGTACAGGGCTTTTCGAAAGTTAGTTAAACATGTAGCATCTTACATGCCATGATGAAATAGGAAAATGCTTTAAATCATAAAAAGTAAATTATTCATCATGTGAGAAATTGATATAAGTAAATAATTTCTTCTTAATTCCACACATTGCCTTCCACATGGTGATTAAACTGAAGGTGCTATAATCACCGTTCTTGGATCTTGGATGGTGTTAACCTCCAAATACTCGTACAGAGTTTTGACTGGAGGTGCGACGTAGGGGTGGTTCTTTTCCATCTGACTCATTATGGTAACCTCAGTTGGTAGGGCGCTCGTCAAGCGATCCAGAGGTCCCAGGTTCAAATTGTTGATGGTCACTCACTATCATTTATATATTGTGGGGAGTTAAGAAGAAATAATTTATTCATGATTTAAATCTTATAGTTAAAACCTGAATGTTTTCACTTTCTGTCACGACGTTTCAGACCTCCCGAGCATCATGAGCGGACGACACATTGGGTTTTTAGATCCTCGGGGAAGATGTTTCGGTAAGAGCTGCAAAGGTAAGAGTTGGAAGTTGAAATCAAAACGTCTCAATAAATACGGAGACCAATTAAAACCTTTCCTTCATGAAATATTCAAGTCTGATAGCAGTACTATCCAAGATGGTGAATATCCAGCAACCCTATTTCGTTTTCCTTTGCGGAGAGTGGAGTCAGAACTTAGCAGTACGCTGTATAACGATAAACGGGTAGAGCAGCTGTTCACATCGTACGAAATGGATGCCGAGATATCATTACTATACCTAAAGAATGTAGAATCGGTGTCACTTTATGTCAAAGCGGGTAACGAGGAGCCCGTGCTTGAATACCAAGTACGAATTGCCGAACATGATATCGGTAAGATCAGAGAAGAGCGTGACAGGTTCCTAAGTGGTTGTAAAGCCAAAACAGCAGATTATCAGTCTTACGTGGATTTCCATGTTGAGAGATATTGTGGATCTCAACTGCACGCCTCGTCACGATTCATTACAGTGAACACGTTAAAAGTAACTGGTTGCAGCGACACTTTGCAGGAATTGATCGACGATTTAGATCTGAAACTGTTACCTCTAGTCAGCCTATCAATACCCGTCAATGATATTAAGAAACAAACCGATCAACACAAAGGTAGAGTGTTCTGCTTTCTACCACTACCTTCAACCGAGAGCCCGGAATTTCCAATTCACGTGAATGGCTATTTCGGATTGAATGACAACCGTCGAAGTGTCAAATGGCCGGATGTGGATACTGCGCATGACAAACAGGCCATGTGGAATGAGAAGATCATAAAAGAAGTATTTTCCGAAGCGTATGCTAAACTGTTATTGCATTCCACTCAAGCGATGGATATGGAAATACCAGGTGACATATACAGATGTTGGCCGAGTGTGGATAGCAAAAGACACCCAGTATGGAACGAAGGCATTGCAGCACTGGTTAGACGAATACAAGATGAGAACATTCTTTATTCTGAGATAGACGGTGGACAATGGATGTCACCAAGAGATGTTATGCTAAATACTGAGCCCGATCCAGCGTTGTGTGCTCTCTTGCATAAGGTTCTGCTACAAAAAAGACGTCCAGTAGTTCGACTTCCTGAGCACGTTTTACACACGTTAAAAGTAGGTGGAGTAGATAGTATGACAATGGTAAGACCCACGCATATAAGAGATGTCATACGACATGATATGTTGTCCTGGCTAGAAGATTCTGAGAAAGTGACATTGTTAGAGTACATAGTTAGCGATGGCAAAGTTGCCGACCTGCAAGATATCCAACTATTACCGCGTCGTGATGGCAAATTCGTGTCTTTCTCAAAGTCAGATCCAACAATCTACATTCCTACTGAAGATACACCGGTATCTCTTATTCCAAATCTTGACCACAGATTCGCAGCTGACTCACTGCCTATGGTATTGCGTGATGATATCGCAGAGAGTTGCACGCAGCTTGAACGTCTAAACGCTGATCATATGGTGCAACTCTTGAACGAGGCGTTGCCGAGGATTTGGGTAAAAGGCCCGGATGCAACTGTCATCTGGCATCCAGGAGAGAAGGGACATCCAACGTACGAGTGGTTGTCATGCATCTGGACCTGGCTAAGCCACAATCATCGCATGGTTTCATTGGAAAAGTTACGAGATATCCCGCTGCTGCCGCTACAGGAAGACGGTTCAGCATCCACGAATAATTTGGTCAGACTTATTCCCAACACAATTATCCTCGAGAAGAAACACTCATCCGTTGTACAAGTGGACGTCAATTTACCCACGAATATTGTTCCTGCCTCGATCTGTTCGTTTCTTAAGAAAATTGGTGTCGTAGTTGTTCAGCATGATTTGCCAGATTTCATGCGAGATCATCCAGAGATCAATTCCATAATACAAGCACCAACTCCTGAGGGTATATGCGAAATCCTCTTGGCTTACCAGAAACCTGTTTCTAAGCATATCCATGACTTACCCATAGAGGACAAAGACGTTCTTAGAGAGTACCTTAGCCAACTCACCGTCAATACAATTGATTCACGACTTGACTTTCTCATTCGGCTGCCAATATTCCCTAACACCACAGAGAATTATGTGTCAGTGTCCATCTGTTGTCGATCTATTCCGAAAGACTTTCATGGAATTCCTGTCAGTAGGATCAAAGAACCATTCATATGTGTGCAAGATGACCAATCGAAAGAACTTTTGAGAAAACTTAGATGTCACGAAGTAACAGAAGAAGAGCTTCTCATAGATTTCATCTTGCCCCAGGTATCTTCTGAAAACGGTTGTTTCTACGACAAACAACAGATTCTTCAGTTAATGACGTGGGTCTTGCAACGGTCCCAGTACGACGACGTGGTGAAATGTTTACAATTTATACCAACTGCGAGCGGAAAGAAAGACTCGCCAGAGCACCTATTCGATCCAAGCTGTAAAGAGTTGAAGATCTTGTTCGCGCAAGGTGCAATTTTCCCAACAGAGGCATACTTGGAAGAAGATCTTTTACATCACATACGACGAGTAGGCTTTAGGAAGTCTGCTAGTATCACAGCACCTGAGTTACTCCATGTTGCTTTAAGCCTTACAAAAGACGAGGACACGACCTACGTAAGAAACCGCGCCACTATATTATTCAAGTATATCAACAATTGCCGTCATCTCTTAGAACAACTGGTTGAACATCGGAATATCACCAAGTCATTCCGCAGCTTCTTAGAAGATATAGCTTGGGTACCGGTTGTTGCTGAATCACAGCGTCCCCATGGCTATCCGCCCAACCTACACTGGTTTGGAGAGGGGCATGTTGTAGTCAAACCAAGAGAAATTGCAGCATATACGTACAACGACTGTTTTACAAGGGAGTACTATGTCTTTGGTTGATATTACAGATGTGTCTGAGGAAATGGCTGAGGTATTTCGATGGCACGTAGAATTGGACAACAATAATTACGTTCACGTTGAGCGTGTTGTTTCTCATTTGCGGAATGTAGCTGAAAGCTACCATGCAGATTCAAACGACTCTGACTACACAACGATGATAGCAGAAATATATGAGTTTCTAAGCAAAGCAGAATCAGCAACCATTCAATCTGCGATCGAAGCTAAAATGGACGGGGTTGCATGGATTTGGCATGGTCGTGGATTCACTACAACTGACAAAGTAGCATTTGACGGAGGTGGCTTGAGAGTACTCCTGGATCCATACCTGTTTATTATACCAAAGACATTGGCATCCTTTAAGGAATTTCTATCTTTCGCCGGTGTTCAGGAAAGATTTCCTGAAGACGTACTATGTAATGTGTTGACCTCGATTCAAGAAGCTAATACCAAGGAAAACAGATCCCAACAGGAAATAGATGACGATCTGAGTCTTGTGTGCGATATTCTGAACTGTATTGCAAACAAGTTTCAGTCCGAAAGCTCTTCTGAAAGGGGAGCAAAAATCCTCGTGCCTGCCAGGGAAGACGGGAACCTGAAATGTCTGAGACTAGTAGAAGCCCAGAAATGCATGTATGTAGATGACGAGAGGTTACTGGATCAATACCCAGGAAGTGATTGCAAGTTGCCGATAGTTCACCAGAAACTACCGACTGATACGGCTAGACAGCTAGGGTTGCTGAGACTCAGTCTCTTCGTAGCACCAACGGAAGCGATAGATATGGGATACGATATGGAGGGACCTCATGAAACAACAGTGAACGCCATTCGACGTAACTTGGAATTGTACAAAGATGGCATTGATATATTTAAAGAGTTAATTCAGAACGCAGATGATGCAGGCGCGACACAGGTAAAGTTCCTTATCGACTGGAGGACCAACGTAGACATGCAATTAAGTTTGATGAACAAGGACATGAAATCTTGTCACGGGCCTGCACTATGGACATACAATGACGCTCAATTTACCGAGAGTGATGTGAAAAATATCTGCAACATAGCTGCTGCTACGAAGAAACGAGAACTTGACAAAGTAGGGCGATTTGGTTTAGGGTTCACTTCAGTCTACCATTTGACGGATGTTCCAAGTGTCGTCAGCGGACCCTTCATAATGATATTTGACCCGAGAACTACACACCTTCGTGAACGTGTGACATCCGCAAAACCTGGAATCAAGTTGGACTTACGGAATGCAAAGCACAAAGGTACAGTCCGAAGCTTTCCAGATCAATTTCAACCGTTTAAAGATGTGTTTGGATGTAACGTCGTTGAAGGTGAAGAGTATAGTCACACTTTGTTTCGGTTGCCGCTCAGATCAGCAAGTGAAGTGGTTGACTACACTGGAGAAATCCTTTCAGAAGTCATCTATCAGTCTAAAGAAAAAATGCAAGCACTTCTACGCAGCTTTAAGACATCAGCTTCCGAGCTTTTGCTGTTCACTCAGAACATTGAAAACCTTAGTGTTCATGTACTTGAAGAAGGTCAGAAGCCCGATATGACGGAAGAAATCCTCTCAATTACAGTGAACAAGAAGATGCAACTTGGTCGGTCGATTAGTAACAAAGGGGATCTAAAGACGGAGAGGAACTTACTCAAAGTGGCAGCAGACTACTTGACGGATCTTCCTGGACAAACTACTGACCAATCAAGCCTTGAAACCATTGAATCTACTATGATACTAGAGGTTCATGTCAAAGAGAATATAGCAAGAAAAAGCAAATCTACAAAGAGCAAGACACTATATTGCGTCAGTTCCTATATGTCAAAAGGGAAAGCACTTGAGAAAGCAAGATCCAAAGATGGACGCCAATTTGGTATTCTTCCTTGCGGTGGAGTAGCGACTAAGCTTAAGAGTGGACGTGATGGTTTAGAACCAGACGGTGTCGAAGGTCGAGCTTTTAGTTTTCTTCCGCTAGAAATTTCAACCGGTTTGCCCTTCCATATCAATGGAACTTTCCTGCTGCAACCCAACCGACGACAGCTATGGAATAGAACATCAACTTCGATGGCGTTAGAGGAAGAAGTATTTGAAATCCAATGGAACATTAGTCTGATGGAGGACGTTATTTGCAAAGCTTTACACAACATGATACTGGATTTGAAAGCCGCACAGGAAGATGACATCACGGATGCACGGCGTTTTCAGACCCTTTGGCCAATCTTGAAATCAGTACACAGCGATTTCCGAATGGTGGCACAAGCGTTCTACGATGACATGTGCGGTAAGGCTGATAGGAAACCCCCGAAGATAATATACAACGGGAATCGGTGGACATCTCTAGGTAGCGTTATTTTCATGGAAGGAATTCCCAAAATACACACTGTTGAGAATTCTATAATCACACTACTTAACCAACACTGTCGACCAAAGAAGATTGTCTCCTTCGAGTTGCCCGTCTATGAAAGTATGAAGGATGCAGGCGTTCTCGACCACTTCGCAGACAACACTTATACGTGGGCAAAGTTCCTTGAATATGTATTCTTTCCGATGCTGAATGATGAAGACAATGATGATGTGATGGAGTCAAATCACAGAGATATTATAATTCAACACGTGCTAGACAATCGCATTGGTTCTGACAAAGCACTAGACTATGATGAATTGTTACGCGAAACAGAGTGCATTCCAGTAAGCCAAAGTCATGAAGATCTTGTCCTTCCACGCCGCTTGGTTAGTCCAACGAGTCAAGTAGGGAAACTGTTTCGCGATGCAGATATGCGATTTCCATTTGGAAGTGGTTACATGAAACCAGAACGCCTTCATTCGTTAGCTGAACTCGGTATGGCAACTGACTCTCTTGACTGGGAAGATATTTGTGAACGAGCAGAGACTATACAATGTCAAGAAGACTACGGGATAAGTTCATTTCAACGAAGTGTTATTCTTCTTGGCATCATCGACAAGAAGTTGAAGACCCTACGCGACACGGATACCAGTTGCGTCGAGAATATCACGGCCAATCCAGAACAGACATCTAGAATTAGAAAATCTTCATTTCTTCCTGTTATGTGTCAGGATGAAACATATCCTTTACCGTGGTATAACCAGGACACTACATTCAGAGCTGCAGCGGATATCTACGAGGCTAAATATGCAAATTTAGTTGGCTGCGTTCACGGAATTCTGGATGAACCACATCTTGGCACAGACGTGATGACTGAGAGATTGAAGGAATTCCTGGGCTTCAAGGATAAGGAACCACCAATGCACGCTATGATACAACAACTGCAAAAGATCATCACGAAGAACAGCGAGATGACAAACCATGCCACAGTATCGCAGATATGCGGAGACATTTATGATTTCATGCAGAAAAAACTGTGCATTGTTAATTCAGATGATACGGTGCAACTGACGGACGAGCAATATCGATCACAGATAGAGCAACTTAAACTGATGGAATTTCTGTTTGTCGACGGAAAGTTTATAACCACCAGACAAGTAGCATTTCGGTTCAAACATCTTTGTCCCCCGTTCTTGTACAATGTGCCAAATATTCTCACCCCATATACCAATCTATTGCGGTTGTGTGGAGTACGTGAGGAATTTCAGCCACCTGACTTCTTGCAAGTGATAACGAAGTTACACGAGGAATACCAAGACAAACCCATTGATGACGATCAGCATGTTACTCTGGCTCACCTAATGTTACAGCAAGTAATAGACACAGTCTCGAGACAACTACAAGACACAATCCCAGGTGACGTGGAAAGCGAAGATGGAATAATGATGATTCATGAAGGTCTGACGAATATTATTGAGAATGAGAGTACGCAACTTCTTGCTGTAGACACAAGCAACGTTCTACGTCAGACGACAGAGCTTACATTCAACGACATGTGGTGGTTGGAAGATCATACGTTGAATACGACGCATCAAGATCTAACGCTGCGTAACGCCAGGGCACTTGGGATACCAACGGCTCGAGAGAGAACCCTTCAATCATGTTCTTCCTCTGATGGTTTTGAAAGCAACTTTGGACAAATGGAAGAAATTACAGACAGACTGCAAGGCATATTACGAGATTATCACCACCACGCTTCTGACGTCATGAAAGAATTGCTACAAAATGCAGATGACGCAAAGGCTACAGAGATTCATTTTGTGTACGATTCCCGAAACCATGAATCCGAGAAAATCATAGACAGAAACAAATGGGGCGCTATTCAGAAGCTCCCGGCCCTGTGTGTCTACAATAATCGACCGTTTTCAAAGGAAGATATTAAAGGCATACAAAAAGTTGGAGTAGGTGGGAAAGTGAGTGATACTTCAACGGCTGGCCGTTTTGGTATAGGATTCAACGCTGTATACCACTTGACCGATTGCCCAACCTTCATAACAGACAATACCAAGCTGTGTATGTTTGATCCTCATGTGAGGTATGTACCTGGTGCTACACCGTTAAGACCCGGCAAGATGTACGAATACCTTGATACATTCCGAGAAAAGTTTCCACACATGCTAACGGGATATCTTGGAGATAAATTCGATCTAGAGGGCGCTACTATGTTTCGTTTTCCTTTGCGGTCGAAGGAAATGTCGGACACTTCTAGAATATCAAAGGAATGGTACGATGACGAGAAGATCAACACGCTCATGACAGAATTCAAGAACATAGCTAAAGAGTCGCTGTTCTTCCTAAAATACATCGAGAATATACACATATCAAGTATTGGCGACGATGGAGAATTGAAAGAATCGTACAGCATATCAAGTAAGATAGTGAGCGGAGACGTTCAAAGTCGACAAGATCTAGCAACCCATATTGATCGATATAAAGATAATATCGATCAAATTCCACAAATGACAAAGGTCTATCGACTGGATGTTCAAGACAAGGAAGGCTTGTCAGAGAAATGGCTTGTGGCACAAACTATTGGATCTGAGGAACCTTTACAAGTTGAAGACGATATGCAACAGAGAGGTCTGAAGAGTCAGATTCCGCGAGGAGGTGTAGCCGCACTTATACAATCCAACCGATCAATTCAAGAGCCATATTCCAGGTGGCGTAAGAAACGCAGAGTTTACAGCTTTCTACCACTTCCAATAAACACCACACTGCCAGTTCACGTGAACGGATCTTTCGTTTTAGATGCATCTCGGCGCCATCTAGCCAAAGGTTCGGGTTACTACACTCAAGGAGATGGCTCCGAGACGTCCCTGTTGCATCCAATGAATCGTCATCTTGTTGAGAATGTGATAGCTACTGCCTATGCACACTTGATAGTTGAAGCTCGGGAGATTGTTCCGAAAACGCACGGCAACTTATCAAATGATTGTGTGAACATGTACTACAGTGTGTTCCCATCAGGCGACTACGAAGACTGGAATGTCTTAAAACAAAGCACTCTTGGATACATAGGGAAACATGAATTGGAAGTGCTACCGGTATATATAATCAAAGAAGAGAGTTCAATCAGCGAAGACAGTTCAAATACTGAACCGAGTACAGTTACTACCGACACCGACTGCCCCGGTGATGCAGCGATGCCTATATTTGCTAGTGATGGCACTGACGAAGAAGCATTTGTCGAATGGTTTCATCCTTCATCTAATTCAAGTGGAGCCTTTTTTGATAACTTGGATAATTACAACTACCCAGAAAAAGTAGAGGTAATCCGTTCTTGCCTGCGTTCTTCCAAATTCAAATTGGTTACCGGACCATCTCAACTCTGTGAAGCTTTCGTTGGAGCCGGTGTGGCATCGGAGTGTGTTAGTCCCAAAAGAGTACTGGAGCATCTGGTCATGAACGTTGACAATGTATCTTCGGAAACTTTGCCGGTTCCTCTGGAAGAGACTTGTTTCAAAACACTTGAACGCATCGTGGCATTAGCACAATACTGTTTTGGTGATTCAAAAACACATCATGGCCTTGACAGAGTTCCTTTAAAACTAACCAACAACGGCCACCTGGGACTGTTTTCAATGTACGATCCTCTGTATGTGACAGAGTACTTAGATTTGATACCGGAAAAACCGGAGTTGTTTCTGCACAGCTCATTGGTTAGCATATTCAATACAGAAGAGTTGATGAAATCTGAGGCGATTCGCGAATTTCGTGTAAGAGATCTTGATCAGTGCCTTCATGAACATCTGCCGAAAGACTGGCTTCAGAACGGAAAGCATGTCGCATGGACACCTGGAGAGAATGGACATCCGTCAGAGGATTGGATGAAAAGACTATGGGAATTCATATTTGCCGGGTCTGATAGCCACACAACCATTCAATGGCCAATAATTCCAACAACTGCATCAACACTCGTACTGCCTAGCAAAGCCAAAGAAACAGTCCTCTATTTACAAAGTTACTGGGGAGTTGCGACTATATTGAAGGCTCTTGGTTGTCCAGTTGTATCATTAGACCATCTTGACGGTTACTACAGTTGGTCCCCTCTTGTATGGGGCGGTAAACGTGGTGAATCGCTCTTGGTCAGATCACTAGCCTCTGCAGAAAATCGAGAGGAAGTTCTTACTGTACTCAAGTTCATCCTCGAAGATAGCGATATTGAAGTTGAAGGGCGATTGAAAAGGAACCAGTCCCATGACCTACTGATGTACTTTCAAACTGGATACATGGACCAACTCGGTATATCATGGGCAGGTACTAGTATATTAAAACGGCTTCCAATCTTTAGATTAATGAATGGGGAACTATCGAGCATCGATAGATACAGAAATTGTCACTCGTGCAAATGTTCAGTTCCAATGAATGATGACGTGTGGATGAAATACAGCAGTTGTATCTTCCTCAAGTATGACGAAGACCTCGAATTTTTGTATACACAGCTTGGCATTACCCCTATCGAGGAGATTGAAATCTACACAAAGTATTTGTTACCCAGATTTAATTTGCTGAAGCAAGAGGCCAAAGAGATTCATATGAAACACATCAGACAACGAAATCTTCTAGATAGTGATCAAGATAAAGAAGATAATTCCAAGCAAAAGGAGTTACTAATGAAACTGCAGAGCATTGAATGGATTCCAGACACTAATGGATTTCTTCAACGAGTGAGTCACTACTTCGATCCTTCCAATGAAGTATTCAAAACTATGGTTGACACCAGCAAACTACTTCCAAATACGTTTGCTTCATGTCACAAATGGTGTGCATTTCTTAGAAAATTAGGACTCCATCAAACAGTCACTCAAGATCTGTATCTCTCCTTTGTTCGTGAAATTGAAACGAATGCCAGTTGTGTTACCCAGGACACTGCGAGAGATGCATTATGCAAAAAGTCAAAAGTCCTACTTGGAGAACTTTCATTGAACACGGAGCTGCACAAAAAGGCCACACTCTTCTTGAAATTTGTATCCATTGTGAAATTCATTCCACCATATAGAGTCAGAAAAGACCTAGAAGACATTTTCTCAGCATATCAAGGACCTCTGGATGGAACGGGAAAGCCAGCTTTCATAAGCATCAGTGAAGGGATACCTGTATCTGATGTTAGACTTTCTTGGTCCGAAGCTATGGTTTTATCAAGTACTGCAGTAGTAAGCAATCCAAATATACAAGTGCAGTTAACAATGGAAAGCTGCACGGCACAGAGGTGTCGTATCCGTCATATCACAAACGTGTGTAACAAGATGGTGAAATGGAATTGCTGCGATGTCGAAGACAGAGTACAACCAGATACTCGTAAAACTCTCAAGGCAGTTATGAAGGCCATGTTGGATTATCTGCAAAGGATATACAGTGAGCAACCAATGACAATGGATCTCGATGATATTGCAAATATCCCGCTGTGTCTTGTAGACGAGGGCAGTGTGTTGGTTTGGGCAAAACAGATAGTGATGACATTGAGTCAAGAAGATCAACGCAGTTTGCGGCCTTACCTCTACAAAATGCACGACAAATTGGAACCATGTGCAAAGATACTGAAGGCTCTCGGTGCTCAATCCAGACCAACGTTGAGACAGTTGGCGTTTGTACTGGCTTCCATAAAGTCGTGCTGCGGAGAGAACGAAATGCACCCGAACGAGATAACAACGACCCATACGGCGGTCCGGTTGATTTTCAAGGACCTTCTAAAATCCGAATCAAAGAGTGCTTTGGAGGGTAATGAAGAAGTAGATATACTATATCTGCCTACATCAAAAGGTTATTTAAAGCAATCAACATCGCTGTGCTGCGCTGATCGACATCTTAAAAAGAATATTCCAGCCACTCTAGGACTGGACTTTGTTGTTGAACTAAGAAAATGCGGTGTCGACGATGACCGTGAAGACCCCAGGCTTATCGCTCTCCTGCCGAAACATCTCCAGCCCCACGACTTAGGCGATACTATGAACGAGAGACCTTGCTCATCGAATGACTTGTGCCGCGCGGGAAAGGATTGTCAGTTCTTGGGTTTCATTAGGAGACGATTGGTCTCTGAAGAATTGCAGCGTGTCCTCATGAGGTTGTTAAGACATGGGAATGAAGGAACAAGATTAAGGGACGAACAAGCAGAGGGCATCGTAAAAGTTAAAGAAGCCTACCGCATAATCTGCGTCAAAGATCTGAAAATTGAACTCTCTGGGACCGATGGTCAATGTTTATCTGACCAACCAAGAGAGAGAATGGTATTTCTAGATATGTCTGTTACCATGGTTACTGAAGAGAAACCCCCAGTGTACCTGAATCATTCTGATCTACCAGTGGTGGACTGTTTGCTGTACAGAGAATTAGCTCAAACTATCCTTAAGGTGTGTGGAATAAAAATGGACGCTGCGCATTTCTCACTACTTCGAGAAGTAATCGCTTGTAGTAATCCTGATCGTATGAATGAAATGCTAACGAAGGCGGATATCCCCGAATATGATGATGACAAGGAAGAGGTCTCCGATCCCTATGCTCCAGGAATGAAGATCCCGGATAACTTGGTCAAACTTTTGGATATCAACCCTTATAACCGGTTCCAGAAGGATGAAATCGTGGCATATCTGATCCCTATACGGTTAGCTGATGCAGCGTTTGATCCCATAGACATCGAGTTGAACAGCTTTGAGCAACCCCAAGACGAATACATGTATGCTAGAGTCGTCAAAGAAGTCAAATGCAAAGAGAGTAGCAACAGTGGAATGACAAGACGGTATCTTATAGATGTTGGGCGCGATACGCATGAAAATATCAGCGCAACTGCGCTATATAAATTCCGACGTTATAAGTTGCCAACGGAGCAGACTCCATATACCGCCACCAACGAGCAAGCCGCAGAAAAATTAACGCCAACACGTGGACTACCAGTAGACTCAGAGGAAGACGTTCGTGACTGGATTAGCCAAGCAGTCAAAGATGCCTTGACATTGTCTGGCGTGGAACGTAAAACCGCGTTTCAGAGACTGAAGTTCATGTGGCATCCTGATAAGAACCATGGACAAGAAGAGTTGGCCAACATCGGATTTCAATTTCTTCAGCAAGAGATTGAAAGACTAGAGTTCCCGGTGCCTTAGAGCTATTCGAGCATTACGGTGTGTTTCCACTGTACAGTACACGTACAGTACACCGCCATGAATTAAATGCAAAGAAATATTGTCGATCTATTGGATTATAATTGGACTAATCTAATCCATTATCAGTGGAGGGAGTTGGGACTCTGGATTCAGGTATGTCTACCAACCCTGTGTGAAACAGTTGATGATCTCCAGTAGACTCACACCAAAAAGCCGCAACTTCCGTTGACGAAGCTAATGCTTGTAAAGTGCTCAACAAAAGAAAGTCATACACTTTGTTTATGTCCTATCGAGTGTCTTCCGATTATATCTTGTCCAAACAGGCTGGATAGACATTTAGATGAATCTTTTCGGAACAATTTGGTACCAAACATGCCACAAAACAACAAAGATAACCCATTATTAACACCATTTAATAAAAATCCGTAACGTTTCCAAATTCGCATTTTCTCTGCAGTGTGTGGCGCTTGAATGGCCAGGAATAAAAGGGGTATAATTGATCACACAGTGAAACTGCGTTGGTTCGTAGCGGACTATTAGATTGTGAATAGGTAATATGTGGTTGGTTTTTCTCCCCGCGTAGTTTGTTGAAAATGTGAATTTGTAAACGGCACGGATTTTCATTAAAAGGTGCTAATCATGGCTTATCTTTGTTGCTTGGTGACAAGTTTGGTACCAGATTGTGCCTAAAAGATCCATCCAAATGTCTATCTAGCCTGAGACCGTCTATCTAGACTGAAGTAAGACTCGTTAAGAATATAAAGATTTTAGTCATAGCGCCAGTTATGATCCCCGCACACGATATTTTTTACCGTAAACAACATTTGAATATACAATGTATACAGTATAGATAGGTTTCTCCTTATTCAAAATGTTCTTTTATACTGTTAATAATTACGTTACCCGTGCGGCGATTTTTTTTTTCATAACCGAACCCAGCTAATTCTTTCGTTGGATCCAATTAAACATGTTGCAATAATGCAATTTAAATGCAGATAACTTGGACTGACTTACACATTTTTCAACTTTGAAAAAATGTCAATCAAATGTGTTGCCGACCATGTAAGTATCTACACCTAGCAACAAAAGTCCCGGACCAGGTGCTTTGAGTTAGCTAATTCAAAATAGATAGTTGGTACCAAAAATCTGAGATAAATGAGCAAAATGAGCAAATTTCTTCTCCGCAGTTTGATACCTCATCCAACAAAATCGAATGGATACTTTAAAAGTTATGGCGATCTCAATGACCGCGCATAACAACAGCAAAGTTGCACTAGGTATAGGAAATCATTGATTTGTGTGTGATTACTGTCATAACTCTGTGCTATCTGAACGAGCCACCTAGGTATCTGGATGAATGGGTCTGGAGTGATAACCGCAATTTGCGGGACAGAGGGTGTGACTAGCTGTGAAGAATGAAAGTCTTTGCTATCTTTACACACACATTTTAAGTGCGTAATAACACACACAAATCAATGATTTCTGGTACGGTACCGATTATCTATTTTGAATTAGCCAACCTCAAAGCACCTGGTCCGGGACTTTTGTTGCTAGGTGTATTATTTTCTGTGTGTAAATATGAAGATTGTAGCTTAGGTTACATAATAACACTTTTGAGATATCACCAATTTAAGAATATTTTTTTAAGGTCACAAACTTTGAAATATTAACTTCAAATTTGGTAAAATCAATCAAATTAAACCAGCGCATAACATACAGTTTCAATAGTATATGGTCACGTTTTTTAACCTCGGCACCACAAAAAGGTGGTTTTGTTACATTTTAGAGGGTTTTTTGTCTTTAGGCTATTGTATTTGAGTAACTCTCTATCAAATTGACTTGTGTTTGAGCTTATCTTAAAGACATTTTAATACCTTTTAATAATCTGAAGAGAGAAAAAATCTATCACTTTTGCTTTAATTAATACAGCTCGTTAAGTATAATTAGTCAGGGTGGTTGAGGGAGCGGAGGAGGAGGGAGTGGAGGAGGAGGAGGTGATCGCAATGCAATACATGGGTGGAAAATTGTTAAATCTCAAAATGTCCTAAGAGACAAATGGTAGCGGAGTGGTATAGAAGTCCCAAGTATGCAAATGATTCCATTGCATACAATGTCATGCTCTACCACACACAGTAATCAACAACTGACTAAATCTTATTGTCCTATTTGCATGAACGGATGGTTTCTCCTGACCTTCCAGCCAGCAGGGAGGTCACGCTGCGTGTCAGATTTTGTTATACGCAAGAAAACAATGGAATATCAGTGACTGCAATATTTGCTAGAAATAGCTTCGGAAAATGGTCTATTTGGGAATCTCAAAAACTGAGAAACGTGTTAAAAATCATGTAGAATTTTAGAGGAGGGTCATTAACATCTGCAGAATGGTAAAATGTATAGTATTAAACACGTTTTGTGACCACATTTATGTCGTAAAATGTTGGAAAATTCACGTTTTGAAAATCTGTGGTCTTCGAAATTACAGGAATCCTAACTCATTCTAAACCTCACCAACTTATGAAATGAACCCTCGTCTACAAAAAAGTCCATGTATGTATTGCTCTATCTGCTTGGAGATAGCGAAGACCACGCAAACATCATAGCTTCATACAACGGAATGAAATCCGCCATAGAGATTACATAGCGAAAATCGTAGAGATTTGCACTGCAGTCCTCTGTGTAGGGAGTGTTGACAAAAGCAAGGTCCTTTGGCTATTGTGTTTGTGCATGTTTGTGACGACTGACCCCGTTTAACAATCTTCATAGCTTTCATATAGAGCTTAGGTGACCTAACTATTGACTGCTTCATTTGAAAGTATTACTGGACTCCTGCCTCAGGAATGTCTTTATGTCTTTAAGACCTATGACCACAACAACTGGTACTACATGTACTATAGCCAAAGTAATTAATTGTCATTACTTTATATGCAACACATATTATTATGATACTTTTAAAAATGCCCACTGTTGCAGGTTGAGTTAAGTTATCAATAACTGTAGTGGTCGTGGATGAGATGACAACATAATACTCACGTACTGTGCATGGTAGTTTAAACACCCTGTATATTAAATTGCTGTGTGAAACAATGCTTTATAATCACATAGTGATGGTTAAACTAAACGATAGTCACTCAAACTTGTTCTGAATTATCATATTTCATAACTTGTTTAAATTGGTGTTGTTTCAGTATTGAACATTGGGTATTTTGACCACCCCTTATATATATACTTCCTAATAAGCTGACTAATTAATATTGTATTCGATGGATGGGTAATTTACTCAAATATAACAAAAACATGTATATCCTTCATATAGGTCCTGCATTTAGACTGTGGAAGAAAAAAGTAAATCATCATTTTGTATAACATTTTAATTGTTACACCCTGTATAATGTTTAGGTCACATGTATATTTGATTTCTAGTTTAAGAATTTACAATCCTTACATTATGAGCTTTCCAGATATATATGGTTTCATACCCTTTAGATGTAAATATTTTGATATATTCTACCAAAACAAAAAAATGATGTATATTTCATGAAAATGACCAATGTAACACAAATGTAGCCCAGGTTAAAAAATGTGACCATATACACTCAATCGATTATCGACTACTTAAATATATAATCTATAATCAATAATATTAACGCACTAAAATTAGGCTCTAAAGGAAACGAATTGTACTTTCACATATACAAAAGTCAAAATTAATTCAACGATTTGGCTGGTACGGTGGTAGTTCATGCCATATTTTTCAAAATTCATATGCAAAATGTGATAAATTTTAGATTAATGTTATTAAGAGATAAAGCTAATATAAAATTAAAGAAAACTGATATCAAATATTTGAGTTTCACCTTTTCCGGTTTCATTTTGAAGCCTTTTTTATGTATTGTGTCTTCCCGGGTTTGTCGCGTTTATTGCGTTTTGCATTTGAACTCTTCATGTTATTTCTATGGTAAAATTATAGGTAGCGTGTAAGTTGCGTTATACATTCGGGCTTCAAGCGCCTATGATTTGCAATTATCCTCTAATATGATGCGAACTACGACATTAGAGTATAATGAGTCTTTCACATAATAATCGCGTTAATAAACGAAATTCGCGAAATGATACGAGTGTGATTTATGAACTTGATCTTTAGCATACATAAAACACAGAAAATATCACCGAAATGTTTATTTATAAGTAAATACTTATTTATACAGTTTCCGATGATAAATTAAATTGATGAAAAAGAGAGAATTCACACCAAAGTGCAAATAATGTCTGACATTGATCTCGAGAAGGATCGTGGCTTCTGATCACCCGATATGGGGAATCTCATAAAGTTCGCCCAATTTACTGAAAAAAATTAATCGTTGTGAAAAGTTGAATTGTACACAAATATTGTCCGCATGTGTTACATTACGAGTTTCTCACTTTCAGACAGACCTTGAACTTCTCGTAACAATGCCCCAACAAAGTACCTAAATTTCCCTGTACTATGCTAATTTGTCTAATACTAGAGGATAATCGCATCATACACGCTTGGACTCCTTGTAATTTTGTTGTGGGGGTCGCCACTCCTCAAGCACAACGAGTCTGTTATACATTCCCAACATTAATTAATGCTGGTACCCATTTACACATCTCGATGATCCAAGCGTGGTAAAGTGCCTTGTCCAAAGACACAATACTCTGTCCACAACAGGACTCGAACCCACAACCTTTGTATTGTGGAGCGATTTGAACCACGCGTGCCCGCAAGTTAATAACATGCTATCAAGTACGATATGTTCATTGATTTAGCGAGTATATTGCGTAGTATAATGTAAGCTTTTAGATATTAAAGAAGTGTTGTATCGTAGAATATGTTCATTTATTGCGTAGTAAACTAGATGTAGATAGGCATTATGGTAAGTATGGGAGCAATCAACATGTCTATTAATTAATTAAAAGATCAAATCAAGAAGTTTTTATGCCTATATAAAAGCAATGCTATTGAAACTGTTTATAGTTGTACAAAAATGAATTATATTGGCACAATTTTCTGATCGAAAATTTGATTTTCTTTCTTTTATATAAGAAGAAAACAAAAGTCGACTCAGTTGGCTTATTGATGCGAATTCGCCTAATTAATTAGATAGTATTTACATACACTCATATTGCTCCCATACTAATGGTAATTGCTTCCGGGTCTAATAACAAAGACAGGGGGCTTATGTTGGGATATTTAGGGCTATTTTGCCCATTTCTAAGGATTTTGTTTCTTAAAATATGCCCTGAACTTACAAACTACTGATTCAAAAGTGTCACATATATCAAATAAAGGACTTAAGTATTGCAAGGTATTATTTTTTTCTTGACTGACACGTAATGTCAACTTGAATTTTTGAGTTCCCAATTTGGGTAAAAAACGCATATTTTTAATATTGTAAAACTACCAGTGCTGCCACAGCCAAAAATAGGATACGAAATAGAGTTGACGAGTTGACGTTACCTGTCAGTAACGAAGTAGTAGCCCAAAATACAAATGGGTGTTGCCATGGCAACAAAGGTTGTTTAATTTTTTTAAATGTATTTCAATATGTTATGCCATAAGACCTTCCACCATACCAAATAATTATAAGGAAAATATTTGATCGTGCACATGACCTGGTGGTATTTAGGTGTTATCTGTCTTAAACTATATTAACCGCATTTCGGGGGTGGGGGTATTTCAAAATCCTGAACAAATCTCGGAAAGCCTGAATTTAAAAGGAATGGCTCAAGAATTGTTAATTACATTAATATTTAGTTGTCTATGAAATGAAACTTATTACTTGTTGATGACTTGATGCATGTGTATGCATAATCCTCGTATACCGGGGGAGGGGGATGATTTGCCATCTCCTAAATATTATTTTCTGCCGCGCTGAATATAACACCGAAAGTGCAAGGTTGTTTTCACATTGTGGCGTATTTATAGTAGTTGTTATTTACAGCGCATTACTTACCGGCGTATCTATGTCGTATTTGTATCGAATTTTTCGTTTCAATACTGACTTACAACTTTAGCATCAAAGTAAACATTTAGAGGACGGTGGTTATATGATTACTAAAATATATGTTGCTCTTGCTTGCTAAAAGGACGATTTCAAACATTATCAAGGGACTTGATGACGATTAAGTTCAAAGGATTTTCAATCGCCTTTTTCAAGAGTGACGTTTTATAGATACGCCGGTATGTGATGCGTCCGATGATACGTAGACGTTACCGCTTTGTACAGCATAATGGACAGTAACCTTACGAATGTAACCTTACAAATGAATAATAATGCAATCTCTGTTCTTCTTTCATTTGGTGTTAAAATAATAAAAATATATCTGCGTTTAAATCAGTTTGTTCAACGGTGTTGTATTCTTTGTTTTGATTTCATCGAAACGGGATCAATCGTAATGGAGATTAACCTCAGGTAACATCCATTCCATGCTACATGGCTTAGATGAAAGAAAAATGACTAAAGTTTCAGGAAATTGATTGACGTTACACAAAGTTGCAGGAAAATCACCAAAAATAGCCAGAAATGTTAACAGGGTCATTATGTTCACATACTCGTACTTTCTTAAAAACAGTATTCAATAGGCATTTTCCCAGATCAACTTCTGGTAACTTTGTGGAATGTTATGTTTTTCTTTAATTTGTTCATATTTGTTGGTTTATATGGATTTTTTCAATAAGCCAACCAAGCTTATTACCGACTTGACTGATCGTGTGATATGTACTTGTGTATTGGACTCATGTAGTTAAGATTTCAAATAATAAATAATGTAAAGACTCGGACATTATAATGGCGTAAATTTGAAGAAAAAAACACCGCATACGATCATACATGGCGTTATATGTGAAGTCATAAACCTTGTTGTGTATGGCTCTTATGCTCTTATTGCACTGTGCAACACGGTGTCATCCAGTACGAAAACCTCGCCTAACTTTGGAACCATCGATTTCTACCACCTCGCTATGAAAGTAATATATATTATCACACACCATTTTCTGCTCATATTTAATCAAATACAATATTTCCACGAATCATGAATATTCATTTCCTAAAATGATCTTATGTGTAGGTGGTCAAAGTTCAATATCCTTTATCCAAAGTACTCCTCGTACATGTGAACAACGAGCGCTTTGAGAGCAGCGTATGTCTCTATACCAGATGGCTCAATCTGATCCGCTGGAAGCAGAAAGCCGTATCTACCTTCATCTCGAAGCTCAATTACGTAGGAATACTTGGCTCCTAGTGTTGCATAACCCCAATCGCTGCTGGATCCAGACGCAGCGTCTGCAAATCATCAAAATTTAAAATTACAAAAATGTTATAAATGTGTATTAATTTATAATGAGGCCTGACGTTAAAATATTCTATATGTTCAGATCTTTTAGAGGCTAAAATGCCAAGGGAACTATCTTAACACTCGTCCTACTGAGACGTTTTTGTAACACTGTTTACTAAGGGGGGTGATTACCATGAAATCCAAACAGAGCTGCAGAGTGTGCTTTTTTGGTACCAGGGTATATGGAGCGGTCTCCTCTTTCCATATATATATTTTTGGAACACACTGTACATGCATACTTACAAAGCACTCTTGCTGTTGGTCCTGCTACGTATTGAGTCCCATAGACGGCCTCTAGAGCTTCGACGAATTTAGCGCCAGCGATATCCTAAAAGAAATGATTGAAATATATAATATGTCGCAGGGTTGGAGTGGAGGATTCATATTCTATTGTGTAGATTTGTATGGGTGGTGGTGTTTTTTTCACCAGTCCCGGAAGAGTCGGTCTGAGCTGTAATTACCTAGTCCTACCTTTAGGACTACTCTATCATTCTATAATCCTAGAAAAATTGCTCCCCATCCTAGAACCGACCAACCCGAGAACCGAACCGTTTGACTCAGCTGAAGGATGGCTGACTCAGTGTTTCTATATTCTATCTTTGTATTTCCCTGGATAGTGGCCCTACGAGGAGGGCTATAATTACCCAGAATGCAGAGCGTGCCTCCTCTTGGGCCTGTGGGCATTGGTAGTCTTTTACCAACAGTCGTTTCAAAAAGACCTTTTGTGCAATATAATGATTCTCTAACGGTTATTAGACACAGTTGCATTCTACCCAAGCAGCTGATATGCAACAAGTTAGAAGATGTAACAAGCATAACGTAACACATCTACGTCTACTGCACGTGTACTCTGTATCATCATTTCGATGACGTCGTATCACGAACATAAATACCAAAATAGATACTTGCATGATCAGCAGTGTCAGCTGGCAGTCTAGCGCGTGAAGAGTATGCCCATGGTGCAAGGAACAATTGAGAGTATGCGTGAATATCAATATAACTGACGACATCAACGGTCTGCGCAAGCTCTAATAAGAAATCAGTGGATCCCTTGATAATCAACTCAGAGCCGGCACTCGGACCTCGGTACGTATCGGAACAGGGAGATGTGCTAGCGCCCTCACCTGGATTTTAGAGAAGACAAATACATCGTTAGTGTTGCTAATAGATCGTCACCTACTAATAGCTATTAATATTATGGGACGAATTAAAACTATGGAAGCGTAAAACATCATGAATATTAATTAGATGACGTCACCAGGATTAGGGAATTAATAACCATTTAGTCTCAAATCATTTCGTCTAAAACCCAGTTGGTCTAATGCCAATTGGTATCATATGGTACTAATTTCCACTTGGTCTAATATCCATTTGGTCCAATACATTTTGGTCTAATTCATTTTGATCGAATACTTATTTGTCTAATATAGGCCTAAACATATCGTTTAATAACCATTCCGTCTAAACCCATTTAGTCTAATACCAATCGTCTAGCTCTAAACCCAATTGGTGTATATTATCCAATTGGTCTAATAACAATTTAGCCTAATAACCATTCTGTCATACATCAATGCAACGTCATTAATTAATTATGCATGTTGTTTGGTATATGGTTGGCACACAAGCGCTACCTAACACTAATCATATCACTTTCATGTCATCTTTATTTAAAGGAGCACTGAGAGATACGTATGGGAGTGCGCCCTCGATTTTTCTGGAAATCAGGGTGTTTTTTTGCACGATTTGGTAATTTCGATCAATCTAACGCCTTCATTCAACCGTTTTCCCATTAATCATTACACTTCAGAGTTCCGAAGTACCTTATCTATTGAAACAATTACTTTTTTTCAAATTTTAACTTTCTAGGCAATCTCTCAATGCCCCTTTAAGGCAAAGCAAAAAAGACTGTTTCCAGTAGTGCGCGAACATTTAACTGAGACGATTGATTCTTGCGCATTTAAAATATATATAGAAACATCTGGGGAAAATATTGTTAGGGCGCCATCTTTTGTCGAAATTGTGTCCAACATGTTTCAAGATGGCGATTAGCCACATACGGTAAACCGTACGAAAGTGAAAATCCGCGACGAATATCACATTTTAACGAGCATAAGAGTAACATAACTTTCATTCACATAAACATTTCATTGTGGTTTGTTATTTTTGTATTGAAGTAAACTCACCTCCCCACTCGAACTCGTAGTTTCTGTTTGGGTCGGTACCGACGCAAAAACCGTTACCTGTAGAGCGGGTCTTACGCCACAGACGGTCCTTTGAACAACAAACAAACATAATACATCATAATATCATATTTACATTTGTTTCAGCAACTTATTGGATGTATATTGTGAAAAACTACTTTGCAAATAAAGATAGAATTAAGAAATAGCAGCAGGTCAATGAAAATTTGTCAAAACCTGTTGTTACAATAGTATAAAAGTGTGTCTTTATAGACATTAATAAGCAGTCAAGACACATAGATCTTCTTGTGTACCCGCCATCATAGCACTGCTCGACCCCTCGTCTTGGGCGATACTTTATTACTATATAATATTAGCGCTGGGCAATTATACCCCAACATCCTTTCTCTTTTGGAAGGAATAGCAAATGATGTTATTTATTGCTGGATTTATTTATAGTCATTTTATAGTCCATTCAAGATGTTGTCAATCTCAATATTTGTTATCTACTTGATAACCTTCACATAACCAGTTCAACACATGGAGGTGTCTTAAGCAAAGAGTTATTATTGTATGTAAATTTGGCTCATGTTGGTCAATAACTTGAAACCAAGCTGTTATTATGAGATATGCCAAAATGTGTACATTTTTAATCTTTTAGAAACCAACTGTATTAAATGTGTTTAATTTGCTGTGCATCATCCTTCCTTACAGCAACTGGAAAGATGTGTTACTCCAAAGGTCCTTGGAATCTACTCTCTGTATTCATACAAAAAATTGGCCCCCGTGAACACTATTAGTTATTAGGTGAGGTTGGGTCGGATACGGATTATATCTAGCCGAGGATTCTGTATCTGGACAAGGGGCGCAGCCCGAGTCCGATACAGACTCCGAGACTAGATGTAATCCGTATCCGACCCAACCTCACCTAATAACGATTTTAAAACACTATTGAAACAAAACCAGAACAAATGATTCTGTTTAAACCAATAAATAGCTGATACACACTGTAGACTTTGGATCTTACTTACATTTGTCCACGTGTATTCATACCCGTCTGCGTTAAGAGATGGCACGATGTAGAAATCAAAAGCGTCCATTGCGGCTGTCAACACGGGGTCAACCATGTAGTCGTCGGCCATCTAAAGAGTAGAAATGATTTGTAGAAGGGTGCATGTCATATTAAAAAGAAGTAGAGAACTTTATCATTATCATGTAGCCTATCTATTTAGTATATCCATGGTAGCCTATATTCATGGTAGCCCAGGCGCGTAGCTAGGATTTTTTTCAGGTGGGGGGGCAAGATCCCCATAACGGTCCCTATTTCAAAGAAACCAGGTCAAAAAACGGCTGATTTAACATGATTTTCCGCCTTTTTCGTCCCCATTTTGCCAATTTTTCCCCGTCCGGGGAGGCAGTCTGCCCCCCCCCCCCCCCCCCCCCCACTACTGTCAGGTAGCCTATCTAATAAGCAATTATATTTGAGAAAGTTCTCATAATCGGTCAAATGACGTCATAACTAAAGATGTTGTTCCAGCGTTACAAGTAATTTGCAACGTTGATATAACATCGATACGACGTCATTTTTTTGAATGTTGTCTATACCGTATAAATTGCCGTATGGACTATAATCATTTAACAACATAACGGTAATTTACATATCAACCCTCATTTGGCTAGTTATATCCAAAAGCGGGAGAGTGTGTCAAATATTGGTAAAATCATCGTTCAAGCCCTCGCTAGCACTGTAGCAACATCGGTGTAATTGTATTGATTTGTCTTTATTTCAACGATAAGAATTATGCCTGTATCAGGCTTATGAGTCTCTTTAACATAATTCAAACGAATAAAAAGTGATAACCATGTTTAATAATACTATAGTCATCGTTATAATACTATGGACAAGATTCCAACCATGTATGCGTATTTGCGTGCGTGGGGGTGCGTAAACACGGAAGTGCGTACCGGGTGATATCAAAAATTACCGCGCATCCTGATTGGTCAATCGTGAAATCGTTACTTGCATGCATAGCTGTTCGCGAAATGCATGCATCTGGACGCAACTTCGCGTACAACGACAAAACACGCTCGCGTGAAATAGCTTGAATTATGTCTATCCATAGCATTATGACAGTGACTATAGTAGTAAAATCTGATAACCTATATCTCGAAATAAACCTGTCGCCGACAAGATGAAACTTAAATGTACTGCGTCACGATTACGGTAGTAATAGAATTATGAACATTTCGAAATGTTTTCTCACATAATAACAATCCACATCACTGTGGCAGGAGAGATCCTTTCACGTGCGTGTATACCACCTTGCCACCATATGGCCTTCTTGGTCTTAGTATGGTTAAACCTTTTCGCGGAAGCCGTCTGCAGACGACAGTTCCAAAATGTCACAAAATGTTTCAAAAATGTCAACATTATTGAATTTCATTATCATGTTTGGAATCACCATGATAAATGCATTGAAATAAGTACAAACAAGGCTAGTATTGGTCCAGTAATTTTTGAGATAGACTTTGAAAATTGGGAAAGGTTTCTGAAAAAAACCTGTGTTGTATATGGTAAAACAAATAACCGCGTGGAAAGTATTAATTGATATTGTGAATTGATTACTCCTTATACACGTAGTATATAATGCATCTTACCGATTTAACAATCCACATCACTGTTGCCGGAGAGATCCATTCACGTGCGTGTATACCACCTTGCCACCATATGGCCTTCTTGGTTTTGCTTCCTCCGTTTCCGCCGAGCTGATGAGGTGAGAACAAAGGAACCGAAACGTCACAGAACAATTTCGCTCAAAGCATTCCTGTTTTCGTATAATTTGTCACTTCTCCATATTGTCCCAAAGTTGTTATTTTTTAATTTTAATTGTTTTACCCAACAAGGTTCTCGTAATTGTAATCATATTTATTCAATTATTATTCGAATATATCGAGTGTTTTTCTATAAAATTTACAAACAAAGAGCAATGGCACAGATGATACGCTGGAACTACAGTAATGCACGAAATACACATTCCATCGTCCAGTCCGTACACTCCAATAACATTATTACCAATACGTTAGCCAAGCAACCTTGTAACTAACGAAACCAACTAATTAGTTGTATAGCCACACAGAGTACTACTACATGCCGTTTCACTCTAAAACCGGATCCACAATCAAAGTGTTCACATCTAATAAGCTACAATCAAGGAAAATAATAGTTGGCACACTTGACGCAACTTATTACAAATATCCCTGTGCTCGCAATTGAGATCAGACTTGGGACATAGCACTGTTTAATAGAAAGCAAAAGTCTCCCCCCTTTCTTATATCCTTCCCCATCCCCCATCAATCAATGTTGGGGGACCTACCATGGCTTCTGATAATATGACTCGGATCAACATTGCCTCCGGGGAGAGGGGCGGTTTTTTTCCGTAATTAAGACAAAGTGTGCCAACCTTTTTTCCTTGATTGTAGATCCTCAACCCTGGACAGTGCTTGTACAATAATGTTGTCGGTGGTTTATCCCCGTTCCTCCAATACATGATGGTAAAATAGGTACCTTAGTTTGAGAATAAAGTTGACATTAGCAGGACTTGAACCCAGAACGCAACCTCGGAGATCGGTTCTTAATCCCAGGCACCATGAAAAACTTACCTTGATGGCGCGTACTTGGCGTCCTTCAAACGTTGTCGTCACTACAAATGATTCGATGATGTTACTGTACTGTGACTCCATATCAAGAACCCATTGTTGGATCTGTAGAATTAAAACATAAGTAACGTTAGACAGCCGTTGTCATAACGACAGTATATTAATTACTTCTGTCATAACTGCCAAATTGTTTAAAAGCACGATTGTCTGTTCTGTGCAACAGAGTATCTGCCATTATAATAATAATAATAATAATGGCATTTATAAAATTATAATGCGCCGTCAATCTAGGTGAACTATTCCGAGGCGCATACATATAAAACAAAAATACAAATTAACATGAAAAATACATAAACAAGGATGATTTGCATATACATGTATATACAATCAATTACAATCAATTATAAACCGAGTCAAATAATCTTGTTTTTAACAAGTTCTTAAAAGAGTCAAGTGAATCACAGCATCTCAAATTATAAGGTAGTGAGTTCCAGAGAGTTGGTGCAGCAGCAACCGAAAATGCGCGATCGCCAAATGAAGAAGAAGTCCGTGGAACAACAAGTAAAAGTTTATCATGACCGGAGAGTACGTTTTGGATGATAATTTTGACGTGACCATTAAGAATTGACCCACATAATGTTGTTATATTTTTTTTCTCGATTTTGTTCGCCATTTTTAAAGATGGCGGCTATATTATAGAGGAACGTGGGAACCCAGTCTATAGAGGGACGTATGGAACCAGTCTATAGAGGGACGTAAGGACCCGGTATATGGAGGGACGTAGGGACCTAGACTATAGAGGGACGTAGGGATCCAGTCTGGCTCACCTCATCGTACGTGTGATATTTTGTATAGTCGAAATCTGCACTGGTATCTACGTCTTTCTTCATCTGACGATCAATCACAGACTGCACATCTGGGATCATGGTCTCAAAAGAGATCCCTTTAGCAGAAAGGATCTCTCTGAGCTCTGACTGGAAGCGTGGTGGTACCATAACATCCATGGGTTGGTTGTCCAGGTGGCTCGTTTGCCATACGTCCATCTATAAAAGGCCATACAAATGAAGCGATACAGGCAAGTTATTTAAATTCAAAATGACATAAATAATTGGATAATTACAATGATGCATTGTCTATTCGGAATATATTTTAATCGGTAAAACAGGACAGAATATAAACTTTGTTCAAATAGCAAAACCTGAAGCTAGCACCTCCTGACAAAATGCGCATTTTTACTTACAAAACCACTCCAAAAAGAGTGAAATTAACTCCAAAAAGAGGAGTGGTTTTGTAAGTGAAAACGCACATTCACTCTTTTTGGGAGTGGTTTACAACAGTTTCATTGCTTGTCGCTAGAGAGGCGTGAGAATATGGGGAGTTGAACCTTAAGCCTTTAGGTGTATTTCTAACACTTCAGTTGGTAGAACGTCTATCTGGAGTTCAGGAGGTTCAAATCCCAGTCGAGAAATGAATTTTCTTTTCTCGGCAATCACGAGGAAAAGATTAGTTGTTATCACTTTCACAATGTTAATGTTTGTACAACTTTACATTTAGATAATATGTACTAGTTTTGCAATTATATTATGGTATAAATATTTGCAATTTGTTCAAAAATAAAAGAAAGATACATGTATCTAGGTGTCCGCTTGCAATCATTATTCTTTTTTGCAATCGTGTTTCAAGCAATGGTCTCACCTTGTCTTCAATGGATGACTCTAAGACTTGCAGCCATGATCGTTGGTCGTTGTTCCTTGGAGTGATGCGGATTGCCTCGTATCTGTCAAATGTATTGGATTTGTATAGATGGTTAGGAGACTTGTATTTAACTTTTAATCATTTTGACTATATTTCAATTTTAAAAGTGTCCCTCGTAGCCTACTAGGTATCTAGTTAATGTGAACAGGCATATTATACAGAAATTAACGATCAAGTAAAACAGTTTTTATATTAACATTATAATTTCAATACAAACAACGCATTTCATTAAGACTGTCCGCGCGGCAGTCGTCTGCACGTCGTCATCAGCAGACGACAGTTCCAATATTTCACAGAATGTTTCAAAAATGTCAAAATAATTGAATTTCATCACCATATTTGGAATCACCATTAATATAAGTTCAAGCATGCTTAGTTTTGGCTCAGTAATCCTTGAGATAGACTTTGACAGCTAGGAAGGTTTCTGAACAACCTGTTTTGTATATGGTAAAACTATAGTATGCTAGTAGCCGCGCGTTAAATGTTTTAACATTTAGTATATTAAAATACTTGCTTACCCGTCGTATCTGACCGCGAGACATCCCGTAACAAGCAGAGAAAACAATACTAAACCCCTCATGTTGAAAGTCAGAGTACTAATCAACTATTAAGACGATTTAACCATTGTTTTTATACCCACAAATAACACCACATGTGTCGAATAGAAACTTCACACGAGTTATCAATATAAGCCGATTGCGGGTCGCAACTATTTAAGCCGTCTTCCGGACCAACTTCAAGATATAAAGATTTAGTCCATAAATAATTAAATGTACGAGCCCGATATTCATGTCATATTAATTGGCCTAATTATAGTTTATAAAATGTTAACCCTCGTCCAAATGTGACGGGTTTTTTGTCAAGATGGTCAATAATATGCAAATTTTCCTTCTATCATGATGGCTTTCCTTTGCGACACTGCTCTACACCCCGGGCTCTACACCTTTTGACAAATACTTAGGGTCGAAAACACTGGATTGGTTATAAACAAAATCGCAAAAAAATGACAAAATCGAAAAACATCACGGACGAGTAATACAATACTCTTCCGATCGTCTGTGCAGTCAGGTTTTCGCGCGCAAATATTTGTAGAAATGTTCGTCGAAGCTGCCAAAACAGTGTCATATCAAGTCCATTGAGGGTCACAACTAAGATACTCTGCTCTGGCACCGTCAAAACATGTCCTTTTCTCTATTTTTTTCATGAAAATCCACCTGTATTTAGCAATGCAACCGCTGCTTTTGCATATAACAAATTAAACATGTTACAGTTAAAATCAAATGTAATGTAAAGATAACCTGGAAAAGAACACTGGTACGTTACATCAATAAACAAAATCTTATTTTCAGGTACAAGGGTTTTAAATACCGCGTGGATAATACATTTTCGACATTATTTAGCTACTTACTTGGGTAAATAATAATAATAATAATAATAATAATAATAATAATGGAAACTTATAAAGCGCAAGTATCCGTCAAACAAAGCCGCTCACTGCGCTGCAGAAACAGAGAACATGATAAAAAGCAATACAAAATGCAGAAAACATAATAAGATACTATACTACATGCACATACAACATGTCTTTACATTTATCAAAGCAGAGGCTATTAAGCATTATCAAAGACTTAGTTTATGAAATATGGAATGTTAAAGATAACATGTGCAAATTCAATTTTGTCCACAGTAACCTCATCTCAGTCCATTTGATTAAAAGATTCTACACTGAAAACCTAAACTGGTCTTAAAGCTAGTCCAGATGGTGCCCATCTTGACTAGCTTGATGTTAGTCCGTCCTAAGCTGGACTAGTTTAGGCTAGTCGCTCGACTTGCTTCAAGTTAGTCCAGATGGTGTCCATCTTGACTAGCTTTAGCCTAGTCCAGCATTGCTGGACTATAGCTTTACGTAAGTCGCTCGACTAACTTTATTTTATTCTTTGCCCATTACCTCGTAGCAATGGTTGTATGTAATGTTAGCAGAATATGATATCAGAGGTGTTTATTTCCGATAAATGCAATTTTGCGATAGACAGAGAATATCAATCCATGAATCGGAGTGAATTATTAATTAATTCTTGTTTAAATTTCATCACTGGGTGAGTGAGTGACATGAGAATTGTAAATTACTCGCTATAGAATGATTTTCCACTACTTTAGAGTGAAAATAATTTCACTCCTGTGTTAGAGTATTTTTGTTCTCACTCTTTTACCTTTAGAGAGTATATAGTCAGCATGAAGAAGATTTAAACATTTGAGTGGGGTTAGTGATAAGTCCACCTGTTTTATATATAAATTAAAGCTGATATAAAGAACGTTAACACTTTCCACGCGGCAGGCAGCTGCAGACGACATTCCAAAATTTCACAAAATGTTTAAAAAATATCAAAATTATGGAATGTCATTACCATATTTGGAATCATCTTGAGAAATGCATTGACATAAGTACAAACATGCCTAGTATCGGGTCAGTAATCCTTGAGATAGACTTTGAAAATTGTGAAAGGTTTCTGAAAAATCTGTTTTGAGTATGGTAAAATAATATCCGCGTGGAAAGTGTTAAGCTAGTCCAGCATTGTGACTAGCCTAAACAAGTCCATCTTAGGACGGACTCACACATCAAGCTAGTCGAGCGACTAACGTAAAGCTAGTCCAGCAATGCTCCAGTTTGACTAACATAAGCTAGTCCAGCCACAGACTAGTCCAGCAGAACAAATCAAGCTATTCAGGCTGAGCCGTACTAACCTTAAGCTAGTCAAGTCGGCCATAACCTATCCAGAAGGCTTGAATAGCCTGCTTGGCTAGTTTAAGCTAATCCTACAGGCTTGACTAGCCTGTTCGACTAGTTTGAAGTTAGTCCAGCCTATGCCTGACTAGTTTAAGTTTTCAGTGTGAACAGGAATTAATCACATGGAATATAGAACTTTTAGAACGGGTTTTTGTATAAATAACCAATAAACAAAAAAAGAGGTGTTGGTAAAGATTGCAATGACCTAAAATCAAGTATTTTGACCAGGTATGACTTGTTTGAGAGAATTGAGAGAAAAACTTTGGAGGCATCTGAAGACACGTCAATTTTGCACACGATATTAGATCAGATGTAAGATCGTTCTGTCCGGACTACATGAAGCTTCAATATCCCTTTCCTCAGTCTACTGACACGGTGTGAAATAAACTCCTCGACAAATTGTGGATGGATGGGTTTTGTCTTCAATCGCCTATATTTAGCCTGTTTCGTTATGTGTTCATAGTGGTTTGCACATCAATGGAAAGCTGATGTGTTTATCATTCCATACTTCCAGTGCTCGGTAACTGGTTTTGACATTATGGGAAGGTTTGAACTGTATCTGAATGTGCCAAAATCATACCTAGTTTGGGCTCAAAGGTCAAATAAAAATTTAAAAATCAAATCAAATATACACGACACTGTATACATGTATACTCATCACAAAAAGTATCGAGACACTTAACAAATGAGCCAATAATTAACGACCCGAAAAGGGTATGGATTAATCGAAGCAAATTACTCAGTGCATAATTTTGTTAATCTGGCAAAAGTGAGATAATGTAGCGATTAGAATATGTTGAGTTTACTCTTTCAGAAAGTTTTTGTTTGATCGCAATCGGGTAGTTCGGGAAGTGTACCCCTTTTTCTCTTTCTCCATGAAAAGACAATCATAATCCGAACATCTCACATCATCAATTGTTTCTCGTATCTACTGGTGTGGAAAGAATTGACGATATGAGATGTTCGGATTAAGATTGTCTTTTCCTGGAGAGAGAATGAAGAGGTACACTTTAGATTTACTGTTTTGTTTACGCTCTTTTCATGGGTATAGGGTTAAGTGCAACAATGGAAACTGCATCATATTTTGTTCAAATGGCCACCGGTTCATCAATATTGGTGTTATTGTGACAAATAAGTTGTTAAAATGCGCGGGAGAAAATGCCTCTTGTTGAATTTATTTAGGGTTCTAAGAATTAAACACAGGGCGCTTTAAAAAAAAGTGGATACATTCTTTTTGTTTATAACACAATTGCTAGTATATAACTAGCAAATGAAAAAAAATGAAAAAATATCACACAAATCACACAGACGTTATTGGTTTGTTTCTATTGCTCGTTTAGTTACCACGGATATCATCCATACATCTGTTCGCTGTACCGAGAGGTGGGATTTACACTTTCCACACGGCAGGCCTTTGCAGACGACATTCCAAAATGTTTCAAAAATGTCGAAATTATTGATTTGCATTACCATACTTGGAATGGAATCACCATGAGAAATGCATTGACCTAAGTACAAACATGCCTAGTATTGGTTCACTAATCCTTGGGATAGTCTTTAAAAATTGGGAAAGGTTTTTGAAAACCTGTTTGTATAATTATGGTAAATTAACAGCCGCGGGTTTACACCCTCAGTTCCATTTATTACATACTAATGTACAGGGTGTCCCAAAAGTCTATGCACGTTTTTGAAGAGTCATATCTCATAAAATATAAATCATATGGTATAAATTTAACCATATTTTGATAGACGAGATTTGGGAAATTATTTTGATACCAAACACAACCCTAATGGTGAACCCACAACATTATAAAATTGGTTTAAAGTTTTTGGCCGTGTGAGACCCACCCATACCAAGTGCACACATTGTGCTAAAACAGGTGCGCTTAAATTAACGGTATGAAAGCAACGTTGCGCATTAGTCACAGTTCACTGCTTAAATTGCAACATTAATGTTATTACCAAACTCGGTCACTCACAACATAAATAGGCGTACATTGCACAGCAAAAGTCTTCATTCAAGATGGTTTACAGCATAGATAAGCGAATACAAATTGTATGGTTCTATGCTGAAACAAATTCAGTTCAACTTACTCAACAAAAGTTCAGAAAACATTTCAAAGTGAAACGCGCACCAGGAAGAATATCAATTCTGAAGTTGGTGGAAACATTTTTGAACACAGGAACTGTGCATGATTTGTCTCGATGTGGTAGAAAAAAAGACTGGTAGATCAACAAGTCACATTGATGTCATACGACATGCATTAGCCAAAAGTCCAAAGAGATCTATTCGCTGTGTGATGTGTGCGTTCATTATTCTGTTAAGTTATTCAATTGTTTAGGTCTGTGTTTTTGCATTATTGCACGTCTCTGTATAAATGGAAAACTTTTAGACCTCACTAGATCTCACTATAGAAACTAAAATTATGCGTGATATAGTTTGTTATTATGATGGGATCACTGTAATGTAAAATTTCAAATAATACAATCGACGGATCATTTTCTGTGTAACCAACTCTACCTGTCTTTTTTTTAATAGGTATGGATTTATGAACTTTATTCCTCCGAAGTATAAAATTACATTTTTTGCAGTAATAAATATTTTACTTCTAGGGTGGCATTACAAACAGATGTTACTCTAATGTTTGGTATCAAAATTATTTCCCACATTTCCTCTTTCTAAATATGTATTCATATTTTCAATACGACTTATATGTTGTGAAATACAAAGCTTCAAAGTCGTGCATAGACTTTTGGGACACCCTGTATATTTAGCTGGAATATGTTACTGCTCTCTCGGTACTCTATCCGTGATATGTCTTTGCATTGGAAATCTGGCTTGTCTCGACAAATATAGACGAGATGTCCATACCAGGTATCATCAGGGGCAACATTTACTGTATTTGGTCCGCCTGTGTATGGGTTGAAATATAGTTTTGCATATAAACGCTCTAAAACAAATCCTGTTTCACTCATTATGGAATTCAACTATCATGACTATGTGAAAGCTTTGACAGCGCTTTTGATAACAAAGAATGGGACAGTTCACCTCCCGGGGGGTTGGGGGGTTCTCACATTGATATGGTATACGTATATGTGCCTGCTTATGGGGTGCTTTTTTGCCAAAATTGGTATGGCGATGGGGTGTTTTTTCACAGACCAAAACGCCCAATTTGCATAAATTGGGTGTACTTTGAGGATTTTTTTGTAAAAAGCACCCAATTTGTGCAAAATTGGGTGCTTTTCTAACCAAATTGGTATATTGATGGGTGGGAAATTGGCCAGAAAATAGGTGTAGAGAAAGTCAAATTATCGAAGTCCGGCAGGCACGTCCACCTACAATTTTGGCAAAAGTACCGTATGGGTTTATCCATGAAACTCAGAGTAGCGATAATATTCCGGAAGGTCTATGCCTCTGAATTTTTATTATATATAATTTAATTCAAATTGTGTTATGTCATATTGATGTTCAGTTGTCCATCCATACATTAGCGTGTTATCTTCTTCCTTTGTTGTTTGCTCGCCCTCCTGTCTTTTCTCTCTTACGCATAGACATGTATGGACGACCTGATCATATGGTTGCGAGATAGTGAGTCGAAATCTATAAGACAATTTGGTCGTGTTCGTCTTTTTTGGCTAAGGGCGCTATATAAGCGCTTGCTATTATTATTATTATTTCAAAAACTAGCGTAATATTGAAAACCTCACCGTACGCGTAAACGATTGTACATGGCGTTGTATGCGAGATTACAATTTTTTGTTGTGTATGGCTGTTACGCTCTTATTGTACCGTGCAACACGTTGTCATCCAGTACGAAAACCTCGTCTATACTTTGGAACCATCGATTTTAACCACCTCTGTATGAAAGTAAAATCTATTATCACACACCATTTTCTGCTCATAATTATTTTAATCAATGCAATATTTCCACGAATCATGAATATTTCTTTCTAAAATGATCATATGTATTTTAGGTGGTCAAAGTTCAGTCCTTTATCCAAAGTACTCCTCGTACATATGAACAACGAGCGCTTTGAGAGCAGCGTATGTCTCTATACCAGATGGTTCAATCTGATCCGCAGGAAGCAGAAAGCCGTATGTACCGTCATCCCGTAGTTCGACTCCGTATGAATACTTGGCTCCGAGAGTTGCATAGCCCCAATCGAGGCTGCCCCCAGACGCAGCGTCTGCAAAACATCAAATTTTAAAATATAAATGCTATGAATTGCTAAAGAGGTTGACGTTAAAAATTCTATATCGAGGGTTGAGCGCCAGAAGGCCGTAACTAAAAAAAAAATATTCTGAGATAATTAACTTTCAAATATACGGGACTCATTACAATACACTGTAGCACCCAACTTATAACTCTAGTTTTAGTCAAATTAAAAGTGTTTATGAGTTATCTCTTTATGGTTCTGAAAATCTAGGTTATATGGACTATTTTGGCACCGAAATCTCATTTTGCCCAAAAGTTTAGTTACGGCCTTCTGGCGCTCAACCCTCGATATGTTCAGATCTTTCAGGGACTAAAATGCCATGATAACTATCTTAATCCTCGTCCTACTGAGACGTTTTTGTAACACTGTTTACTAAGGGGGTATCTTTCAGGGACTAAAATGCCATGATAACTATCTTAATCCTCGTCCTACTGAGACGTTTTTGTAACACTGTTCACTGTTGTACATAATAAGTTCATTAATTATGTTTGTGTTATAATTGCTAAACTTTATATTAGTAAATTACGTTGTATTTTATAATTTGGATTAATTGAATAATAGTATATAATTTCAAGTAGTAATAAAAGCACGAGTGTTTCTAGTATATGATTGCAACTAGTAATAATTACTAGAAGCACGAGTGTTTCTAGTATTATTGCAAGTAGTAATAAAAGCACGAGTGTTTATAGTATATGATTGCAAGTAGTAATAAAAGCACGAGTGTTTCAAGTATATGATTGCGAGTAGTAATAAAAGCACAAATGTTTTCAAACACTGGGGAAACGTAACCAAAACAAACAACAACTAAACAAAATCAGGACCATACTATTAAAGGAGGTGTCCCGCAAGTACAATATAGTGCATTATATCTTAGAAAAATAATTATCGAGCCCAAATCGCGTAGTTATATAGAGCAACAAATCATATTTATCACAAAAACTTAGAAAACAGTGCTATCTCTCAACATGCAATTTTTAAAATTCGCGGCAATCGAAAGTCCCGGTGTCGATGAAGTCATAGTTATACAATGCGCTTGCGCAGATTGGAACACCAATAACCATGACGTGATAAGCATAATAAGTGATAAGTGTGATGTTTTGCTCTATATAACTACGCGATTTGGGCTCGATAATTATTTTTCTAAGATATAATGCATAATACTGGGCTTGCGGGACCCCTCCTTTAAGATATTTTTCAAAATGGAGATTTTTAAATAGTATACGTTGGCAACCCCCCCCCCCCCCCCCCCCCTACCCTACCCAGTTTAATTTTGGGATACGCTGTACATGCATACTTACAAAGTACTCTTGCTAGTGGTCCTCTTGTGAATGGTGTTCCATAGACGGCTTCTAGAGCTTCCTCAAATTTAGCGCCAGCGATATCCTAAAAGAAATGATTGAAATTTCATAATAAGTCGCATCGCAGAGTTGGAGGTTTCCTATTCTTTCCTGTAGATTTATATATTATCAAATCATGACTATCTTTTGTTATTAAGCTTATGCCTACAGAAAAATAGTTAACGATTTAACACCACGATAGACGTCAATATCTGTAGATGTTGGGCCGGATATGTTCGTTTCGATTCTGTTAACAACGACTAATGAACGCCGTTACCAGCCAATTGTGATGACTATGATAGCACAGCCTGTGGAAGAAAGACCTTTCGTGCTCGGATATTTTTTGTGGTAGGAATTTGCCGATAGAAAAATGAAAATTGACCCAAACATTTACCAATTTTCGGGAGAAAATGAACCCATATGTTTACCAGAAACCCATTATTTTCCTATATACTTGACAGATTTTGCTAAAATGTCGGTGAAAATAGCAACATTAAGGATGTTAGACCCATAAGTTTACCAATACATGAAATTAATTAATTGAAACATGTTTTGGAAAATAGCACAAAACTACTAAAACTACTATTTTTTTTATTTTAAAGTTTGTATCAAATTGATGGGCCGGAACACTGACCCCAAGGCTGCACAGAATTTGGTTACCATGAGTGTTCTAAATATCCCTAGGAAAATGGGTATATTTTAAAGTGTGAGCGAGGATCTTGAAATCTTGAGGGGGAATTTCATGTGTATCCGTCTCCGCGAAATTTAGAAAAAGGGGTATTTATGAAGTCATTACACAACCCTACAACCCTAGTCAAGTCAAATCCTGAGCTGCTTCACTATTAGTATAGTGAAAAGATCGACGTGCGCTAAAAGATCGCCGAGCGCTAAAAGATCGTCGTGCGCTAAAACTCGACATACATAACGTGGTGAAAGATCGAAGTGCGCAAAGATCGACGTGCGCTAAAACTCGACATACATAACGTGGTGAAAGATCGACGTCTGCTAAACTCGACCTGCAGAACGTGAAGTACGACCTACAGAGTGAAGTTCGACCTACAGAGTGAAGTTCGACCAACAGAACGTGAAGTTCGACCTACAGAACGTGATGTTCTACCTACAGAATGTGAAGTTCGATCTACAGAGTGAAGTTCGACCTACAGAACGTGAAGTTCGACCTACAGAACGTGAAGTTCGACCTACAGAACGTGAAGTTCGACCTACAGAACGTGAAGTTCGACCTACAGAACGTGAAGTTCGACCTACAGAACGTGAAGTTCTACCTACAGAGCGTGAAGTTCGACCTACATAGCGTTACCCTCGACCCCTTATGTCGTTAAGTTCGACATACATAACATTAAAAACTCGCATTTATGTCTGCTCTGGCATTCCATAAAACTGGATACTTACATGGTCAGCACTGTCAGCTGGCAGTCTAGCGCGTTCAGAGTATCCCCATGGTGCAAGGAACAATTGAGAGTATGCGTGAATATCAACAAAACTGACGACATCAACGGTCTGCGCAAGCTCTAATAAGAAATCAGTGGATCCCTTGATAATTAACTCAGAGCCGGCACTCGGACCTCGGTACGAATCGGAACAGGGAGATGTGCTAGCGCCCTCACCTGGTTTTTAGAGAAGACAAATACATCGTAGAATATAGTGTTGATTCATTCTGCTTTTGAAACTTGTAAGTTCTTTATTAAATGAGACTATGGATGGACCTTTTCTGTAATTGGACTGTATCTGCCGTGTCAATGATGTTACTAATAGGTCGTGAACTACTAAATATTATGGGATGTATTTATCCTAATCATGACCCTTTCATCCGATTTATTTGATAATAATAATAATAATAATAATACAACCATGCTTATTGAGCGCATAACACAATTAAGTCCCTATGCGCTATAACAAATAAAACAGAACGCAAATATACAAAAACTATAGAAGTAACAAAATACAATACATAAACCATGGAAGTAACATGCATAAACGAAATCAAGGATTAACATTAAAATAGGTAAGTTTTTAGCGATGATTTGAACTGTTCAAGAGTTTTGGCTGATTTAACATGATATGGTAATTGATTCCAAAGTTCAGCAGAAGCATCTTGAAAAGAACGGCGTCCATATGATGTAGAAGGTGAAGAAACATGAGCAAGAAGATATTGTGAGCGAGAACGGAGATTGCGTGTGGGCTTGTAATGTTGTATGAGATCCTGGAGGTACATAGGTGCTAGACCACGAGAACATTTAAAAGTTAATAGAAGAATCTTGAACATAATGCGTGATTTGATTGGTAACCAGTGTAAGTCACGAAGGACAGGAGAAATGTGACAGCGGATCTTGGAAAGAGTAACAAGTCGAGCAGCTGAATTTTGTATGCGTTGAAGTTTTGAGGTCTGCGTTTCAGCACTGTTACAATTATCATGGAATGTCTGTTACTTCCATGCAATTATCAAGTCGACATGTCACAAACGCGTGGATTAGTCTTTCAGTGGTTGGCTGGTCAAGATATCGACGAATTTGACCGATCTTGTAAAGAGCATGAGAGGCTGCACGACAAATATTATTGATATGGACATCCATCATGAGATCATTTTGAAGAATAATGCCAAGATTGCGGGCATTAGAAGCTGGTTCAATTAGAGAATCATTGATGTTTATTGATGAAATAACAGAATTGTTTCTAAAGCGAGATGTAATATGATAGGTCTATAGACAGGTTCAAATGGTATTGACGCCCGTATTAACACATTCCGTCTACAGTCGTCTGCAGACGGGTTTCAAAATGTCACAATTTTTTTCAATTTATGACACAAAATGTTTTTAAAATGTCACGAACAAATTTCAAAAATTTCAGAATTATTGAATCCCATCGTCATGGAATCACCATGAGAAATGCATTCAAATCAGTTCAAACATGCCTAGTATTGGTTTAGCAATTTCATGAGATAAGGCTCTGTTGCAAGTTGGGAAAGGTCTTGTATTATGAGAACACTAATATCCGCGTGGAAAGTGTTATTAGAATTAGTTAGGAAATCATAGCTTCTACTAATATAATTTCTTAAAGGAGGGGTTCCGCAAGCACAGTACGCATTATATCTTACAAAAATAATTATCGAGCCCAAATCACGTAGTTAGGCCTATATAGAGCAAAACATACTTATATTATCACAAAAACTTAGAAAACAGTGCTATCTCTCAACATGCAATTTTTAAAATTCGCGGCAATCGAAAGCAACGGTGTCGATGACGTCATGGTTATTGGTGTTCCAATCTGCGCAAGTGCATTGTATAACTATGACTTCATCGACACCGGGACTTTCGATTGCCGCGAATTTTAAAAAATGCATGTTAAGAGATAGCTTTGTTTTCTAATTTTTTTGTGATAAGTATGATGTTTTGCTCTATATAACTACGAGATTTGGGCTCGATAATTATTTTTCTAAGATATAAAGCACTATATTGTGCTTGCGGGACACCTCCTTTAACTATTTCATTACACTATAGGCATAGGTGCTCTGACTTCTAGGACATTGTCTACATAAACTTCATTTATGGTTAGTCTTTCCCAGACTTCTGTTATTTTGGTATTGGAGTAAACTCACCTCCCCACTCGTACTCGTAGTTTCTGTTTGGGTCGGTACCGACGCAAAAACCGTTATTAGTTGAGCGGGTCTTACGCCACAGACGGTCCTTTAACATCAAACAAACATAATACATCATAATATCATATTTACATATTTTCCAACAACTTATATTGGTCGTATATGGTGAAAACGTAATTTGCAAATTAAGCTAGAATTTAGGAATGACAGTAGGTCAATGAAAATTAGTCAAAAACAGTTAGGACGTCAATGGAATCTACAAACATGCAAAAACGCTGTCTGTAATAATAACTTGGATTTATAACGCGCACTTATTCATCCTACGGGACGCTCGGTGCGACTGCCATTATTATTACGCTGCTATTAGGAAATCGTCACAATCATTTCGCTTCATCTAGGTAGCTGCTGGCTAGGCGCTCATCCATATCAGCACTTCGCTTGTAATATCACCCTTTTTAACAGATACCTAATCTCGCTTACGTCAATGAGACGATTGAGATTAAGTAAATTATCTTGCGCAAGGATACAAACACGTTAGCCACAACCTCATGATCATGAATCCCGCGGTGTTCCGCTCACTGTACATGTTGAAATCGCAAATCTCCTGACAACATTCAAAATCGTTTCTATTACCCATAATTTATTATAATCAGTTGTATGCGCTGAAAACGGAATGACGAAATGGTGATAGTTTAGAGACAACTTGGTAAAACCGTTGACATTTTTCAACACAAATATGACAATTGTATGAGATGGTGAGCTGGCATTCAACACAATTGCAATACCGTATATGTTCAGAGAAGAGCTATATGCCAAGATATTTCGGTTTAAGTCTGTCTCTCTTTTTGGACCACCCCCCCCCCCCCCCCCCCCCCCCCCCCCCCCCCCCCCTTGTACTAATCAATCGATAGGAAAAGTTTGTAAGGGCAGATATATCGAAGATGAAAGGAACATCGCATGTCGTAATCAATCATGTTTCATGTAAGATGCATGCTACGGTAGAAAAGGGAATATGTGAATTTTAGAGTCAGTTTTCGAGCATATCTATCTCGGACAGTTGCATGTGTAGAACAACTTTCGAATATATATTGTAAACTAGAGCGTTTCTCGGCTTTCGCGGTTGTTGGATTTGAACAACTATCGAATATATATTGTAAAAAAGGTAGATTCCAAATAGATACCAAAATTCTTAACACTTTCCACGACATTCAAAAAGCTCAAAAATGTTTCAAAAATGTCAAAATTGTTGAATTTCATTACCATATTTGGAATCACCATGAGAAATGCATTGAAATAAGTACAAACATGCATAGTATTGGTTCAGTAATCCTTGAGATAGACTTTGAAAATTAGATTTAGATGCACTGTTGTTTGTGTATTTTTGTATTTTTGTATTTTTAATATCAAACACGGTATAAATCATTCTCAGACACACTGTAGACTTTGGATCCTATATGGTCTATTCCAACGAAAAGTGTACACGTGATGTTCAGGCCTATAATAAAATAATCTATATCTTGACTATTTTATTTTTGTGTTATACGTATCCGCCTCGATGAGACGCTTCGCGCCATATATAATATGACTAACTTCTATGCACAATTGGGCGTATGCGAGCAATAAACCTGCTATTTTTCACCCTTTTTACAAAATAGTTGTTAAGGTTTTATTTTAGACATATAACCGTTTAGATGAAAACGAGCTTAAGCGGAAATAATTTTACCTGTTTGATTGGTGGATATCTCAAGAATGCCTCTTGTAATTTTTGTTACTTTTGATCAATCCCCTGAATTGTTGTGATTTTTTTGGCTGTGGTAAGTTTTGACGTTACCTACCAATACATGTTTTGTTAAATCTCACTTTCGGGGAAGAATTCGCCTGAGGTAGTGTAATTTGTGCTGTAAGGATACCTAAATATGTTAAATACTTTTAAGTATTTAACATTTAAAAATGCATTGTCCACATTCAAGTCGATTTTTTGATAAAGCTGTTAGAAATTTTAAAAGCGGAAACGATCGGTTTGGTAAAAAAATGCATTACCTCCGAATACCTATTTAAAACACTGCCATTTTAATATAAACACAGATTAGTGAATGATATCTATAGAATAAGCGAAGTGTGATACAATGTACATGTGTGCCAAGTATTATCATTTTGAAGGCAACATTTGTTGAAATATCAGCAATAAAAGGCTGTATTCGTAGGCAAATTTGAAATATGAACTTTTACCTTCAAATACAAATAACGATACCGTGGTTATTCCCTCTGTTGTTGCATACTTGTATCGACTGGAATAAAGTAGAAATGTGCGCTGCGTTCGGCAAGCCACAGAGAAGTTTTGCATCAATCTTTCAGCTTTTGTAAGTAACTTTTCACAAAATTCTGTAGTTTTGCGTACAAGTGCATCAATAATTTGTTGTTGTCTTAAAAGTTGATTGAATATAGCCTCCCTATGTCTCAATCTTGTTACTCCTATTAGTGTAGTTGTTTATGTTATTCACGCAAAGACATCCTCTGACAGTTGATTTAAATCGCAATGGGGGTGATTAATGTTTATATAAATAATCAGTAACAGCTTCTCGTGCATTGACTTCGTGTTATATTCGGAGGTAACATGTATGTAGGCAACATTCAATAATATACACGGTGCATATTGGCCCTAAATGATTTTATTTTACATACACGCAGTGCGCAATCATACAATCTGACTGGATATATTATTATATTTATATTTGGAGGGAAAAAAATAATATTCCCTTATTATTTCTCATATTCCATTTTGTATTCGTAGGTAACCTATATATTAGTTAATGAGCATGGTACAATTCCTGTATTGTTTTTCGCTTTCATTCGCACCTTATATTATGTAAATATTTAGCAGGAATGTATAAGACGGGAATAATATCGTTTGGTGCGTAATATTGTTTTAAACCAGCTTGTCGATATGATGTATACGTAGTTAACCAACTTCCTCTGGAATTGTAGAGAAGTGACTACTGAGGTACATAATATTGGCAATTATTGTAGTTGTATTTGAAAATGGAATTCATGTGTCACAAATATAAAATAACTTGCTTCATTTTTGCTCGGGCAGGTTGTGTAATGTCACCGAAACGTATTTTAAGTGAACAAGAAATTTAGTAAAACATTTTCCCTTTTTTTTAAAGGTGGGAGATAATCAAGGGTAGGCCTAACTGATTTCAGTCTCAAATCAAGAATTGTTCATGAATAATGCTTCCGACATTCATTAATTAGTGTAATTGAACTAAGCAGTGGTTGATTTAAAAGAAAATCACAATGAAAGGCACATGCCCGACAATATCTCTGTCGTGGCAAAACCTATTAGATTAGTGTTTTTAACAACATTGAATTTTTAAACATAAAATTCCTATTTTGTCTACATCTGACAAAATATTTCATATCGGAATCTGCCTCCGGTTGAAACTCGATAAAAACTTACTATGTACGACTTTTAGAATGATACAAATTCCAAACTAGGAAATTATATCTTAATTCTAATCTGACAACTGGATGTCTTGCTGTAAGTTGTATGTGCTTTATTCCGCGCGCTGTGGACGGAAATGCACGACATTTGAATATTCTAGACTTTGAACATGTTCGGCTCATATTAAACTTATATATATAATATAAGGTCTGATATGAAATTATTTCAAAGTATATATTAAATGAATTAAAAAGCGATCTGGCTTTCGTGTTTAAAACAGCTATTCAAAATGATAACTACTAGAAGACTCACTTGCCTCCTTCATTTAGAACAAATTGAGGAAGACAACCGGTTGTTTTATTGCTTAAAACAAATAACCTGACATTCAAGATTATGAATTACAGGCAAATCAAACTGTTTGCTAAAAGAAAACCGCTTGCTTTCTAATTAATGATGGCTCGAGGAAATGTTCAATAGTTGATTCGATCCAATACTTTGGATTCACACGGAAACTGAAACGTTCATTCTTAACATTCTAAAATGTCCTATAATAAACAAAGAGTAATTCTGTTCTACTAGATATTCATTCTCGTGACAAGAGAGAGATGAAGAACTAACTACACAAAGAATACAACAAGATCCACTAAACTTGTTAAGTAGAGATTACAAGGCTGAATGATCAGAGGTATCTTACTTAAAATGTTTCTATATGCTTAATATTTCATTATGTTTAGTTTTAATGATGAACATGCTTTTTACCAAATGAGATGAGTAAGAATATTATACTAGCGAGTTAATTGATTGTTTAACTATACCTTTACGAAATTTTAACCCAGTACGATATGTATGCTGTCATCATATTGCCTTGTATCAGATGTTAAATATTACACACTTCTGACTGTTTTGTAGAAGTTAAACGCACATTCTTAATAATTGAAAGTCAAGCAAGAAAGACACTTACAAAATTGGATGATCAGATACGTTAACATAATAAAACATTTTCTGCCGTAATTATCATGTGTAAATTAATTTTAATCAACATTCATTAACCAAATTAGATGATCAAAAATACTAACAGTATAGGCCTAGTGATGTTTTCTTTTATATCTTAGAAATAGGAACATAGTTTTATATAATTTTAATGTTTATTTGGTTAATCTTGCTTTTTATTCAAATGTTGAATATTACGCAAGATTGTTTTGTAAAAGCAGTGCTGAGCGCACATTCTTATATTATCAACTTTTAACGTCAAGCAAGACACCTTTTTATTTTGCTGTACGACATTCACCCTCACACGCGATTCAGGGCATAAAAACTACGTCGAGTACAATTTTGCCTCTTAAACATATGTAAAATCAAAGAATCCAACCGTTCTTAGTCAACGAAGTAAAAGTTGAGAACAAATGTGTTACCTACGAATACTTTGATTATTGCAATATTAGCTACCGTGCTTTAAGTCTTAACATGTTTTTCTCTTATAGGAATGCTTAAAATTGTTGCCTGATATTTTGTTCTTAATAAACCTATTCAAAATCACAACTGGGAGTTAATATTCTAGTATCTATTTAAAGTAAACTATTGGGGAATATGTCCATAATATTAGGATTTAAACATGTTTTAACATGTTTATTTAAAAACAAATATTGTTAACAACCCTGCATGATCATTTCACCTCCAAAATGCAGCATAAATTAAGTACAACATTAATTTATTACAGTTTTACTTCTCTTATACCTACGTATACATTAACTGTTACCTACGAATACTAAATGTCCACATTCCTCTATGTACTTATGTTTCTGGCGCATGCTCAAAATTCAAAATTTTCCAGAAAGGGTCATTCCCCCTCTTTGAGGTACATGAAAACAAATGTTCATTAAAATCATCTTGGTGAAAGTATACAAAGTGACTCAACCTCATGTTTCAAAGTATTGAGAGCCTGAAAATGCTACCTAACTGTGTGAATCTAAAATGTAAAAAAAGATGAGTACCTGTACAAATATGTCCACTTTCTATCAGCATTAGCATCTTCTGAATACAATACAATCACAAATTTGAATGCAATATGTAAATAGGTGGAATAATCATCACTTAATCAAAATATGGTACTTGTATTTGTAGGTAACATTGAGAAGTGTACCTTCAACTTTATCATTCGTGGTCAATTGGAGAGATTAGTGATGGCACTTTTTTTCCATACAAGCTTGATATGTTGACTTTGAGTGGGGAAAAGGAAAAAGAGATCGAAGCATTTTGAAACTGGACCCTAAAAATCTAGCAGTGTACACTTTTCGTTGGATTCGACCATATACTTACATTTGTCCACGTGAATTCATAGCCATCTGCGTTAAGTGATGGCACGATGTAGAAATCAAAAGCGTCCATTGCGGCTGTCAACACGGGGTCGACCATGTAGTCGTCAGCCATCTAAAGAGAAGAAATGATTGATAGAAGGGTGAATGTCGTGTTAAAAAGAAAGCAGGGCATTACATATCACAATATTAGATTAGCAATTATAGTGACTACAGTAGGAGTTATGTCTCTGTCAAAGACGCCTCGTTGTCTCGTAATCGCAGACGACAGTTCCAAAACGTCACAAAATGTTTCAAAAATATCAAAATTATTGACTTTCATCACCATATTTGAAATTACCATCATAATGCATTGCAACAAGTGCAAACATGCCTAGTATTGGTTCAGTGATTCTTGAGATAAACTTTGAAAGTTGGAAAAGGTTTCTGAAAAAATCTGTTTTGTATAATGGTAAAACTAATAACAGCGTGGAAAGTGTTACATGATTTAGCTTGATAATTCCTTACACGTAGTAGGCCTATATAATGCATCTTACCGATTTAACAATCCACATTACTGTTGCCGGAGAGATCCATTCACGTGCGTGTATACCACCTTGCCACCATATGGCCTTCTTGGTTTTGCTCCCTCCGTTTCCGCCGAGCTGATGAGGTGAGAACAAAGGAACCGAAACGTCAATATCAATATTACGCTCAAATCGTTCCTGTTTTCATATAATTGCCATTTCTCCTAATTGACAAAGTTGTTGTTTTGGTTTTTTAAAGATTCTCGTAATTGTAATAATATTTATTCAATTATTATCCAATTATATAGAGTGTTTTATATAATTTAGAAATAAAAAGCAATGGCGAAAATGATGCGCTGTTACATTGCAAAAAAATAAACATTTTGTATCACTGTGTAGTCCGTATACCCTTACTATTACCAGTTGTCATGGTAGCCAAGCAACCTAACATCCGAATTGGTTTTATAGCAACACAGATAGTTATTCATTTAAAAATAGCATTTCCTGCAAACTGTAGTCCTTAAAAGGTAAGATAAAACAACACTCTAAGCCTGATCCACAAGTATGTGTTCACGTCTAATAATCCATATCCTCAACACTAGTCAGTGCTAAGTACACCAATTAGTACAACAATACTGTTGTATGTAGTTAATTCCTCCAATACAATGTCATGTTGGTAAAACAAAAACCTTAGTTTGGGTAACGTCAGGCGAGCAAAATAGTTAACATCAGCAGGATTTGAACCCAGAACGCAACCTCAGAGATTGGAACCACGACAAACTTACCTTGATGGCCCGTACTTGGCGCCCTTCAAACGTTGACGTCAATACAAATGATTCGATGATGTTACTGTACTGTGACTCCATATCAAGAACCCATTGTTGGATCTGTAAAATTAAAACCAAAGCAATGTCAGGCAACCTTTGTCATACCAACAGTATAGTAATTATTTCAGTCATAACTGTCAACGTGTGTAAAAGCGTATCTGTTCTGTGCAATAGAGTAGGCCTATACGGCAAAAATGTTGACGTGACCATTAAGAATTGACCCACACCTGTTTGTTATATTTTCCCCGGTCCCTGGTTTTGGTTCGTCAATTTGAAAGATGGCGGCCATATTGAGGGACGTATGGACCCAGTCTATAGAAGGACGTAAGGACCCAGTCTATAGATGGACGTAGGGACCCAGCTGGCTCACCTCATCGTACGTGTGATATTTTGTATAGTCGAATTCTGCACTGGTATCTACGTCTTTCTTCATCTGACGATCAATTACAGACTGCACATCTGGGATCATGGTCTCAAAAGAGATCCCTTTAGCAGAAAGGATCTCTCTCAGCTCAGACTGGAAGCGTGGTGGTACCATAACATCCATCGGTTGGTTGTCCAGGTGGCTCGTTTGCCATACGTCGATCTATAAAAGGCCATACAAATGATGCAATACGGGCGAGTTATTTAAAGGATTATTCAGTGATGTCTTGAAGGCTGCTCCCTCAATGTTGATGCAAACTGGGATTTGTACATTCTTACAATTGTATTACATGTAAATGCCTTACACTTGTAAGGATTCAGTCAAATCAGTCCTCTTTGTACAACAAAAGGTCGATTCGCAAACATTCTGCTCTAAGGCTAAGACACGAATTTCACACTAATAATTGGGGAGCATAGGGGTTTTCCGTTCCCGGTCTAGACTGACACAGGGAGTTATATCAGGGATACTATTAACTTTGGGATAGGAAAGTAGTATACCAACGTACGTAACGAAAACGGACCTTTTGCATATTTGAATAAATTATAGTAATCCGTCTGGAATGCGTCGGTGACCGGCGTTTAACACGTTTAACAATGTTTAACCAGGTTTAACGGCAGGTTAAACGGCATGTTAGTCAGCATAGGTTTGGGGGCGCTATAGATTTAAACAGACGACGGTGGCCACGCGAAACCTAAATTTTGAATTCGTAGTGAATAACACGTAATCGCGAATTTTAAACTATCATTTTGACAAATACATCATAATTAAAAGGATTTTTATCGTTAACCGGGCGATGACTGTTAAAAATAATTCAAAATGGTGCACTCCCGTTGCCAAATTGGGTCGTCTGAGAGACGCGTGGCCAGCGTTGCGTCGTCTGCTACAATCATCACGCCTGATCGGTATAGCACCCTCAATTCTATGCTGACTAAGTTCGATTTAAAAGTGGACCCGATCGGCAAGCTCAGTGACATACCCCTGGTTATATACCTAAATGTTTAATTGACCTTTGACCTTGATTTAGGAAGGTTACATCATTTTACATGTGTTTCAATGTGTTTCAAGACCACGTGCTCCCTGGCTAATAGTAAAAGCTCTATAAACAGTCACAATACAAATATGCTGTGCATATTAAGGCTGCTTTCGTGATTTCGTGAGTGGCAACACCAAAAATGACCATTAATAATGTTCTTCTTGAATTCGGAAGTAAATTATATTTAGCACTATGTATCCCTTTAAATTTAAGTGACATAACAAATTGGACTATTACAATGATGTATTGCCTATTCGGAGTATATTTACTCGTTATTACGTGTAAAACAAGGGATAAACATATTGTTAAAAAAATGCAAATGCTTAACTAACACCTCCTGACAAAAATGTGCATTTCACTCCAAAGAGTAAAAGTCAATCTACAAAGAGTGAAAGTCACTCCACACACAAAGAGTGTAATTCACTCCCCAAAGAGTGAGAGTCACTCCACAAAGAGTGAAAGCCACTCCACAAAGAGTGAAATTCACTTCACAAAGAGTAAAAGTCACTCCACAAAAAGTGAAAGTCACTCCACAAAAAGAGTGAAAGTCACTTCACAAAGAGTGAAATTCAATCCACAAAAAGTGAAAGTCACTCCACAAAAAGTGAAAGTCACTCCACAAAGAGTGAAAGTCACTCCAAAAGAGGAGTGGTTTTGTTGGTAAAAACGCACATTTCACTCCTTTTTGGAGTGGTTTACACCAGTTTCATTAATGTGTTCACTATTTTATACGTAGATAGTACGTATGAGTCACACGCACTAGTATGGCAATATAATGGTCTAAGTATTTGCAATGTATTCTAAAAGAAGAAAAAAGGATAACTAAGTGTTCACTTGCAATCATTATTCGTTTTTTAATAATGTTTTAAGCAATGGCCTCACCTTGTCTTCAATGGATGACTCTAAGACTTGCAGCCATGATCGTTGGTCGTTGTTCCTTGGAGTGATGCGGATGGTCTCGTATCTGTATTGGAAACATGTGTAGATAGATAGATGGTTAGGAGAATTGTATTTGACTTTTAATTATACTTTTGACTAGATTTTTATTTAAAAAGTGTCTCCGTACTAGGTATCTAGCCAACTAGAATATACAGATACAGAAATCAATGATAAAATAAAAAGTTGTAATTTGTATTCTTATTTTAATACAAACAATAAACCGTTTCATTAACACTTTACACGCGGCAGTAGTCCGCAGACGACAGTTCCAAAATTTCATAAAATCACCATATTTGGAATCACCATGAGAAATGCATTAACATAAGTACAAACATGCCTAGTATTGGTCCAGTACTCCTTGAGATTCGGGAATGGTTTCTTAAAAAATAATAATAATAATATTGTAAAACTAGTAGCCGCGTGGAAAGTGTTAACACTTTCCACGCGGCTATCATTTTTACCATACACAAAACAGATTTTTCAGAAACCCTCAACATTTTCAAAGTCTATCTCAAGGATTACTGACCCAATACTAGGCATGTTTGTACTTCTGTCAATGCATTTCTCATGGTGATCCTAAATATGGTAATGAAATTAAATAATTTTGACATTTTTTAAACATTTTGTGAAATTTTGGAATGTCGTCTGCAACCGCCTGCCGCGTGGAAAGTGTTAATACGATAAACCTGTTCATTAATACTTCCTTACCCGTCATATCTGACCGCGAGACATCCCGTAACAAGCAGAGAAAACAATACTAAACCCCTCATGTTGAAAGTCAGAGTACTTATCAACTATTAAGACGATTTAACCATTGTTTTTATATCCAAAAATAATATCACATGTGTCGAATTGAAACTTCACACGAGTTATCTATATAAGCCGATTGCGGGTCGCTACTTTTTAAGCCATCTTCCAGACAAACTTCAAGATACAGGGTGAGTCAAAAAGACTGCAATAGTGGAAAGAAGCCATTTTGTTTTCAAAACCAAAATAAATTTTAAAACTTTATAAACGTTGCAAGAATGATGTATTTAATCCTAACTATGGAGTCGATCGTATTTTTCGTTTGTATTTGGTGTCCCTCTTTGCTGCACAACCTGTTTGTCAACGAGCACAGTGATTTTCCTTTGAAATGGCACACATTGCATTTTTATATTTAAATATCCCGCCAACAAAAAAATGGAAAATTTCAGTTTTTTATTAAAATTTAGAACATTATACGCTTTCATTGCATGGGTACGATTATAATTGATTATGCTAACTCACATGTTAACAAGAAAGGATGCTTCAACTTCCAATAACATCACAAATGAACTCAAGTTTCCAAATTGGAATGAGAGACACATTTTGCGTATTTTGCATATTTTGGGTATCTCGTGGACAAACGTGTAAAATAGGTGCACTGGTCAAAAGGTTCACCAAAGACAAACGAAAAATGCGATCGACTTCATGTTTTCACACAATGTTAGGATTAAATACATCATTCTTCCAACGTTTAAAAAGTTTTAAAATTCATTTTGGTTTTGAAAACAAAATGGCTTCTTTCCACTATTGCAGTCTTTTTGACTCACCCTGTATAAAGATTTTGTCCACAGAATTCTGGACATATCGTTTGCTGTGCTCACGGTCAATCCCGTTAACCCCGTATGGCACAAGGGACAGACCCGACGTGCGGAGCGACAAAGGGGAATGGGGCTCCCATCGTTGACCGATACTGGTCGGTAGAGGGTTCAATTTATTTAGGCCCCGCAGGGCTATAAAGTCCCTTAAACCACGACAAACATTGACCATCCGGCCGTGCATACGGACCTAATTTAACGTATTTGACGGAATGGTTGTCAAGTTTGTTATGTTACAATATCAGACTGTATACTATTTTCAGAACAAATCACAACGATTAATCAGGTCACGTATCTGACCTTTTATTGCATTACAAATAATAAATGGTACAAGTAGAAGTGAGAATTCAGAATGATCAATCGTACATACGTACGTACGTACGCGCGCACGCGAGTACGTGTGTACAAATGCCGCAGCCACAAAGCCTTTAACGTGGGTGACCCACTCAAATTCACGCGATCCCATAAATCAATACTTTGGGGTGCCAGATACAATATTTTCCGAACTGTAGGGGAAAAGTTGTTCCCTTAACAACCTGCTAATGCAGAATTACGTATGCCAACTCTATCTAGAATTTGAAATGATTTTTGTTTCCATCACATAGGCCATTGAAGCAATACACAAATAATTATCCTATGTGACAATGAAGTACTAACATCTGATCAGCAACCAATTCACTTTTGTCTCAAATATTGTGTAGGTCTACCTCCAGTCTAAACTGCAAATAAATCTCAACATGACAGTTGCCAAAACATTTCCATCAAGCCTTAGGCCTATAACAATTCAAAGGCAACACATTACCTTCAATCTCATGTTTCAGGGTGTGAACCCGGGTGTGTTTGATATCCCCTTAGTTGTTTTATCAAATGTACCCCTTCTGAGCACTGTTTGTCTTCTTTTTAAGACTTTTTCTTGTTTCAAGATGGCCGACAATATGCAAAACGCATTTTTTTTAAATATGGCGGCTTCCTTTTTTGTCACTGCTCCACAACTTTTGAAAAACACTTCGGGTCGGAAACATCGATTTGGAAATCAAAAAATCGCAAAAAGTTGCCAAGATTGATCAACCAAAGGGTCGCCTATCACGAGACAAAGTTCCATCAAGTATTACATCACTGACGAGTAATACAATACTCCCCTGAACGCAAGAGAATTGTCATAATATTTATCGTCTGTGCAGTCAGGTTTTCACGCGCAAAATATTTGTAGAAATGTTCATCGAAGCTGCTGCCAAAACAGTGTCATATCAATTCCATTGAGGGTAACAATACGCTGCTCTGACACCGTCAAAACATGTCCTTTTTCTCTCTTTTTTCTCATGGAAATCCATTAGTTTTACCTCGCAACAACTATATTTTACATACAGTGGTCAAAAAAAGTAACTATAGGTAATAAATGGGCTTTTAACTCTAAACATATATATCCTACCTAAAAATATTAAATTATAAAGGTGTTGAGACATTTATCTTCTTTCATATAAGATATTGCACACTAGATTCGGTTAAATATTGAAGAAGTGACAATCGAAAATGTAAGGTAAAGTCACAACTTTATGTTCACATTTTTCTTTTCTACACGCGGACCCAGCTATGGGTACATTATCGATTACCGATTAGTGCAATTGCATGGCGATGCGTGCGAAGGTTGGATAGTCGGCCGTATTGTTCCGATGGATCAATACGCCACACACACGCTACCTGTCATACTCTCCCCGTGTTGAAAAGTAAAATGTGAAACTGAAATTGTGACTTTACCTTACATTTTCGACTGTCACTTCTTCAATATTTTTAGGTAGGATATATATTTTTAGAGTTACAAACCCATTTATTACCTGTATAGTTATTCTTTTTGACCACTGTATAGCAAAGTCAAAACATGTTATGTAAAGAGAACCTGAAAACTAACATTGATGCGTTACATCAGTACACATTTGACATTTAACGCAGAGTGATATCACAAAACCTTTGAAAAATTGGCAACTGAAAAAGATTTCCGAACTTGTTTTGAGGAGTGTATATCACGTTTTCTAGATACGAGGGTCAGTCATTAAGTAATGAAAGTGATCATGGTATGGAATGCATGAGCGTTTCTATTGAGTGTTAGTGTGATCAATACAAAGTATGAACCTTTGTCTTTCAAACAATACACTTGCATCAGAAGTAGAGCAAACGGAATCCTTGTGCTCAGCCGAACAATTTGGTGTGCTTTTTAGCTTAATTTAAGCCATTTAAATTTGTGGGCCCCTGTATGGCGGCCATTTTGGAATTTGCGCTATAAAAGAACGTTCCCGTCACTTTTGAGAAATGCATGGGAGCTCATTTTCTTATAAAATGGTTCTAGTTGACAAATTCACTAAGAAACTAAGGTAGGAAGAAAATGGTCACGGAATCCAAGAATAATTACTCTACTATTATATGCTGTGAAGTTCTTGCAAATGATGCATTGTTGTTCGGCCGATATTACGCAGTATACCTCATGACTGATATTAGGTTTAAAAAGGCTATTTTTGATGGCATAAGGTTAGTTCGTGTCTAAATATGGTGCCATCTTTAAAGAAAGCCGGATTAAATTGAGAACCCTTGCTGCAGCCATGTCTGAATAGGGACAACAAGATTGAGAACCCTCGCTGCAGTCATGTGTGAATAGGACGACAAGATTGAGAACCCTTGCTGCAGCCATGTGTGAATAGGGACGACAAGATTGAGAACCCTCGCTGCAGCCATGTATGAATAGGGACGACAAGATTGAGAACCCTCGCTGCAGCCATGTGTGAATAGGGACGACAAGATTAAGAACCCTCGCTGCAGCCATGTGTGAATAGGGACGACAAGATTAAGAACCCTTGCTGCAGCCATGTGTGAATAGGGACGACAAGATTGAGAACCCTCGCTGCAGCCATGTGTGAATAGGGACGACAAGATTGAGAACCCTCGCTGCAGCCATGTGTGAATAGGGACGACACGATTGAGAACCCTCGCTGCAGCCATGTGTGAATAGGACGACAAGATTGAGAACCCTCGCTGCAGCCATGTGTGAATAGGGACGACAAGATTAAGAACCCTCGCTGCAGCCATGTGTGAATAGGGACGACAAGATTAAGAACCCTCGCTGCAGCCATGTGTGAATATAGGACGACAAGATTGAGAACCCTCGCTGCAGCCATGTGTGAATAGGGACGACAAGATTGAGAACCCTCGCTGCAGCCATGTGTGAATAGGGACGACAAGATTAAGAACCCTCGCTGCAGCCATGTGTGAATAGGGACGACAAGATTAAGAACCCTCGCTGCAGCCATGTGTGAATAGGACGACAAGATTGAGAACCCTCGCTGCAGCCATGTGTGAATAGGGACGACAAGATTGAGGTCCCTCGCTGCAGCCATGTGTGAATAGGGACGACAAGATTGAGAACCCTCGCTGCAGCCATGTGTGAATAGAGACGACAAGATTGAGAACCCTCGCTGCAGCCATGTGTGAATAGGGACGACAAGATTGAGAACCCTCGCTGCAGCCATGTGTGAATAGGGACGACAAGATTGAGAACCCTCGCTGCAGCCATGTGTGAATAGGGACGACAAGATTGAGAACCCTCGCTGCAGCCATGTGTGAATAGGGACGACAAGATTGAGAACCCTCGCTGCAGCCATGTGTGAATAGGGACGACAAGATTAAGAACCCTCGCTGCAGCCATGTGTGAATAGGGACGACAAGATTAAGAACCCTCGCTGCAGCCATGTGTGAATAGGGACAACAAGATTGAGGACCCTCGATGCAGCCATGTGTGAATAGAGACGACAAGAATAATTCAGCCCATTATGCAGGGACGCGAAATTCGTGTGTACATGTTACCATAGTTACTGCCGCCATATAAAGGCAAACGCTATTATTTCATACGCCACGCTGTAGTTGGTCACAGCAGCTTTAACGATGTCCATCTCTCTCTCTCGCACGTTTGACATCTTATAAACACGGTTAGCTTGGATCTCTTGCAGCGTTGACACCAGAAAAATATGCTTAGCTCCTATATCATTTACAAGATTTCCTATTGGTGATTACTTGGAAACATATTGCCGGACAACGGAGGAGGAGAGGATGATTTATTGACTTTAAGCAACAGACCTTTGGTATGTGTATGTGTTCATTGTTATCTGTCTTTATTATTATCCACGTGATAAGTGACACTAGCTTAAAAATACGGTATACAGTCATCACAATAAGTTACTGACCAGGTAATAAACTGGTAACTCTAAAAGTATAACTCCTAAATAAACATATTTAATTATAAAGTTGTTGAGAAATATCTCTTCTTGAATTTGAGATATTACACGCTAAGAATGGTTGATTAATGAGAAAGTTACGATCCCAAACGTTAGGGCAAGTCTGATTTTCATTTTAACATTTTCTTTTCGGCATAATTCTGTTTTACCCTTCACACCAACATCGGTTAGTATGCGTCGTTCTTAAAAATCACGCACTATGAAGGGTATAACAGAATTACTCCTTCTTTTCAACACGGGGAGAGTATGACAGGTAAAGCGTGTGTGCCGTATTGATCAACCGTAACAATGCCACCGGCAGACTATCCAACAACCAGGCCATCGACGGGTGAATTGGCACTACCACTACAGTAATCAATAATTTGCCGGTCTGAGTCCCCGTGTTGAAAATGAAAATGTGAAAATGAAAATCAGACTTGACAGTACATTTGGGATTGTAACTCCCCTAATAATCAGCCATGCTTAGCGTGTAATATTTCAACTTCAAGAAGAGAAATTTCTCAACATGTTTATAATTTAATATGTTCATGTAGGAGTTATACTTTTAGAGTTATCAGCACAGTTATTACCTGGTCAGTTACTTATCGTGATGACTGGAAAGAAATGCCGTCGTATGTGACTCTCACAGTAGCACTCTAAACTTTTTAATGTGCATGTATTTAAATACATGTATTTGAAATACATTTTACAACACTGTCGTAAGGGAAATATTTCATGTTGGTTTAGTACGGAAAACGCTGATGCTTCAACTCACCCAGGTCACCCATAACGCCTTAGTTTGTAGGGCAACCGTTACGCTGAAACATATTATGACTAAAGACATGAAAGATGAGAAAGTTTGATCTCTCGCAAATTTACCGATCCTAGTTTTTACCGTTTGGTAAAATACAACAATATAAAAGTTCTTTCGCAAAAGTTGGCGTAAACTATTTTACGATGGGGTGTATATAAACCAGGAGCCCAGAAGGTTTGTCTGCTTAGAAGGTAAGCCCAGAATGTTTAATCTGCTGAGAAGGTACAAAAGGTTAGATGATCTGATTAGTTTAGTTGGGTGCCAAGAGTCAATATTTTATATTGCTGCCGTGTCGCATCCTGTACACACTTACGAATGTGACTGGGTTGAGGAGTCACTTTGAAATAACCCTGGATGTAGTTAAATTTGACCACCGTACGGAGTTGATATTTGCCTTTCGACTTTGACTACAATGAATTCAAATTTTGACCCCTTTTGTAGTTGATATTTACTATTTTCAGGGTCAAATGATTTGACTATCCACACAGGGTTGCTATGGTTGACCCTACAATGCCCTATAAGGTTAACTCCTTTTGTAGTTGATATTTACTATTTTCAGGGTCAAATGATTTGACTATCCACACAGGGTTGCTATGGTTGACCCTATAAGGTTAACTCCTTTTGTAGTTGGTATTGACTATTTTCAGGGTCGAATGATTTGACTATCCACACAGGGTTAAAACTGACTCCAATGTAGGTGGTGTATAGTTGACCGTCAGAAGGGAGTCAAAAATGACTAATTAAGCGTCAATTTTAACTACCTATTTGTAAGTGTGTACGGATGGTCGCTATCGAAGGTCAAAGGTATAAAAATGTAAAAACACAAAATTCAATGGTTGTATTTCCACCCGATGCTTAGTTTCCGAGATATAGGGTAAAATAGGTCAAATGTCAAATTTTGCCTCAGATTATTTGTACAGGGTCAAATTCTCAAAATGCTCCGATGTTAATGGAAATTGTTTCAAATTGTTCAGATGGATACCACGAGTCATAAAAAGAATAGTTGTCCATATCTACAAGTTGAGCGTCTATTAGGTCAAAGGTTAAACAACTATAATACCGCTAGTGTGTGTTGACAATTTTAGCATAAAACAGCTACATTTTGCGCACAGGCGCACATTTTCATATTAAATTAGTTAGTATTAGACAAAATTTGACAAATTTAGCGTAAAATGGCACAAACTTTTTTTGTTCATGCCCCCCCCCCCCCTAAAAAAATCTTCCCAAATGTAAAATTATTACTTTGGTACTGGTACGTTTAAACAACACTATATAGCTAACATATTGTAATCTCATTTTTATTAAACCTGTACGTGTAGGTGGGGAAATGTTAAGCTCAAAACCTTGCTCCTGGGGAAGAAACAACTTTGTGCAACCCTGGTCGATATGCTCACATAGCACTCTCTGGCCCTGCGGGGTCGTCTCATTATTCACACATTAACATCAGCGCGCGTGCATTGATTTTTCTCATTTTTCTCGAAACAAAACATACACATTTATTGACCTTTAGGCTAAATGAAGTGTTAAGTATCATCATTTCAACGTAAAGTGGTCGTAATTGACGAACTGATAATTGTTGGTGAAAAAAATTATTGAATTAATTTACAAAAGTAAAAGTTAACATTTCTTGTACGTATTGATTCATAGTATTGACAACATACGATTATTTCAAACAATGGAAAACAATTTGGGAAAAAATGATATTTAAAATCTAAGCACAAATGAGTTCTCCTGACAAATGACATAAGTCCGGATACGGTCGTCTACTTCAAACACGCGCACGCGGGAGATTATGGCCCACTTTTATGCTCCTGGACCAGATTTACGGTAGGAATGTTGACACCACGGAATGGATACACGCGAATATTGTTAAATTAATTAAAGGGGCACTAAGAGATGTGTTGGAGGCTGCGCCCTCAATTATGATAAAAACTGGGATTAGTATATTTTTATAATTGTATTACATGTATGAACTTACACCTATAAGGATTAAGAAAAATCAGCCCTATTTGCACAAGAAAACGTCGATTCAAAAATGCTCGTTCAGCCGCGACGAGCATTTTACGTCCGGTAGTATCCCCCTGCAGTACGCGTGATACATAACGCGAACCATATTTGCATAGAGGGCGTTTTTCAATAAATAGCGATGATATTGTTTTAATCAAGTTTTGCTGTGGTTTTTGTTGAAACAACAATAATGGCAATTTTCAATGTTCATCTTGAATTCTGAAGTAAATTTTTAAACATTTAAAATTTTCAACACCACTTAATGTCCCTTTAAATCCGGGGTTAGGACGGGAACGCTGACATTGCAAGGCTGAACGCGTATTGGATAGCCTACTAGCTTAACGCGGCAGGCGTCTGCAGACGACATTCGAACATTTCACAAATTGTTTCAAAAAGGTCAAAATTATTGTATTTCATTACCATATTTGGAATCACCATTGCATAGCAACAAGTACAAACATGCTTAGTATTGGTTCAGTAGTCTTTGAGATAGACCTTGAACGTTGGGAATCTGAAAAATCTGTTTAGTACATGTATGGTAAAACCAATAGCCGCGTTTACAGCTAGATTTGGCTTTATTCCATAAATCTGGTCCTGAAGCATGACAGTGGGCCATAGCTCTCACGCTACGCTATTATTATTAACCATGGGAACAGTGCAATATGTGATATTAATCGGCTATAAATATTAAAGTATCTGTATAAGTCAAGTAGGCTATCTTCTTATAGTCTATTTCTGTCATTTCGAATTAAGTGATCAGATATAATAGACAACTAAGCTGCAAAAAATGTGCATCCATGACCCAATCGTTTCTCGTGAAATTGTCTATTCTTTATGAAGGTACATTTAATATAACGATAGCTGGAGCAAGGTATAACGACTCCAGTACTTTATATGTTATGAGCAGAAAGATTCACTTCAAATTTCTCAATCCAATGAGGTTAACTATATACTTTTACACTTTCCACGCGGCTAATTTATAGTTTTACCATATTATTTAAAACAGATTTTTCAGAAACTTGTACTTGTCCCAATTGTCAAAGTCTTCTAAAAATAAAAAAATAAAAAAATATTTCAAAGCTATTGAATTTCATCACCATATTTGGAATCACTATGAGAAATGCATTCAAATAAATACAAACATGCCTAGAGTAGCCTATTGGTTCAGTAATTCTTGAGATAGACTTTGAAAGCTGGGAAAGGTTTTTGAAAAAAACTGTTTCGTATGTAGGCCTATATAGCCTATTGCCTATAATGGTAAAACTAATACTTTATAGCCGCGTAAAAAGTGTGAAACCTTGATGGCTGCAAATTATGCAATTTGATCCATTTCCTTTGGAACACAGACAAATATTGTAGAACTACTGTTTTAATTAGAAAAATAAAGCGCTGAGCATAGCCTACTCCGCTCACTGCGCTCGAACTCTTTGCGCTCTCACACATGCGTAGTATCTCCGCCACGACAAAATGACGCAACCTGATTGGACTACGATGATCAACGCTTGTGCTCAGCAATCAAGAGTTGTGGAGTATGACGAGCGCTGGGGGCAAGGGCGTCCCCAGATGGGGGTGTGGGGTGACACCCCCCCCCCCCCCCGCCCCCCATTAATCAAATCTGTCGGCAAAATCTGCCCCATTCATCAAACCTGTCGGCACAAACGAGCTTCCGTCGGTACATTTGCGATTTGTCGATAGGAAGCGTGGTTGCAGTAGCGTGATCAAAAGGGGAGACGTTTGGGCCTGCTGATTGGCCAGGATTGGCCAATTGTTGTTGACTGTTCTGTTCTTTTGACTGTGCGATTTTTTTACTGTGCGATTATTTTTGACCGTGCGAAATTCTTTTACCGTGCGATTATTTGTGACCGTGCGAATTCTTTTTGATTGTGCGATTATTTGTGACCATGCGAATTTTTTGGAATGTGCGATTATTTTTGACCGTGCGAAATTTCTTAATCCTACCCCCTACCAGTTTTACGGAGGGCTGGCTATGCTGAGGGTCCACACCCCTTAAGCATTAAGCATAGCTGTTTTGCTATACGTTTTTTCATAATGTAGACCTATTTGGAGTCGTGTATTGTCGCCAAAGAATATGTTATTCTCATAGTTTTTTGTTAGTTTTATCTTTTATCATTAAATAACGCTTTTTTAGATTTATTTTAAGTCAAACAACAACAAAGTTCTTCCCCCTCTATAAAATCGGCAAATCCAGGGTTGTTACGCACATGGTAACTCTGTGTTTCACGCACAACGCACACGCCGGTAACTTTCTGCAGGGCGCGCTTGAATATCTTAACGCAATGACCACACGCACTGAATGTATGAATTAAACCCCGCCCCAAATTATATACGGTCTCATAATATATAAACTAGTACGTATCGGCTGAAAATCAGACAATAACCAATTAAATTGACTGTTGACATCCAAAACCACATCCACTATATAAGAAGGGTGTTTCAATAACCTGACCACTATTATTTGACCACTTATTTTCTGACCACATTTTCTGACCAATTCTAACCCCATCCCTAGCCCAAACGCTAACGCTATCCCTAACCCTAATTCTTACTTAATCCTAACCTTAATTCTAACCCTAACCCTAACCCTAATTGTTGGTCAAAACCAGTGGTCAGATAGAGAATGGTGGTCAGGTTATGGAAACACCCATATAAGAATATTCTTAAGTATGACTTGGGAAACCAACCGAGTTTAAATTGAGAAAATAGGTCAACTTCAGGGTAAAATACCTGTTTTCCCTTTTTCTATTTTATTATAACAAAATATTTCAAGACTAATGTAAAATAATGGTGTCAAATTATATTGCTGAGTGCAAACAAATGTTTTATTAACGAACCAATTAATATATGATACTCCTATCAGTTTTAGAATATAATTTCAAGATTTCTTTTTATATTGATATTTTGATTTGATTCTAGTATGATCTTCTAAGCAAATAATTATGATACGTTTTTCATCATGAGTTTGTCTTAGTTACGGCATTACGAAACATTGAACTCCTAAGCAGTTTTAACTATTTACACAAGATATAAATAATACATTATTATTTTAAATATGACTAATACAAACCATAAAATATTGATATGGTATTTGGAAACATTATGAGGTCAGGCATACTTTCAAACCAAAATGACCAATTAAAAAATGTTGAATAATAAATGTATAGTATGCATGAAATAATAATATGGCCTTGTATTGAACCGAGTTTTTCTTTTTAAATAGCCTGTTTTTAAAAAAACGTGGCGCCGCTATTATACGTTTGTATGTTTCAAAGATGTTTAAATATTTAACAGAAAAATACGTAGCGACGATATCAGTCAATTTAATCAATGTAAACTAAGCACAATTGTATACGGGTTGTGAATGTGAGCGTTAAAAATAGCTGCCAAAAAGTCCTATTTCAAGATACCTTTTGTACCCTCCGGTTATTTTTGGCATACTTGTCGATGCCACCTACCTATGACCATTTTGGTGAATCTTTAATTTATCTATTTTTCGAAAATGATTTGAATTTGAAAAGCCCGACTGACCGACTCTTCTTAGAGGTACGTTTGCCCGTACAACTGGGGGGTTTTCGTTGCCTATTTTATAAGCCTCATTTCATTTGAGGTTTTCAGACTAGATTTTTCACTACGGACCCGCAAAAATTCGTATTCGATCATTTTAAAACATTTCCTCCCGGGAGAATAAAGTTGCCCAAAGACCTCACATTTTCAAGTTGCTTATCTGGAACTATAACATAACTTGCGTATTGATTTGGTGTGGTGTGGTGCGCCCATATATCGCGGATGTTGTTATATGACTAAGGGAGCAGTTCCATTTGTACGCGATAAAAATTGCGAGAATGTTCCGGGCCCCGATGAGTTTTTTATCAGGCCCCGATGAGATTTTTATCGCGTACAGTTGCGCGAAGCAAAGGATTATTTATCGAGTAGCGTATTACCGCTTGTTTAAATATAACGAAAGATAAGTGGTCGGTATGTAAATAGAACTTCGGGCTATTTATTCTAGTTGTAAGGTACAAATTCAGCATTTCATGTTTTTAGAGATAATGTTATTGATTATGGATGTTTAACGTAAATTGTATTATCCTCGTGTATTTGCTAAACAATGTCCCGCTCTATTTGCTAAACATACCCCAGGGTATGGCAGAGGCCTCGTATCGGGCCCCGATGTCTATTTTATCGCGAATCAACTTGAAAAACATCGGGTCCAAAACATATCAGGCCCCGATACAGTCGCGATAAATTTATCGCGTATAAATGGAACTGCTCCCTAATTTCCTGTGGTAAAAATCAAGAGGACACGCTTTGAAATTGTTGATATCGAAAATAGCAATTATTGCGGATTGCTGTTCATGTTGACATTTTTTACTCTAGGCCAACATAATGAATAGCTAATATTTAATTTTATTATTTTTTCGGCCGCTTGAGACTCTCAATAATGGCTTTGCACACTGACATTTTAATATAGCGCTCGTTCATCTGTCATCCACGTAAACACAGCCTGTGTGGTCTAGTGGATACTTCTTCGCCGCGATAGTAAAGAAGGACCGGGTTCGAGCCGTGTATTTTTAAGTAAGGCCATTGATAAATTAGTTCACAGCAGTTTGTCCGAGTCTAATATTATTTTAATTTTTACTCTTCTACATAACCAACAAAAAGTGGAAATGTCCCCCCTTCATTTATTCATGTTATTTCTAATTTATTTATCATTTTAAATTATATCAGCAATTTTGAAGAAGTCTATAAAAAACTGTTTATCGAAAAGCTTTCTTACATACATTCCTAAGACCTTAGCTTACGATAACGAAATACTGTTTGTTTTACTTATTAACCGGGAGACACAAAAAAGCAAAGCTATCTTCATATACGGAATAATTATAAGAAAGAAACAATAATCTTAAATTAATTATCCAACGATTCCAAAGGTTAAGTATGTCAGAAGAAATTGTTATTAAAACATGTACAACATATTATTATTATTATTATTATAAAAGTAATCATTTATCGTAATCATATTATTACCTTGATAAGCGCATTTATTGTGATAATATCATACTTTACATGGTTGAACTCCCTGGGTGTGTTCTTATTCATTAAACATTCGGGGAGAAAAGGGGGTCGAATATGGGGTTAAATCAGTTTCCGCGTGCGCCGGGGATCGAACCCGGACCGCGTGCGTGCAAGTTAGACACTCTTCATGTACCGATTGAGCTATACAGTACATGTATTATATACGGGTCAGCTTAAAAAACTGTTTTAAAGATTTTCTCGCAATTTGATAGCCCGGCGTAGCGTGGCACGAGGTAGACCGGGTGAGAGCGCGGTACCAGATTGTAGCAGTGGCAGGGATTTACAGTGTTTAGGCGAGTTAGGGTTGATTTTAGGCTCTAAAACAACAAGTTTGTCTCAGAAGACCGCTCGCATAGCTTTTAAAATTCGCATTTCACCGCATACATGTAACTTCTTTTTTTTTTTTACTTACAATGATGGTGTGAGCCAAGTTGTGAATGCATTGAATGAGGGTGAGTTTTTTCAATATTAAAACACTTTTATGAAATACTGTTTTGAAAAATTTATATTGAAAAAAAACAAAACAGAAAACTGACTCCAGCGATTTATTTGAGTATGCTTCTTCAAACAAACAAACAAATTCATACAGTGAAGTACCATATCAGCTTCATTTTCTTGCTTCACAGACCCTGTCTCTTCTTAAAAAAATACCGCATTTGTTACTAAAAAATCGCATAGCCATTTTTCAGGTTTCAAACTTGTTTTTGGCCATACATGTAGAATGATTTGAGCTATGATTTGTTGACACAGTTGTTATACATGTCAATAAATATAGGCTACTCCAAGTACTCCAGCGGATAAGTTCTTGCTCCACAATAATAATAATCAGTATGCAAAGGTTGTGGGTTCGATTCCCGTTGCGGCCAGCGTGTTTTGTCCCTCGGCAAGGCACTTTACCGTGGTTGCCTCTCTTCACCCAGGTGTATAAATGAGTACCGGCATTAATTCATGTTGTGAAGTAAAACAGATTCGCTGTGCGGGGAGAGTAGCGAACCTCCAACAACCAATTCCATGGAGGAGTCTGGCCCAATGCTGGGCACTCCGCGCGCGAGCTTAGCTCGGCACCTGTATTTTAATCCATATTTTACACAACATTACAGTGTTTATGATTACGGTACGCTAACTTATTGTGAACATGATATCAAGACCATGTACACCAAAATGTTTGTTTCGTACGAGAACAGTAATATTTCAATTTTTTTCACCAGGAAGGATTTCAAAAAGTGGCGACCCCGGTCGGATCCGATAGATACCTCTTGTGAAAACTTCGACAGGTGGTGTTTTCTCCGAGTATCAGAACGATGGTTACGATTTCGTAACGGCTTATTTCGATTCTAGCTGTCGTCATGAGAGGTTTACTTTTGTTTTCACTGTTACTAACGGGATGTCTCGCTGTCAGATATGACGGGTAAGTTACTATAGTTTAATCAGCTCCAAATTGGTGAGAAATCTTCGGTTTTATCTCTCGCAAACGTAATCCAAGCGTAAACGTAATCCAAGCGTAATTAGTCTATGCACACACACGCGATTATAGCATCACGCACGCGGTTTTTGTCGCCCGCACACGTCACACACAGTAGGCTTGTTGCCTCACGCGCGCCCACTACCTTCTGTGCTCATTCGCTGCTGTAATGAGGCTTCGCCAATTTGGAACGGATCAAACTATAGAGCGTGTCCAAAAGAATTAAGGGCTCAGCAGACTCCACAACGCTCCAACGCAGAGCGCAAGCGTTGACCACCGTTGACCAATCAGGCTGCGTCAGTGTGTTGTCGTGGAGCTACTACGCATGTGGGAGAGCGAAAAGAGTTCGAGCGTTTTGGAGTGTGCTCAGTCCTTGAGGGTCAAAATAGGAACAACATTTGTTGAGGGGGATCAGACTATAGGCCAAAAAAATAAATATTATGTTGTCCTCGACCGCCCGCTCGTAAGATTTAGGGCCGCTCAGCTTCTTCTTTTTTCAGAATTTTTTTTTTTTTAATTTTTTTTTTTTTTTTTTCAGAGATCTTTTTTTTATTTTCAGATTTTTTTCAGATTTTTTTAAAACAGTTTAAATGGCATTGAATATTAAATTAAGTGTTTATAACATATATGTGCGACTCTTAACACTTTCCACGCGGCTATTGGTTTTACCATATACAAAACAGGTTTTTCAGAAACCTTTCCAAACTTTCAAGGTCTATCTGAAGGACTACTGAACCAATACGAGGCATGTTTGTACTTATTTCAATGCATTTTACATGGTGATTACAAATATGGTTATGAAATATAACAATGTTGACGTTTATTAAACAGTTTGAGACATTTTGGAATGTCGTCTGCAGATGCCTGCCGCGTGGAAAGTGTTAAGAGTGATTTCAACTTCTAGTTGGCTGAACTTTGAGCTTCCACTGGTAAAAGAAAATAAAAATAAAAAAATAAAAATAAAAAATCCGCCCGCCCGCCCCTCCTCTCTGAAAGTTGTGGAAGACAACATAACAAAAAAAAATTTTGCCAATGGGGGAAATGGTATACGACGTACTTATCCTGTTTACTAGTCATTGCATGCGTGTCTCAAATAGTTTTAAAAACATGTTCCTGGAATTAAAGTGAAATGATGGACCTTTTAAAAAAAACTCTTAAATCTTAACTGCCAATCAGCTCTCCAGGTGTGTACCATTTTTTGTCGGGAATGATAACTGAGTTTATGATATTCAGAAAGGAGACACCTGTTTTATAATAAATAAAAGCCTCAATAGGTGACAAAAGGACGAACGGACCTCTATCGGTCGGCCTATCGGGCGTTATTTTCGTTATGTTAAAAACACATTTGTAAACAAAATGGGTCGGTCGTGCCGTATCGGGGCCCGGGGATCGTCGCAAAACGGGGAGGTTTCTATTAAAAGTAATACAATTCATACTCGCGCTGTATTCTTTCTACATACAGGTATCAGACTATCCGCATCACCCCAGAGAACTATGAACAAAGATCATGGCTGCAAGTATTAGAGATGTCTTTCAAAGACAAGGTGAGATCAAAATGTGGGTGACAAACTGATAGGCCGATGCTTTCCACGCGGCTATTATTTTTACCATACACAAAACAGATTTTTCAGAAACCTTTCATAATTTTCAAAGTCTATCTCAAAGATATCTGACCAAACACTAGGCATGTTTGTACTTATTTCAATGCATTTCTCATGGTGATTCCAAATATGGTAATGAAATACAGTAATTTTGACATTTGTGAAACATTTTGTGACATTTTGGAATGTCGTCTGCAGCTGCCTGCCGCGTGGAAAGTGTTAAATCAGCTTAGTCATACACTTCCACGCGGCTATTGGTTTGACCATTAGGCCTAAAACAGATTTTTCAGAAATCTTTCCCAACTTTAAAGGTCTATCTCAAAGATTACTAAACCAATACTAGGTATGTTTGTTCTTATTTCAATGCATTTCTCATGGTGATTCCAAATATGATAATTGGAGAATAAAGGTATTGTTTTTAGACCGTACCCGTGTTATATTGTCTGACATAAATGCGGGACGATAGTTTTATTTTAAGTAGAACAACGACGCCGCAATCATACTTAAGACATTTATCAAAGAAATAAGTATAAACATTTTATTGTCCACATTTGACAACTTTTACCCCTGCTAAGATCGAATAACCCACAAACATTCCATCCAATCCCATGCGATGAGTACACCATGCGTAAGCGTCGCGGCGCCGGCTTAAACGCAGGAAATGCGCCAAAGACGCACTGTAGAAGTGCGCGTTATGGAGCAAACCACGCATTGTGAAGGTCGGACATACTGTTAAAACGTAAGCCCCAGCTCACCGTGTTCAATTGTCTCATCTAGATGTCGCCGATTTCTCTGAGAACCAATGAGATTGCTTACACTTTCTTAGCTGTTTAAGAATGAAATATAATAATTGCGACATTTTTTGAAACATTTTGTAACATTTTGGAATGTCGTCTGCAGACGCCTGCCGTGTGGGAAGTGTTAAAGCGTAATACTGATTCACACTGATATCTTTTAACAGATCGACGTATGGCAGTCAAGCCACCTGGACAATCAACCCATGGACGTTATGGTACCACCACGCTTCCAATCAGAGCTTAAAGTGATCCTCTCCGCTAAAGAGGTCCCATATCACGTGATGATCCAAGATGTGCAGGCCTTGATTGATAGCCAGATGGAGAAGGACGTTGACCCCAGTGTAAAATTTGACTATACCAGCTACCACAATTATAATGAGGTAAAATAGAGATACAAAAATATAAAATCAGGAATCCCGAGTTGTCACTCCCGTACGTAGGTTAGATAACATCCCACACCCCCGTTCAACCCTAATTTCACCAAATATAGCCCTATTTATAGTTTTTTATTTAGTTTTTGAATTCCGCCAAAAGGCAGGCTCAAAATATGTTTGAATTGTAATACTGTTACTAAACCAAAATACACCTTTGTCATTCATTTCAAATATCCCTATCCTTTGTAAAAAGTGTACAAGTCTGCCACAGAAAAAGAAAACAATTCAATTAATTGTGGACTTTTCGACAGCTTTTCACATAATTCACTTGTACCCAGGGGCGTACGTGTAGAAGGGACAGGTGTCAAGAAGGCTCGCCCATCATGTGAATAAATAGGATGTTATCCTCGACCTGTCCCGTTGTTCAATTCCTATTAAGCTAAAGCCAATCCCGATTCCGACTTTTCAATAATGTTTCCTTACATATGCCTTAAACATGTGAAAAACAATGACCGTTTCAAAACGTAACTATGGTAACTCGCACTAACCCCAGAAATGAACGAATGCGCAGAACCACGTCGAGTGCCCTGAACTACAGTAACATCCAATATTTTCATAGTGGACCCGATAAAGTCCACTTTTTGTTCCACTATTTCATTTTTCTAAAATCATCCAAACTCTTCTGAATCAACTTTTGTTTTTCATTCCAATGATCAGATCCAGCAATGGGTGGAAGATTTCGCCGCCGATTACAGCAACATCGCCTCATGGTTCACTTTGACAACCACTTTCCATGGACGTGAAGTCCGCGCTCTTAAGGTGAGCACACTACTATTGATGCCATACCGGAAGAGAATGTTATTCCTTACCTAATCAAAGTAGTAAGGAAAAGCACCTTTTGCCCTAAATGATTAACCCTCGTCCTCCTGAGACGTTTTTGTAACACTGGTACTCCCCCCCCCCCTGAAACCGAGCAGAGTATGCTTATTTTGGTACCATGGTATAGCTAGAGGTCACCTCTTTCCATACATACCAAAACAAGCACAAACATCCCACGCATGACGTCACGAAACATGGCCGACCTCAAAATCACGAAATATAACGAAGAACATTGATGTGGTATGTACAGTGGCGGATCCAGGATTAAAATTTACGGGGGGCTGACACCAAAAAAAATCGTAAAAGGGCCCCAATTTTTTTTGCCGTCAGCTCGTGAAATTCTGCTAAGTGGGGGGGGGGGGGGGGGGGGGGGGGGGGGTAGCGATGTGGTTGTCCCAAAACCGGCAAAAAAAATCGCAGGGTACAAGTGGCAAATGTACCGACGGAACCTACCTATGTCTCTGAAAAAGGTAAAGTGGTACACAAAAAAGGTATATTGTCAAATTTTACGGGGGGCGCGTACACAAAAAAGGTATATTGTAAAATTGTACGGGGGGCGCCCGCCCCCAAAGCCCCCCCCCCCCCCCTGTATCCGCCACTGATGTATATAGATAAACACTATTATCCTGGTGTATATTACTACTGGTATGACCCTCGTATCAAGCTCGATACCAAGCCCCAATGACTATTTTATCGTGTCTCAACTTTAAAAATATCGAGCTCAAAACGTACCGAGCCCCGATACAATCTCGATATATTCATCGAATGTACATTCATTTCATTTTCCGTTTCTCGGTCATGACCTCATCAGATCAGCGGGAATGGAGGAAGCAAAACCAAGAAGGCCATATGGTGGCAAGGTGGTATACACGCACGTGAATGGATCTCTCCGGCAACCATGATGTGGATTGCTAAATCGGTAAGATGCATTATTATTATACTGTGTGTAAGGAGTAATCAATTCACAATATCAACAACAAAACACAGGTCCTCATTTTATAAGAAAAAAACAAAGCTTGCACCATTATTCAACATCTATTTAGAGAATTGTTAACTTATAGAATCTCGTGATTATCTTACCCTTCATTAATTTAAACATACAAAAGTAAAGGTGATTTCAAGATCAAAAGGCTCTTTTCAGAGCCACCAAATAACCTAAAAAGGAACAGAACACAACGTTGATCTTTCTTTTGTAATTGAAAGAAGGTTCCAACCTATTTACCCGACTCTTTTTATACAGATGGCTGATGACTACATGGTTGACCCTGCTATGACAGCCGCAATGGACGCTTTTGATTTCTACATCGTGCCATCTCTTAACGCAGATGGCTATGAATACACGTGGAGAAGTGTAAGTACTATAATTATCAGCAGACGACATTATTATTAATTATAACGCTTTTAAATATGCAACCTATATAATAAAAGCAGTGTTGAAAGGCATACGCTTAGTGGAGCCTTGGTTTAAAATAGTTTTTTTTCGGGAGGTTTAAGTCATTAATATATTGTAATTACATTTACTTATGAAATAAGGGAAGTAATATTATTATTTTGGATCATTTTGCTAACATTTCAATTTCTGGCCAAAACGAGTTTAAAAAAAGATTTATTTGTTGTCCGTTGGATTTTTATGCCCATTTGCTCATTTGGGCCAAAGTAATAAGTATCGGTGTCAGTGCCATCGTTTTGGAGGTGAGGTTGTGACCTGGCATACATTAACGCAACCGTCGACCACATGTGATTTGCGTATAATTATTGACTCTAATACAAAGAAGATTTCTCGAGCAAACCCAGCATGCTTCACTTTTATCACATGACTCTGATTTCTGTCACCAGTGTCTACTGGTTTCCATTGACATTACATTGCAAAGAAAGGCTTATAATTGTGTTAAACGATATTCTTTTAGAAAATCCTGCTGTAGTACAACTGATATTACTTCAATTCAATCCTCTCTTGTTTTCTTAAAGACCTTTGATTTTTTAAATAAATATTTTAGTTGGGATTCAACTTCTTTTCATATCTAGGGCCAAATTTGCCTATACGAGTATGTACCATGGTTTATAAGGTGGAAAGTCAAGACGAACTCCAGCTGTTAAAGGCATATTATGCGATCTTTTCAAGGGGGCGCCCTCTATCCTGAGAGTAAAAATGGAGTAAATATAAACTGTCCGCTAGCGGACAATCTATTTTCAACCCATAAAAACCATGATTTTGAAATAAATATTCTTTGACTCTAATAGTAGATTTGTTTGATGTTACAGGATCGTCTGTGGCGTAAGACTCGCTCTACAGGCAATTTAGTTTGTGTTGGTGTTGACCCAAACAGAAACTACGAGTACGAATGGGGAGGTAAGTAGCAGTCTTAACCAATATCGTATACGTTTACCCAAATCTGCAATTCATATCGGTCCAAAATTCTAAATACTAAATGTCATGTAATAAATATAAGAGGACCTGACGTTTCGATTCTAACAAATTTCACAAAATGTATCAAAGATGTCATAATGATTGCATTTCATCACCATATTTGGTACTATATGTCCTGTTTGAACTAAAACGCTTCTCAAAAAAAGTTTGGGAATTTTTTCAATCGCCATTTTTCGACTATTTTGTGAGATATTTATATCAATAAAAAGCAGATGTGTTCTTCTTTCCAAAGATACGTAATTCATTTGTAACAATCACTTCGTCGCTGTTCTGACATACCGGCACATGTGCCATGTTGGGCAAAATGAGTTAGGTCGCATTTCATAATCTACGAATAAAACTCTCTATTCTCCAATAAAATCGAGACACAAAAGGGTAATTCATTAATGAGATCCAGCAGCAATTAGTGTGGTATGCCATGCTTTTTACATATTACCTGCATTAAAACCTCATTTTATGTTCTGAGTCTGACATACCGGCATATCGCGATATTTCGCCATAGACCACCGTGTAACTGCATTTCTGACATACAGGCATATTACTGCCATCACTGTAGGACGAATAGGAAGTCTTTTTTTGACTTTGTCTTACACTGATGGAACATTGCACTGATTTATTCAATTGGGAGAATCATTAGAGCTACCAAAAACAAATTTAATGTTCTTACCTATCAGGTGAGGGCGCTAGTACATCTCCTTGCTCCGAAACCTACCGAGGCGAGACAGCCAACTCCGAGTTTATCATCAAAGGATCCACCGACTTCTTATTGGAGCTCCGAAAAACCATCGATGTTGTCAGTTTTATCGATTTCCACTCCTATTCTCAATTGTTTCTCTACCCATGGTCCTACACTGGTACTGCCCGTCTGCCTGATGATAGCACTGATCATGTAAGCTTATTTTCATAAAGTGCTCAACAAAAGACATTCATACACTTTGTTTAGGTCCTTTAGAGTAACTTCCGATTATGTGTTGACCAGACAGACTAGATAGACATTTGGATGAATCTTTCCGGCACAATTTGATACCAAAGTTGCCACCTAACAACAAAGATAAACCTTGATTAGCACCATTTAAAGAAAATGTGTCACTTTTCAAAAGTCACATTTTCGACTCACGCAAGCCGCGTGAAAATGATGTGCGTGGCACTTTCAATGGCCGGGAATGAAATGGATATTGATCACTGAGCGAGCGGGATATTTGATTATGAACAGGCAACATGTGGTCTTTTCTTCCCGCGTAGTGTATTGAAAATGCGACTTGTGAAGAGTGACTAATTTTCTTTAAATGGTGCTAATCATAGTTTATCTTTGTTGTTAGGTGGCAACTTTGGTAACGAATTATGCCGGAAAGATTCATTTTAAATGTCTATCTAGCCTGTTTGGTCAAAAAAATAAACGAAAGTTACTCTAAAGGACCTAAACAAAGTGTATGGCTTTCTTTTGTTGAGCACTTTAGATGTATTTTAACACTTTCCACGCGGCAGTCTTCTGCACACGACAGTTCAAAATTTTCACAAAATGTATCAAAGATGCATTTCATCACCATATTTGGAAAATTGGAAAAACCATTAGAAATGCATCAAAATCGGGATTAAAATAAGTACAAACAGGCCTATTGGTTCAGTAATCTTTGAAATAGACTAAGAAAATTGGGAAAGGTTTCTGAAAAATCTGTTTTGTATATGATAAAACTGATAGCCGCGTGGAAATTGTTAATGAATCCTTATTGTTTTAAGGGGTGATAATATAACACATGGAACTCGAGTTACAAGCAATAAATGATACTATAGTGCCAGTCAACTCAAAAAGTAACTAGATCTTGCTCTGGACAAAGACCAAGCCACCTTGATTTTTGTCTTGTTCCTGACATTTGACCCAAAGGTCATGATTGACTTTTCTTCTTGTATTATCAAAAGAGATAAGATGCATCAAGTCTGATCAAAATTGGAGCATGTCTAAAATTTTACCTGTGTATAGGTCAATGACCCCTTGTATGAAATGTCACTTTTAATCGCTGAACACCCTATATGTGCATGGCTACATGAACTCTTTTTACCAATGCTGACAGTCACCAGTTTTTTCCTCTGAGACAAGAATCATTTTATGTGAATGGATATTGAAGACTTATATTTTGACCCCTAGTGACCTATTCTTGAACTTTGACCTGATTATGATGGTTCACTTTTTTCTTGTCATATCAATTCAAATAAGATGAAATAAGTCCGGTGGTCCAAATCAGAGCATGTCTTCAATTTTACCCTGTATAGGTCAATGACCTCTAGTGACCCCATATGAAACGTCACTTTTAATCGCTGAGCACCCTATATGTGCATGTACCCAAGGAATCTGTTGACCTATTTTGTACGTCATCAGTCATTGCCTCTGAGACAAGAAGCATTTTAAATGAACGACTTGAAAATTTACATTTTAACCCCTAGTGACCCCAAAATATGATTTTAGAAGTAAATAGGAAACATATTGCTCGGTAAATTATAAGATATTTTAGTATAGTTTCATGGTTATGAATGTAATTTGACACAAATTTGCATATCGACTAAAAAAATCACAGATAGAGGGCGTACCATGAAAAAAATCGCATAATATCCCTTTAACCACAGTTGATAACCTTCTATTTATTAGGTTAACGCTGCGATTAAGTTTAAAGCGGCTCTGCAGATTGTCTATGGAACAGACTACATAATAGGGGCGTCAGCAAGGACATTGTGTAAGTATTTTGATAAAATGACATTTCAAGCATTAGACCTCACTGCATGGCCACCATATCCTCATTATGTAGAGCATATCACTTCAGGTCTCTTTGAAGTTACGTGCTCATCCGCCAAACCCTTACATATATTTGTGACGATTCCACTTAAATTCGTCTACGATTGCCAAATTAATTTTGTTGAACTGTATAATATGTAAATCTGTTATAGCTTGACAAAGCAATGTAATCCAATAGCGATTAATATAGCCAATCAGGATACTAGTTTGTTGCGGATGCCCCAAAAAAGTAGCAAATCACTCCTGACAATCCAACACTGGTCCCATTGGATGTCTTTATGCCTTAATGAAATGTTCAACATTAAGATCAAATTACAACAACGTAAATGGTTGTAATCTGTGTCAGTGTTGAGTTTAGATTATATCTATTTCGGGCTACTTATGAGTGAAGTCGTAGTGAAAGTGACTCGACACCTCGTACACTTTCCTAAATCAACCCTATGACATTACGTGAAACATCAGAAAGACTTTGACAGCAGCAAACACGACATGTTCTTTTATAGGCCGTAATCCCATTACCCTTATTCAACATAGATAATGTCACTTCAGATCCCTTTTATTTGAAGTAACGTGCTCATCCGACAAACCCTTACATATTCTGCGGATACATGAAAACTGTAAGCCAAAGTATCAGGTTGCCGCTACTAATAGATCCCAATGACGCCGATTGTCTATAAATTGGCGGCAATCAATATATCGTTATTTTATGTGTTGAGCGTGTTCCTCTTTATCTAATCTCTCTGGACACACGTGTATTAGGACCAGGAAAGCCGAGATCATCGCGTTAAGCATTCATTCCATTGTGATTCAAAGACCAACGATTTAAATATAATTAGCGTAAAAATATGTTAACAATTTAACACGTCTTCCAGTAACTTATTCAGGATGTGTTATTTTCAGATGATTCATTTTATTGTCAGTATTTAAATCACCATATCACAATTTCTTTTTCTGATCAATTTGGTACATGTAGAACCATTTGTGTGGTCTGACAATGGTTAATAATCGTGTAATTAAACATGTGTATTTTGCAGATGCCGCGTCTGGATGCAGTGTAGACTGGGGTTACGCTACGTTAGGTGCTAAATATTCCTACGTGTGCGAGCTGCGAGATATGGGTGAATTTGGTTTCTTACTTCCGGCCGATCAGATCCAGCCATCTGGTATAGAGACATACGAAGGCGTCAAAGCTCTAGTCGGTCATATGTACGAAGAGTACTACAAATAAGAACCGAACTTTCACCACTGTGTCCATACAGAGACTTGAGATCTCTACTCAGAGGCGGTGTCCAAAGGGAGGCCGCCCGCACCTTATTCATTTGGGGCAATTTAATTTCTAATCCAGTTTGGCGTCATTTAAAAAGAGCCACGTTTTACCCAAAGGTCCTCATTCTTTTTCTTTTCTTTTTTCTCCATGATTCTTTTTTGAATTCAATATGCTGAAAGTGAAGTGAAAAACAGGTTTTCACTGATTTGTAATAATGTATTGCCATGCCGAAACAAATAGAGATATCTTGAATAAATTGATAGAATAATTAGGAAACTGTATGTAATGTATTTAGATTCTACGCTTGTTGTTTTTATTCATCTATTACTTTTTCAAACACGGTATAAATAATTCTGAGACACCCTGTCATTTTCATTTCTTCTTTTTTGAAGGTAAAAAACTTGATAGGCCTATTGACAATGCCCCATCTTTCACGTATCTGTACACATTAAGAGGACACGGACACAAAATGTCGATCAAAAAAAAAAATCTGTCGGCCTTATATAAATATGTTAGGCATTCTTTTTCCGTATCAACATAATATCTTTCATCATGTCTTTTCCATGAGCCATATAATTTACATATAATTTACATATAATTTACATATAATTTACATATAATTTACATATAATTTACATATAATTTATATATAATTTACATATAATTTACATATAATTTACATATAATTTACATATAATTCACAATGGAATCGCCCTTCCTGGGATATGCAAGACAGCTTTTACATGTTCTAGGGGCTGGGCTGTTATTTTCTTCAGGAATGGGGGGGGTCCATAAATATAGGCTTATTGAAAATCATTCATGAACACAAGTGGTTATCGTTTAAATCATTTTGCTATAGCATTTTAATATCTAGCGTAGAATGGTTCAAATTAACACAACATCACGCAACATATGCGAAGTTTCTACCTCATTAGGCGAGGTATCCATACTGGATTACAACATCTTGCACGCGGTGCAAACATTTAAACCCATATTGGATTCAAGTATTTACTGGACTCAAGTAGTTTAGTAGTTGTAAAAGTTACGGTTTCAAGTAGTTACGTGTTAGGATTTCAGAGCGTAATATTGATTAATCAATACTGTAATTACAGCTTATTAATTCTCTGTAAAGATGGGATGACAGGTGACGTCATACCAAGCATTTGGTCGGCAGTTGCCATTGTTCTTTGCCCGGCAGTATGCGCGCGCATACTGTTTTGTTTAGGACACGTGCTTTTAAAACTCGCGCCGAATCATTATCAAGGGCAATAAGGCATAGTGGACAGTGTTGTGGTCATATGCTGTTCCTCAAGCATGTATCGACAGTCCGGTCCCTCCGACCGTTGCTTTTGTTGATAAAGATAGCTGTCACCCAATCTATACTGCTGTGCATTGCACTGGGTTGTTTGTGACATCATAAATATTGCTGTGTATGGCTCTTATGTTCTTGTTGCATCGTGCGCAACGTGTTGTAATCTGGTATGGAGATCTCGCCTTAAAATGCTATTGTCCCGCGAATATAATACGATAAATACTTGACATAACTTAACACTTTCCACGCGGCTTTTGGTTTTACCATACAAAACAGATTTTTCAGAAACATTTCCCAACTTTCAAGGTCTACCTCAAGGATTACTGAACCAATATTAGGCATGTTTGTACTTATTTCAATGCATTTCTCATGGTGATTCCAAATATGGTAATGAAATACAATAATTTTGACAATTTTTTTAAACACTTAGTGAAAATTTGGACTGTCGTCTGCAACCACCTGCCGCATGGAAAGCGTTAAACATATTCAAAACAGTAGTAGTTATCACCACAATATCAATATACTGTTCAGGTCATGTTTTAAGATAAGACAAAATGGACGAACATTGAACATGTTCACATTATGTATTTGGTATTCAGACTAGGAGTGCCAAAATCTTCGGAGTTTTGAGTCGGGTTTTTGAATTTCACTTGTTAGCCGATAATGTTTACACCAATACAGTTGGTGCACCAATACAGTTGGTGCACCAATACAGTCGGTGCACCAATACAGTCGGTGCACCAATACAGTCGGTGCGCCAATACAGTCGGTGCGCCAATACAGTCGGTGCGCCAATACAGTCGGTGCGCCAATACAGTCGGTGCGCCAATACAGTCGGTGCGCCAATACAGTCGGTGCGCCAATACAGTCGGTGCGCCAATACAGTCGGTGCGCCAATACAGTCGATGCACCAATACAGTTGGTGCCAACTCGTGATGGGGAAGTTTGCTTCTTATCAAGAGACGACAATTGTGACCATACACCACAAATGGGTGGAAGTCGGTCAGAACGTTGAACGTTGGACAAGCAAATTCTCCTTAAAATCGGCTACGTGAAATTATCACGCGAAAATGGCGTCAGCTCATCCGTTCAAAAAATAACGGAATTTTCACGGTTTTATGCGCCATCATCATTCAATAGCACCATTTTGAGTATTGTACAAGGAATGCATGGGTATCGATCTAGACTCTGTATCAATCAAATCCTCCGTTTGATTCACAACTGCCATGTCTGGCTGATGGGACTGCACGAGAATCCCACGCTCATCGTCTTTAGAGCCGCCTTCTTTAGCCGTTCCACGCAGATATATGCACAAAGGAGCAAATACAATAGCGAATATACCAAGACCACGTACCATCCTGAAGAAAACAAATGTATAAAGAATATGATGGAAAGATACATGTTGACAACATTAGGTTACAAGGCCCGCTTAGCAGCGCTATAAATTGATGCCCTAAAAACCGTCAACAAATTTAAATAGTCGCTTTGCTTCCATCCAAACTGGTTGCTATACATGACATAATTCTCGTGTGCAACCAACCGGCTGTACAGTATTGCAACGCCCATTGAGTAGTTTACACGCATGAGCGTAGATGTAATTTGCAACATAATGGAAGCTTACCCATGCAGTTAGCCCCGAATTTAAATATATGCACTGGGTAATCCTCTCATAGTATTGATAACAATAGATTTACCAGAGCGAATTAATAGCGCTTTTAAGCGGGCAATTTATGTCATGTATTTTTCTATTTGCAAAAAGCAATATTTAGGTTCGCCGGAATCTTCGTACGTTTAAAGATTAACCAGTATTGCCCGCGCCCAGCGAATTTTCAGATTTACAGTGGTGCGCGAAAGGTATTTTGAGGTCACTCTATTAAGCCCCAATTCCGGTTCACAAGATCATAGGTCACTTCCGCGGTCATAACCTATCAAGGCAGGGGTCACAACCAGGGTCATAACAGCCAGTATGAGATCACGTATGGGTTGGGTCAAAGGTCAATTAGTCTTAAAGAACCTTCTACTCAGCCCGTGATTTTACGGGCTCCGCGTACGAGTGTCACTTCAACAGACTGTAATATTACGGCACCGTCGTCAAGTTAGGCAAACAAACAAACAAAATCTTACCAATGAAATCCGACTAGATTCGTTAAGAAGCTACTGAAGGACGGACCTGAAGAGAAAATATACCAAGAAACATCATGCTAATTTTCATTTCATAGTTTTATGTTGTTCTTTCTTCTCTCACTTTACTCCCTTTATCAAGAATCCCTTTGGTAATTTGGAAAAGTGTACTTTAGGTCCCAGATACTGGTACACCAGTGTCTTGCAATACTGGAACATAAAGGTTGCCAGTATCGGTCGATACTGGTACGATTTTACTGTTCCAATATCGGTCGATACTGAAACACCAAATTGTATTCCAGATCGAGCGATACTGGAACGTTTTCATGTTCCAGTATCGGTCGATACTGGTACATATGATACCAGTGATAATTGACCCAGTATTGAATGATACTGGTTCATAATTATGTTCCAGCATCGCCCAATACTGGTACTTTTTATATGTGCCAGTATCGGCCGATACTGGAACACTAACTTTGTACCAGTATCGAACGATACTGGAGATTTCAGTATCGGACGCTACTAGTACAGTACAGAATCTGGGAGCTAAAGTACACTTTTCCGAAACATTTTTTGAAATTTTGGGGCTGTTGTCTGCAGACGACTGCTGTGTGAAAGTGTTAACTATTTCGATGTCCGTCCAGGGCTCGAAATTGAAAATGATCACTTTAATTTTGAGAAAAAACTTACTAACGTAATTATTATTATCCCAGCATTCTATGCGGGGATCAAATGATACGCTCTCTATGAAACAATTTAATAAATAACAATGAAACAGATAGAGAAAACCCTAGAAAATCATGCAGCAAAATACCGTCGCCCGGATTCGAATTAATTTGATCCCCGCATAGAATGCTAATTATTTGTCAATGGATTGCATCACTTGTTGATCATCCGCAGTAATCAATAGGGGTTACGTCATTATAATAGCTGTATATAGGCAGATGTCATGAACCTCCGTTATTTGGATAGTCATTGAAGCAAGATATCTCGCCTAGATACACTGGAGTATTACCCATCATTTAAGTAGAACCATCGTGGCCTAGCGGTTAAGGCATTGGCATGGTACGCCAGAGGTCCCCGGTTCGAATCCGGGCAATGGTATTTTGCTTCATGATTTTCTAAGGTTTTCTCTATCTGTTTCATTGTTATTTATTAAATATATTTAATATAGCAATAATCGCAAATTCCAACATGCAGGGAAAATCATACCAAGAAGAAAATAAAATCTAGGTACCAAAATATAGACTTACCTAACGCAAAACCGAGCGAAAACGAAAACGTAGATATCGCTGCAGCAGCCCCATAGGCGGCGCCATATCTAATATCTACTAGGTAGTTCAACTCCGCTGTCATGGTTGAATCGATTGTACCTGTGTGTGAAACAAAAAAAAGAGGTTTTTTCGCATTCTTCATATAGTTTGCAGATCAAAATGTAAGACTTGTTTTAAAACGGGCATGGTGTTTCTAGAAACACCGGAAGTGACAACTGTATCCGAAACAGTGTTTCTGAAGAAAACAATTGTTTAGTCAAAACGATTGTGAAACGTCTATTTATCAATTTAAGAACAATTTGGATGAAAGAAGTGAACTTTAGGTCCCAGATACTGGTATACCAGTATCGTGCAATACTGGAACATAAAGGTTGCCAGTATCGCACAATACTGGTTCGATTTTCCTGTTCCAGTATCGGTCGATACTGCAATACTGGCACACATGCTACGTAATGATTTGTCCAGTACTTAACAATAATGGTACATTTTAAAATGTGCCAATACTGATAATTGTGTTCCAGTATCGCCCGATACTGGTACATTTTAAAATGTGCCAGTATCGTCTGATACTGGAACGCTTGCTTTGTACCAATATCGAACGAGTATGGGTGTTCCAGTATCCGACGATACTAGTGTGGTCCAGAATCAAGGACCTAAAGTACACTTTTCCCTACTATTCATGAAGTTCAACTGCCACTCAACTCAACACGGCAAATCTACAAGTCAAATTCAGTTTGGTAACATTAAAACTGTCGTTATAGAGTGGAAGCAGAAACACTTGATGAACCATAATGGAAAGCGTTTTAGATTTGATTTGAAGGGGTTTCATGACACATAGAGTTCACGTAGACATTTTCTTGAAAATTTGATATTAGCTATTCTCAACGGTGCTGACCACGAATCTAACATTTTAAAAAATGGGGTAACGGGCTTAGTTTTTGAGCTATATCCGTTTCAAAAATGGTGTTTTTTCCAATAAATACTACATGGTTCTATGGGAAATGAGGAAAAATTCGACTTAAATGGAAGATTCCAGAAAATCTGCCCGATAACTTTTTTTCTTCTTTTTTTCAATATGTGCTGCGCCTTTATAGATTCTTTCAAATGATGAAATAAAAAAATGGGGTCACCGGCTTACTTTCTCTGATAATTGGCTTTAAGGGGGGACTTAAGGAAGTTTTTGATATGATTTTTTGAATTTTGCGAGTGCTGTAATTATTGAACTATTAATCAAATGCATATAAAAGTATACATTTTTGGAAAGGAAATGGATCAGAGAATCCAAATTTGGTGTCAATTTTAACCAAAAAAGTAGATTTTTTGAGAAAATCACAAAATTCACTTTTTTGACCCACATTTTTTTGAACAAAACTAACAAAAATAATTTTGAGTAAAAAATGGCCAAATCACTTGATAATGATGTTAAGACACTAATGAAGGGACGATTTTTTTTTTTTTAAACCTAATTTAATTTTTTTGAAAATTTTGACCCAAAAGTGCCAAAAAACGTGAAAAAATGGATTTTTTTTTTTTTTTTACACGTTTTTGTCAAAATTTCAAAAAATATTAGACTAGGTTCAACAACAACAAAAAATCGTCCCTTCATTAGTGTCTTAACATCATTATCAAGTGAGTTGGCCATTTTTTACTCAAAATTATTTTTGTTAGCTTTGTTCAAAAAAATTGGGTCAAAAAAGTGAATTTTGGGATTCAAATTTGGATTCTCTGATCCATTTCCTTCCCAAAAAAGTATACTTTTATATACATTTGATTAATATCTATATACTAATTTTCGGAACATGGCTTTATTAGATAGTTCAATATAATTTTACACTCGCGTCCCTCCTCAACTGAAAAAGCGTGGTAATTGCGCCTCTAATACACGAGCTAATTAGATAGTTCAATGCCCGTTTTTTACCGTTTTCAGACATGCGCAGAAAGGATCACATGTGAAAATCCGAAATGTTGAATTTCTTTTACTCGGGTAGCTACTTTCGGACACAAATTGTGGTTTTCGGAATGAGTGATGACATATGGTCTTCACCCAAAATATTTTCTTCAGGGATATAGCTACATTTCTGTATATGCGGCTGTTTGTTATTCTTAAAGATCGCATAGTAACAAGCATTTATACGTCCGACAAATAAAAATATTTCACGACATTTTCTAAATGTAAACAAAAACTCTTACACAGTTTGCTAACGATAAAGAAACTGGCAGTACCATGTCAACCGTTTCTATGTTATGCTGCGCGACCGCGTTTAACATGGCGCACGCGGTTCGGCGCACACGTAATGACGCAGACAAAAAGTGTACGCGTTTGTGGCGCAAACCGTGCACATTGTAACGGAGCAGAGTGAAAGCAGGCAGTCCGTACACTCTTAGAAAAAGGATGCTTCAGGCTTCAGGGGTTCTTGGCTGTCGATGGAACCCTTTATATCACCTTAAAAGGTTCAAAAAAGAACCATTTTAAGGTTCAAAATAGGCAAAATATGGGCAAACATTGGTCTTTCGAACCTCTAAAGGTTCTCTACAGAACCTTTTGGGGCCTTTAAAATCAAAGAACCTTTAAACCATTATACGGGACAGCCATAACCCCTCTGAATCACCCGTTACAGAGCGATACGATTCCTAATTACCTCAAAATCATGGTTTTAGAGTGAATTTAGACTAGAATAAAATAAGTTGTCGGATATCCGACAGTTTATTTTCACTCTAAAACCATGATTTTGAAGTAATTAAGAATCGTATCCATATCTGTAACTTGGAATGTATGTACGATTTATGATCAGAAATGTAAATCTGCAAGAAAATCTGCTTTCAATTTTTTTCGATGTTGAGGGCGTTCCATGGAAAGATCACATAATATACCTTTAAAGGAGTAAAACGGGGTGGCAGGGCAATAAAAGAATCGGGGGAGACATTTAAAAGCTAATTTTATGTAACTTTCAATTTTGACATTAAAATTCAACTTTGTATTATTTGGGGTACAAAATAGGTAGAGACATGCGCTGACAGGAGTATAACTGGGGGTATTAAGAACACGTTGATGGAGTAGGCCTACTCGGATTAAGATCTTGGGTATCTGTATTATTTAAGAGCACATTGGGCCTAGGCTCATGGTGTATTAAGGGCACCATGTCACTTACATTATATCAAGGGCACCTTAGTACCTGAATTATTTAAGGACATACTCTTGATTGATATTTATATAAACATTTATAACGCTTTGATATTACTGACTTCTGCCTATTGTGACTTTACTGTCCGCTATCTTCGGCACCCGCGTTTAATTTACTTGACTATGATAAAGTAAGGGCACCTGGGTATCTCGAGATAACGGCACACGGCACACTGCAGTGGGCCTACCTTGATTATGTGGTATCCAGTGCATTATTAAGGGCACCTGGGGTAACTGGATTAGGGGTAGGGCTTAGGCCTATGGGGTCCCTGGATATAATGGGACAACGGGTACCTGCATTTCAGGTCTCATGGGAGGCCTACATAGGTATCTGGAAACACAAACGTAGGCCTACCTAGATTAAGGCAATGTATAACATGGATTATCAAAAGCACCTGCGATATTTGGATTATTTAGGGCCCCGTCTGGATTATGTAGGCCTATAGGACATGTTCTTGATATTATTGTATCCGAAATTTTCTTACGCTTTGTTTACTTATTCCCCGTGACATTTTCTAGCGGGTCCAGCGCGAAGCGTGGGCCTACCTTGATTATGTGGTATCCAGTGCATTATTAAGGGCACCTGGGGTAACTGGATTAGGGGTAGGGCTTAGGCCTATGGGGTCCCTGGATATAATGGGACAACGGGTACCTGCATTTCAGGTCTCATGGGAGGCCTACATAGGTATCTGGAAACACAAACGTAGGCCTACCTAGATTAAGGCAATGTATAACATGGATTATCAAAAGCACCTGCGATATTTGGATTATTTAGGGCCCCGTCTGGATTATGTAGGCCTATAGGACATGTTCTTGATATTATTGTATCCGAAATTTTCTTACGCTTTGTTTACTTATTCCCCGTGACATTTTCTAGCGGGTCCAGCGCGAAGCGCTGGTGCCCGCTAGTTTCAATAATTACAGCACTAACAATATTCAACAAAAAACTTCCTTAAGGGCAGTGTCAACCCGGCACTTGTTTCAAAAATTGAATTTCATATTTCTCTATTATTTTATACTTTTAAATGTATTCTATCATTACCATCATAAGTTACTAATCGGAAGCTATTATTTCTCGTTCTTTTGGGTGATTTTAAATAGTTGTTTTGGTAAGTTTGAGTCAGGAAAAGGCGCATAGTTATTTGGCGGGAATTTAAGCGGAGTTCCGCGCTTTTCAAATGCTGCGACAGCTGTTCGATCATTGCGTCGCGCGCTGAAACTTCCCGCGCGTAATACTAGACGCGCCGCTTAATATCCGCGACGTAGACGCGAAAAACAAAAGAGCGCAAAACAATGTCTAAAATGTAAACAAAGGCCAATCTTACGATCATTTAAATTTCAGTTTTCTTCCAATTTCTTCACATTGTGACAATATAAATTGAATCTGATAGTTTATTATGATTGTTCATAATAGTATCCTCGCTTTTTAGGTCACACGCCCGTGTGTTCCGTGAACATTTAGCTTTAAATGGTTGAAAATGTCAATATTTTTACTAAATCGATGTTTTCTAGAAGTTCAAATTTGAAGGAATTTTACGAATTTTCAGACAACATAACTAAAAATATATCAAACTATCAGGTAAGCTTTTACTACCATTGTGTAGAGGACTTTCAGCGCTAGGAGGCAATTTTTTATTTTTTCGATTATGGATTTTAAACTCGAGATATGCATCCATTTCTCGCGAAATGTACGCAAAAAAACACGACTTTTACACTTTTCCGATGTTTTTAGCAATATTTCCAAAACCAAGCTTTATTTTGGAAAAAGAAAAAATTGCCTCCTAGACAAAATTGTTTTGTTTACAAAAACGTATATTAGAACAAATTACCATTATTTATTTTATAGTTATGCTGTCTGAAAAATTTGGGGTAAAAAAAATGGCTTTTTGGTTCATTTCTCAAAATTTAGTTTATTTGGTATCACATTGATATCACCATCGGCTTCCTTATCAAATTTCCTTTCTAAAAATGTATACTTTTATGTACTTTTATTCAATATTCTCAAACTTAGAAGCAAAAGTTGATCATCAAAATAATAGGGTTGACACTTCCCTTAAGTCCCCCCTTAAATGAGAAAATTCCTGCAAATTTAAGTGTAACGTTTAGCGCGTAAACACACGTTAGATGCGCATGCAGCAAAAGATAATCTTCGCGCGTACGGTGCGTTAGGAATAAAGCGTTTCGTTTATCTGTGACGCAGAGGCAACTTTGAACTTCGAGTCGCGCAGTTTATATCGTGATCAGCTAGAGGACATCAGACCTGATTGGCCTTGGCGTTACTTGAAAAGCAGGGCTGTCAACTCTCCCGCATTAGGCGGGAGTCTCCCGCATAGACACTCTTTCTCCCGCACTCCCGCACTCCCGCCTAGCATATAAAATCTCCCGCCTCAACAAAATTACCTCAATTAAAATGTGTATCAACACCTTATACTAGTTTCCGTCGGTACATTTGTGATTTTGACCATGCAATTTTCGTGCGGATTGGAGGAAAACATCATCGCCATTTTGGATCCGCCATTTGAAGAAAAAAAGAAAACAAAAAAAAGGGGCCTCCTCCTTCCTTTTTTCAAAAAGCCCGGACGAGAAACTGTTTTTTAATTTGGCCTTTTCGGTATGAAACTACCCTTGTCATGACTTTGTATTAATGCATTTTGAATAAAGACATGAGCATAAATTCAACTTTAATCGAAATTGTCAAAAGGAGATTGAAACTACAAAAAATTGTCATTTTACTAACATTTGTGAGGCGGGCATGTCCATCCTTGACACACTTTCCGGAAGCGATTTGTTACCGTAAACAACATTTGAATATGGAGAAACTAATGTTATGTAAATGGTGGTATGTGTAATATTTCTCTTTGAAACTTTAATCATTTCACCAATCTCATAGCTTACTCACTTAATAAAATTATGTAATTGCAACAAAGAGATGTAGTTCGACCAGGATTCGAACGTGTAATTTTCCGCACCATAAGTGAATTCTAATCCACTGAGCAATAAAACCGATCTTGCAAAGGTGACGTGTTTTGTAATACTTAAATCAATTAAGTGACGGAATAAAGCGTAGTGTGTATGATATAGACTGGTTGGTATGTACAGTGTATAGTATATAGGGTTCTCCCTATTCAAAATTTCTTTTGTTTACGGTAAATTAATACGCATCCCGGAATTTACACCAATAAACAAAAAGACCTTCCATCATAAAACTAATTCTATCAACTTACCAAAAAATAGTCCCATTGCAAACATTGGTCCAATAAGATGAGATATTATCTTCGAAAATGGGATCTGCGGTAAAAATCAAGTTCCACTTTAAAAACTTTAACAAGTACGTATTGGTTAACGTATAAGTGACTTTTACGTCAGACATTTACGATAGATAATAATAATAATAATAATAATGGCATTTATAATGCGCCGTCAATCTAGGTAAAACTATTCCGAGGCGCAACATATAAAACAAAAATTAACATGTAAAATACATAAACAAGGATGATTTGCATACAAAGAAATCAATTATACACTGAGTCAAATAATCTTGTTTTTAACCAGTTCTTAAAAGAGTCAAGTGAATCACAGCATCTTAAATTATAAGGTAGTGAGTTCCAGAGAGTTGGTGCAGCAACCGAAAATGCGCGATCTCCAAATGAAGAAGTAGTCCGTGGAACAAGTACAAGTTTATCAGATGACCGGAGAGTACGTTTTGGATGATATGGAACAAGAAGATTAGCAATATAAGTTGGTGAAGTGCCATGCAAAGCTTTCCAAGTTAAAAGAAGAAGTTTGAAATGAATCCTTTCGCGAACAGGAAGCCAGTGGAGATCTTTCAAAATTGGAGTGATATGATCAAATTTCCTGGTCTTAGTGAGAATGCGAGCAGCTGCATTTTGAACGAGTTGTAGTTTGTGAAGTAAGTGATCAGTGATGCCAAAAAGAAGAGAATTGCCATTGTCAATACGAGAAGATATAAGAGCATGGACGATAGTAGCTGCGGTTTCAAATTTTAACATTTTCCTTATGCTATTGACATTCCGTATATGATAATACACTGATTGGCATATCCGTCGAACTTGAACATACATAGATTATTATCAAACACAATTCCTAAGTTCCGAGCAGATTTTGAAGCAAGAACAGAAGAAGTGTCAATATTGATATGATGATCACATATTTTACGTTGATTGAATCTGGAGGTCATAATTAAAAACTCTGTCTTATCATCATTCAATTTCAGCTTGTTTACAGACATCCACGACTTGATTTCTAAAGTACAAGCTTCTGCGCGTTGACGGGCCGACATTTCGTCACTACGATCATTTAAATTAAAAGGCACATATAGTTGTGTATCGTCCGCGTAAGAATGAACATTTAATCCGTGTTTGCGAGCAATGGTAGCAATGGGAGAGGAATAAATGGTGAATAGTATAGGTCCAAGCACAGATCCTTGAGGAACGCCATATTTTAGCGGAACATGTGTAGAAATAGTTCCATTTATGTTTACTGCTTGAGTTCTGTTTTTGAGGTAGGACTGAAACCATTTCAGAGCTGAATCCTTGACACCAATTGACTCAAGACGCCTGAACAGAATATAATAATAATAATAATAATAATAAGTACAATTTATCAAGCGCCTTATGTTGTAAACAACCGCAAGGCACCTTACAACAATGTGATATAGAAAACTTAATTTACAAATGCATACTAACTAATTAAAAACAATTAATATATGATAAAACACAATAGGTATTATACAAATATAAAAATACAACAACAACAACAACAACAACAACAACAACAACAAAATCCGGATACAAAGAGCAAGCATTATAAATATGAAATTGAAATTTGTAATCCAAAATTAATTGCACCTATAATTAAATTACAAGATCTAATAGATAAATATAATTAAAAGAATATCAAACAACAATATATTGTAATTGCACACATATAATATAATACTAAAAATCACAGGGAATCATCTGTGTATGTTGAAGAAACCAATAAAGTTAAAAGAATGGCATTCCCCATTAATTGTGTCCATTGTTAAAAGTCACAATATCATGGTCAATGGTGTCGAAGGCGGCGGAGAGGTCGAGAAGAATGAGGAAAATGCCACGCTTACCATCCAATTCACGTAAAATGTCATTGTGTACTTTAAGAAGAGCAGTCTCTGTACCATGATATTTTCTGTATGCTGATTGATGTTGTTCATATAAGTTGTTTAGACATAAATGAGCAGCAAGACGATGCGCTACAACCTTTTCAACAATTTTTGATACAAAACGCAGATTGGACACAGGACCCCAAAGTAATATTGATACATTACCATTGTGAATGCACCAATGAAAATTGAAAACGAAACCAGTGCCAATATCTGTATTGCAATGGAAATATTATCATAGCGTTGGTCTAAACCCAATTATTGTTGGTGTTTATGCGTAATGGTTATAAAACAATTACTCTGGTGCTGGCATATCTGTATATCAATGCATTTTAACACAATATCACATACTAGTCTGCATACATGTTAACATTTTGTAGCATTGCCAATACATTTACAATGTACAAAGTCTTACGCACAAGTCACTTACATACATTACCCAGTAGCGTAGCCAGGGTCACTTGTCAGGAGGCAAAGAGTATTTTTTGATTTGCCGTCGAGTAAGAAAATGACAAGGGGTGGGAGGTTAGAGGCGTCGCGTCCCCATACCGCCGTGAAAAACTGCAATTTCTAACCAATTTGCCTGTAACTACGTGCGACTAGACGATTATCAGATTAATAGAGATTCCTAAATTTATTAGTATCACGTTTACTTTTGTCCTAAACCTTAACCCGGGAGTAGTTTTGGTAATAAAAGTATCAGGGTGGAAAATTAGATATTTTTTCGTAAGGGAATCGGCTCCTCCGGCACCGGGAATCGAACGCTGGTCATTTGTGTGGCAGTTCGGTCCTTACTGAGCCAATGAATCAGCTTGTAACATCTTACATACAAGCCTAGTACACAATGTCGACTATGTCGCAAACAGTGGTTGAATTTGCGTGAACATTTGGGAATATCACCTTCCCCTATTTTCCTATAAGGTGAATTGTCGTATGATAAGTCTATACTTGTTTTATTTTTTCAAATGCTTTTATCAATTTCGTGTATTCATTTAGGTGTATTCATTTAAATGTTTTGGAGTAATACTCACCAGACATATAAAGACACCCATGCCCACCGTAGCAAATAGACTGCAGGCCCACCTGTTATACATGATGGGGAAATATTAAACATGAAAACTCGGAATAAGTCTCTTTTAATGTGCACATGCCAGTGGCATAAATGAGATTGGATCAAGACTATTCTTTTCTCATGTCTGAAGGCTGACAGCAAAATTGTTAACTTTATTTGTTGGGAGTGGCTGTTTTTAATAATAATTCAACCAGCATGCTTATATAGGCTTTTTAAGCCTGGCCCGAGCAATTTGCTTGAGTCTGGTCCCTTCAGGACCCAAGCGTGTGTCTGTACGGACCGACCGTGTAAACAAACAAACAAACAAACAAACCATAACAGCGAAATAAGGAGAGAATTCGCATTCAATTTTACACACTTCGGTTTTTATTTTAATCGGGTGTCTTCGTATTGAAAATAATCAGTTCTCATTACTTCATTATAATACCGTGGGTGCTTTATTAATTGGTATGGACTAGTCCCCCCCCCCCCCCGGCTATAGGTTAAGTATCACGGCTAGCACCAGCCACCACGAACGGGCAAAACTTTAATAAAGAATGGCTTTTGCTGGGTTATTGAGATATGACTCATAACTCCGCCATTCATTTCAATTAACTTCAGAACAACATGGATATGGAGTACATTTGATCGTAACATCGTATAAAATATGTTCCCTTAATGCTGTTCTTAATGGGGTGAGCCAACTATTTCGCTCGACATTCTCCGGAAGAATCGGGTCAATATATTTCACCATGCCTCTCATTCAGGGCAATAGTTTACACCATGCCTCTCATTTAGGACAATACAGGGTGACCCAGAAAATGTTTAACCCAAAATAACAAAATTCAATATTTTGTTTTACCATTAAAATAAAAAAATATTGCATAACTCGTTCACCAGCTATGTGCACCATACATTTAACTTTCTGAAACATTTTAGATCATAAAAATAGGCCTCACGAAACTTAAATTACGTGTAATTTTGTAAGAAGTGTTGTTTTGTAGTGTAAGTGAAGTGCAAAAAAATGGTTTCATGCTACATGAGCAGAACAAGTGCCTGTTTGAAACCATTTCTGCACAGTATCAATATTAATTTATTATGTAAATCAATATTATTATTATGTAAGAGACTAAAACAAAAACTGAAGTCCCCTTGACTCCACATTTGAAGATGTTAATTTGATAAATACAGATCAAAAGAAAAGATTACTTAACTCACCGTACTTAGAACAGAATTAAGTTTCATATCTGAACCAAGTTACAATTTTTTCACTTTTACAAAAGGGCGAAAACACCCCCTGTCACACAATCAAGTGTATCTTTAGTTTAGTAAAGCCAATTAACATGATCTAAAGTTCTCCAGAAAGCTGAATAAATTTTTAACATAACTGTTGAAAACATAATGCCATATTTATTTATTTTCATTTTTAATTATTTTGTTTAAATTTGCGATTTTTGGGTTCAACATTTTCTGGGTCACCCTGTATGTTGCACCATGCCTCATAAGGGCACTTTTTGCACCATGTTTCTCATTTAGGGCAATATGTTGCACGATGTCTCTAATTTAGGCAATATTTTGCACCATATCTCTCATTTTTGGGCAATGTTTACAGCATGCCTCTCCTTTAGGCCAATATTTTGCACCATGCCACTCAATACAAAGCATTGTCAATAAATATCTATTATGATATATGATCACTCACCTTCCTAGTTTGAAACCTAGATAGCCCATAACGGTGCTACTAATTATGTAAGCCACACCACTTGGTAGAAAAATAGCACCTAAAATTGATATGAAAAGAGAAATAAGAATTAAATTAAAGACGGACTCCGGCTTTCCAAATAAATCAAGTAACATCCGGAGTTTGAGTTTTTCCCATATTTCTATTTCTATATTTTTAGAGAGTTTCTGAAGAAAGAAATCTTGCGATACCAACCGTTGTTATCTTCCTTGGGAAGAGGGCTTTTTACATACTTCTTAACAATGAGATCTTCCAAATCGCGAATGCTACGTAATTAACAAGTTACAGTTGAACAACGAAAGTCAATAAAAGGAGTTTAACATTTCATTTAGGAAACAGTTCCATTAATACTCGATACATTTATCTCGATACGTTTGGGCTCGGGAATAAAAGACCACATGTTGCCTGTTCATAATCAAATAGCCCGCTCGCTCAGGCACGGCCCAACGCAGTTGCAACTGTGTGATCAATATCCATTTCATTCCCGGCCATTCAAAGTGCCACGCACAGCATTTTCTCGCGGCTTGCGTGCGTTCAAAATGTGACTTTTGAAAAGTGACCAATTTTCTTTAAATGGTGCTAATCATGGTTTATCTTTGTTGTTAGGTGGCAACTTTGGTATCAAATTGTGCCGGAAAGATTCATCCAAATGTCTATTTAGTCTATTTGGTCAAAAAATAATCGGAAGTTACTCTAAAGGACCTAAACAAAGTGTATGACTTTCTTTTGTTGAGCACTTTATTTAGACAAGGTGTGTTATACTACTCGATAAAAAACATCGGGGTCTCGATAATTGTATCGAGTTTAAATGAATGAAGATGTCATAGAGGGATGGCGCTAACTGGATATGACGTCATTACGAAATGACACAACATCAACCAATGCCCATTTTGGGGATCGAGGAAGTCATTTCGCTGGCATCTACGAAACGGAGCCACTGTCGCCAATGTCAATCCCGCGGAATCAAAATATACAATGTGTACGCATGCGCATTGCTATGTACAAATGCATGTATGCGTACCTTACCTAAATGCCACCTTCTGGGATTCATCGTTTGTTCCATCCATACTGGTAAAGACGGCTCTAGTAAACCCATCAACATACTAGCAACAGTGAGAGCGCCTAGAGGTATAACAACAAATTGATAATTCACGTGAGAATTTATTAGTTTGAGTCTCCTTCAGGATATAATGCTTTAACACATATATATCGCATGTTTTCTGCAAATAAATAATCTTGAAAAAGGCGTGTAGTCATTCGGATAAATGGAAAACTTGCCCCCCCCCCCCCCAACCCACCCACCCTCCACCGGAGAAAGCCTGAAATGACAACAACGCACAATTTCCAATGATGTACCCTCCTGGGAGGTCATCATTTCGTTGTCAATAATGAATGAGCAGATGGGTCCCGTCCCCCCCCCCACCACCCTCCACCGGAGAAAGCCTGAAATGACAACAACGCACAGTTTCCAATGATGTACCCTCCTGGGAGGTCATCATTTCGTTGTCATAATGAATGAGCAGATGAGTAGATATCAAGCTGATTTATGTGACAACACAACTAACATTATGTAAACATTCCTGCTTTTGAAGTGATGCAGAAGTTATTTATGTTACCATGGTCCCGGTTTGATTGAGGAAATCTTGATTCTTAGAACCATGCTCCTGAGGAAGAAACAACTTTTTGCACCCCTGGCAGAAAGTATTTTGATAAAGCTATTTTGTTAATCATTTGTATGCCGGTTCGTTTGACGAACCACAATTTGTAAATAAATGCTGATTTCGAATGTATACACAAAGAATTAAGTTAAGCACCCCCCCGTTTTTTTACAACCTCGCACATTACAAGTTTGTTGTCGTCAAAACAGTGTAGTATACCCATGATATTGCTATATTTTCTGGAGAAGTGATATTATGGTCACATAAAAACATAACAATCATGCCGTTTTCAATATTTTATTCTGAATAATTTAAGGTGACATTTTTTGGGAATTTTAGGCATATTTTCACCTCAATTTAAGTATGGAGCTATAGGTCCATCACGGACAGTGTGGATGACGTTTATGTTTTCTAACGTACAGTCATTGTTCTGAGAAGACCTCTAGCGATCTTTGCGTCAATAACGTGTGTAGGACCCACGTGATCGGATCACTGACTCAACCCTACGTCTCATAGACCCTGTAAGCCGTCGTATGCGTTGCTGTGGCAGGTTGTTCCATTCCCGATGTAATGCACGTTCCAATTCATCCAGATTGGCTATTGGAGGGACCATCTTCGCAATTTGTCGTCCCAACATGTCCCAAACGTGCTCGATGGGGTTCAGGTCAGGACTGTACGCAGGCCAGGGGATGGTTGTCACAGCACCTTGCTCCAGCAAGGCTCGGACGCGTCTCGCACGGTGAGGCCTGGCGTTGTCATCCATGAAGATGGGTCTGCTGGCGAGGGTGTGGTCATCGAAGTGCGGTATTACGGTGGTATTCAGGATTTCCTCGGCATATCGCTCTCCGTTGAGGTTACCTCGCACAGTTATCAGGTCCAATTTACAGTCATGGGAGAAGCATCCCCAGACCATAATCGAGCCACCACCAAAGGGTACCGTTGGTTGAATGTTTTTAGGTGCATACGCGGTGTTTTTGTGGCGCCACACCCGAACACGCCCATCTGTCACGTACAGCAAGAACCGGCTTTCATCCGACCAATGAACTCGCCTCCAAGACCGGATGTTCCATCCACGTCGCGCTAGGCACCATGCCAAACGCTCCCTCTGATGTCGTTCGAGTAGCCTTGGACGCTTGATCACTCGTCTTGACCTTAAACCGGCCGATTTCAGGCGGTTCCTCACGGTACGGTGACATAGCCTTCTGTTGCGCAGCCAGTTGTCCTTCAGGAAATTGCTCGAGGCGAAGGGATATCGTCGCACCAGTCTCAAAAGCGCTCTATCTTGGCGGACTGTTGTCACGCGAGGTCTTCCAGACCTTGAGCGGTCCTTCACCGCACCCGTTTCCTGGTGTTTCTGCACCAACCGACTGATCACCGAATGGTGGTAACCAAACGTTCGAGCTACAGCTTTTCTGGACATTCCGGACTCGATCATGCCTATTATCCGCCATCTTTCTCCGTCCGACAACCGTCTACGAGCCACCATTACGAGAAAATGACCATGTAACCCCCACACGAGCTCAGGCGTGACTTGCAATAACCCGTGATGATAGTGCATTTTCAGAAAATCACGACCACGTGGATGATAACACGTGCTGCACGAGCGATGGGCGTCACAGATGAGTGCACTCATCTGCATTTCATCAATGGATAATTGCTAATGTCATACCAATCATTATTTGATCTCACATACCTTAGAATATATGCCAATGTATACATATATTAGGGGGTGCTTAACTTAATTCTTTGTGTATATATTGAATGTATTAGGCCTATTAAGTTTTTGCATAAGATATTGATATTATCCTATAAATTATTATTTTATCTATTGCCATCTTTAGGACTATATGTTATTGTTTCTGTGATCACTGAAAGACTGTTTTTATAAGCGTCACTCATCAAATCAACGGTTTTGTCCTCTCCGTGTTGTACTGTTTAACCATAGCGCGAACCAGACGATGGCGGCCACGCGTCTCGGACGACCCAATATGGCAACGGGAGTGCACCATTTTGAAATATTTTTAACAGTCATCGCCCGGTTAACGATGAAAATAATTTTTAAAATAGCATTTACAATGGAGTTGGTTAGCCAACTCCAACGGTTTTGGATTGGAAAAAAATTCTTCTAACCTATGATGAATTTTTCAAAATGATAATATTAACATTCGCGATTACGTGTATTCTAATACGAATTCTAAAATTAGGTTTCGCGTGGCCACCGTCGTCTGACGCGAACATAAAGACTGCTAACGCCCTCTAGAGTTAAATATTGTGCATTATTGCTCATCCCTATTGCAAGATCTTATATTCGGTAGAAAATGTGAATTTCCTTCTCATCACTGGTTTCTCAGATTTTACAGTAACACTTTCCATGCGAAACTTTTCCCAAAATTTCAAAGTCTATCTCAAGAATTACTGAACCAATACTAGGCATGTTTGTACTTATTTTAATGCATTTCTCATGGTGAATCCAAATATGCTGACGTAATTTAATAATTCTGAAATTTTTGAAACATTTTGTGCAATTTTTAAACTGTAGTCTGCAAAGTGTGTATCAAATCATGGAGCTATTTATTTCACAACCACCGTGGTATTATAAGTTATCCCCTGCATGTTCACACAATACGGACAAATACCTATGGTTTGGCATGCGGCCTCATGTGATATGGCACAAAAAAAGTATTTTTAAAACACTCGCGGAAAAAGAAACTCCTTCAACAAACAAGGCGCTGAATTCTCTTCCCTTCCTACCTCCGTAAAATCCCCCTAAGTAAACCACCCTTTAACAGGCTCTGCGCCGCACCTCTGTCCATAGAATCATCGCGATAAATATGTCTGGTTATGTTATATGCAGATCATTTATTTTTCGGCGTAGATTATACCTTTTCGTGGTCTATTTCGGCCTCAGAATGTAACAGAAATCGAGTCACTTGTGTTTAAATCATCCGCCATTTTATTTGTTTATCATTTACGTCTCATATTTTAAGCAACTCTTCCACAGACACAAAGCAATCGCTTTACATGGTTAACTGGTAACGCGGTCCTGGGAACGCGGTTAATCGACGATATGGAATATATCGTGTGGTTTGACTTTCTTGTTTACATGATATGGATCAGATTTCATACGTGTTAACCAATGAGATTGAAGTATTTACACTTACTAAACGATAAAACACGATATAATAATGTAGCGACCATCTATGACTCCAAATATGGTACAGGTTATTATTATAAGACCACAGTGTAATTTATGGTAAAACAGCTGGACTCTATTTTTCTTCCTCTGGACAATGACGTAACTTTACAGACGCAACATTTACACTCGTGTATGCATCTTCCGGTCTTTCTACGCGTGTGTGTATATATACGCCAGCGCCTCGAGTAAGCGCGTGCGTTTGTGTGCTGCAATTGGCAAATTACGCAGTTACGTCACTGCTGGTGATAGATAAATGGACTACACGTATTAATTAACGCGCCATAAATACCTGAAAACTAGCTATATACTAGTATTTAATACAATTCTATGCGTATCTCACCAGAAGCCACTAATATCTGCGGGTCCATGACTATTTTATAAATCGGGGAGGCTGGAAGTTCTTCAGTTCGATTTAAGCGAGGTTCCATAACGATAACCTCTGCGACTAAAGCAAGAAAAGAAGAAGAAAAGAGGAAAATTAATACAAAGTGCAAACAAAAAGTAACTTAGCCCTTATATCTCGAAATTGCAAAGATCTTGCTTTTATTCTTTGCATCAATGTCAGTGTTTTCTCTTTGGTATGCGTAGTTTAATAGAGAGTCAAATTAGCTTGACAATTACACTAAATCATGTAAGTGATATGGGAAAGTATACAGTATGTGGAATGTTTCAATCTACAATATGAAAGTCATGGTGTCAAAACAAAATTTAAATTTCCCTCCCAAATATGTTGTTTTCAAGATGAATACGGTATATAATCAATTTTCAATTTCTGTGAGAGATCAAATTCCAGTGCCAATATTTGGATTAGTTTTACTTAAATGAATCCAGTATAACAGCCAATACAGTACAAAGAAAACTTTAATAACAAGTCATGAATAAGTGACATAGAATGACAACGTGATTCTTCATAATCGTTGCTTTATCTTTTTCATTTGATCTTTTGCAGTACAAGGGCTAATCTTAAAAGACTCAACAGTATTTAATCATTATAACAAATGTTGTTTTGGTTTTATATCTAAAGATATCTATGTGGGTAAATAAAGTAAAACAAAACGTACAATTATTCAAACATAGTATCACTCATCAATGATCCGACAATGTAAGTGGACTTTATTGAGTCCACAATGAAACTATATACTGTTCAATAGAGAGATCCATGTTGTGGATTAACTGTACATGTATGTTCATACATGTTATGGATTAACAATAGAGAAATCCATGTTGTGGATTAGCTCCCAACAAAAAAGGGGTTGCAACACAGTTCGAACCCACACCGCTTCTCATTCAATACAACCTGGAGAGTGACCGACCAATTATGGTTCATCCTTCAAGTAAGCGCTCACGAAAATAAAAATGGTAGCGCCCTCTATAACATAGCAAATATCGTTCGGCTATAGAGGGCGTTAACATTTAATTTCATGATGATTGTTATTATTTAATAATAATATAGATTTATTCCGTTATTGATCATAAAGTATTAACAATGAACGGCTTCTTGGCAGATCGGCTTGCATAGCGTAGTGGTTAGGAATTAGGCTTATAGACCAGAGGTTAGTGGTTCGAGTCCATCTGTAGCCTTTCTTTGCTAAAATAAATACTCTATTATTTTTAATTGAGAACAGCATCAACAGCCTGTCAGCAAAGGGCGTCCTCGTCTCAAAGTTCGAAATTCAAAATTCGTGAGTGCTTACATGAAGGCAAGACCCAAAAAAGCAGCAACTTTACCAAAATAGTGATTACTGGATAATGGTACCACCACGAATTATGTTATGATTCGATTTGCTAATAACAGTAAATAAATGCAGCTATTAATTCAAACATTGGTATATAGTTTTCATATTCTGGTAAGAAATAGTTTAAACATTTATTTTACTTTGAGTAGGCCTACATGGTTATTTTTACTCACAATGTATAGTCATTATCAACCCAAATAAATCGTTAAAGCTATAGTATACCTTATGATCAAATTGAGATAAATATGAATAATTGAATAATATGAACCGTCATCGAGTATATGGAATCTTAATACAACTGACTCACCCAGTAATAGAGATATCATGACCGCTAAAATTAAGAATGGCGTCGCCTTGCCACTGACCTCATAGAAGAGAGCGCCAAACGGGGGTCCAACTGCAAAATTAATTTTGTATAGCAATAACAATTAATAAATAATAGTATATCCAATATCTTGTATTAATCACATATCACGTCATAGCTTATATCATATTTTATCGTAATATATTAGTCAGCTTAATCTTCGCTAATCGACCTTAGTGCTGTAATATAGTGCTTCTAATCATCACTGAATCCCAAGGCTCGCTCATTTCATTTCATCCCTACGTCTTTAATCACCAATCATCTTACCTAGCGCGCCAAGTGCGAATCCTCCAATAGCCAGGCCGAGTGCAAAACCACGCTTTTCTTCATCTTCAGAGTAACGATGGGCTAATACGCCTAAACCTGAAATACAATCCACAGACAGAATCCTGTTTTTAAAAACAAATGTGTTGCTACAGTGCACTACTTTGGTCGTACCACATAGGTACTGGGCCCCGGTACTGGGCATTGCCCATATCGGTACTAAAACTTTCCACGCGGCAGTTGCCTGCAGACGACAGTTCCAAAAGTTCACAAACGGCCGAGTGCACCAATGACGGGTAGCTGAAGAATAGCGCTACCTCGCTAGTAACTGAGGCGTAACCCAACATTTTGAGAGCGCCAATGCGGGGTAAGCTACTAGGCTAGTAACTGGCGGGTAATTTACGTTAAATGTTATACCTGACCGGACCCAAGAGTAAGTTGGGGCATAACGTTTTATGCCACAAGTCAGTCGATTCTAGCAGTAGCGTATACATTTGTTGTGAACATTGGAGGGGATGATTCGCTAATGCTGAAGGACCAATTGCGCTTGCATGCCCAGGGGGTGTCTATTTGAAGTGGAATGTGACCTCTCATAAGCTGAAAGAATTTATATTTTTGAAAATCCATTCATGCAATTTGGTGATTTTTTTAGTCAAAATTTAGATCAACTCCTTTTGCCCATTCAAACACTAATCCCACCGACTTTGGGTCATATTTTGACCAAAATGTACTAATTGTCCAAGGATTTCAAATAATGACTAAATACATAAACTTATTATTGTTTTTATTGATTAAAAACTGATGAAGCCAAGATTCAACAATATTGTGAGTGGAAGGGTAGAACTAGAAGAACGAAATAAAAAAGCATCGTGCCGTGCGTGGTCTGGGAATCGAACCGGGGTTCCGCGGTTAACAAGCGAAGGACAAGGTGTCCACGCCACGCAAGTATTTGTGTTAAGAGATGTGTTATAATTGTATATAATTGTATTCATCGGGTGCTTGTGTTTGTCATTAAAATTGTGCTTATTGGTGCAATGTTTGTATGTGCCCTCGCCCAAAATATGTTTGTAATGTCATGATAGTCCTTATTTTTGAAAAAGCGGTAAACAAACTTCGAATTTTTTGGCCATAAAATGGCATCATTTTTTTCCGGATCGCAGGCCGACTCCACGTGATTCTTGATTTACACTCACCTATGACCTAGCAAGTGACGACACGGTTTTAATATTACGGAGGACCATTCACGCCAGAATTTTACAATAAACTATAGGTTAACACTTTGCATATGCGCCAATTAATTTTGTAAGGGGACGATGCTGATTAATGTGGATATTTACCTCGCTAGTTGCTATTCTGATGTTACTCGCCAGTTATGCTCTAAGAATTACATCGTTAGTAAGTTATGCTACAGTTAGAGCATAACTACTAGGGAGGTAGCTTACCTCCCTATTAAGTTACCCGTCATTGGTGCACTCGGCCGTTTAAAATGTTTCAAAGATGTCAAAATTATTGTGTTTAATAACATAACATAACATAACAATTAATATTTATATAGCGCTATTCCATCTAGATCATAGCGCATGTAACACATCAGTACACAAAATACATTTAGCATGGAAAAAGGTGAGTCTTTAGACTACAACGAAAATGAGAGATATTGTCAGTTTCTCTTATGGTACGAGGGAGATTGTTCCATGCCCGTGGACCAGCTACACTGAAAGATTTCTGACCCAAGACCTTATTTGTCCTAGGAACATTTAGACGAGTAATGTCATTTGCAGAACGAAGAGCTCTTCGAGGAACATATGGTGACAGTAAATTGCATAAATATCCAGGTGCAGTATTGTTCATGCTTTTGAAGACAAAAAGACAGAGTTTGAATTGAATCCTTTCCCGTATGGGCAGCCAGTGGAGTTCTTTAAGCGTGGGAGTAATATGGTCACGCATGGATATGGAACATATCAACCGAGCGGCATTGTTCTGCAATCTTTGAACTCTGTTCAATTCATGTTCCGTAGCACCAAAGAGAAGAAGATTACCATAGTCAAGACGAGAGATAACTAAAGCTCTAACGACATGATGAAGAGTGTCTTTATCGAGGTATCGCTTTATTCTACGGATGTTTCTTAACTGGTAATGTGTAGATTGACAGAGGCTAGATATTTGTTTGGTCATGGTCATATTTGCATCAAATTTTACACCCAGGTTCCGAACAGACAGCGTTGCTTCAATATGTGCATCACCAATTGGGTTTTGATGGTTCGATAATTCATGAGAAAAGACTTTGAAAGTTGGGAAATGTTTCTAACAAATCTGTTTTTGTATAATATGGTAAAACTATAATAGCCGCGTGAAAAGTGTTACATGTGTAACATGTAAATGCACTGGCAGCCAAGCAACAGTGATGCCGGGCATAAGATAATAGTTGTGTAATATGATCATGATATTATCTACGGAACTAAGGGAACAGTTCCATTTATACTCGATAAAATTATCGAGACTCTATCGGGACCGATGGTTTTTTATCGGGCCTGATTTGAAACAAATATCGAGCCCCCTATCGAGCAGCAAGGGATTATTTATCGAGTAGTATAACACACCTTGTCTAAATATAACGAAGGACAAGTGGTGCGGTATGTAAATCCACATTATTATCCTGGTGTGTTTGTTTACCCCCGGGTATGAGTGAATATTGGTATGGCCCCCGTATCGAGCTCGATATAATACGGGGGCCATTAATAATGTCTATTTTATCGAGTCCAAAGTCGAGAAACATTCTCGATAAATTCATCGAGTATTAATGGAACTGATCCGTTATGCGGGAAGCGGGCGGAAAGTAAGATTAGAACTAATGAGTTGCAATTAGCAGTAAAACAAGGTTTAAATCAAGGATATAATTTTAGTAGTACAACCTTAAACCTTTTACGATTCGTTATCAGTACCTTCCGATATTCCCCATCCAAAGGCCAACCCCAACCCGTAGGCAATTATTGATTCGTTTATGAGTTGCGTGGGATTCACTAGATTCCGTTTTAATACGGAATAAAGCAAAATTCACTGAATAAAATGATTTTAATACAAATCAACTAATTTCACTCAACTCATTACGAAAAATGAATTGCACCACGGTGTACAAATCTGGTGGGGGGTACTTTCGCCAAAATCGTATGTGGATGTGCCTGCCGGACTTTGAAAATGTGACTTTCTCTATACCTCTTTTTTGGCCAATTTCCCACCCATCAATATACCAATTTTGTAAGAAAAGCACCAAATTTTGCACAAATTGGGTGCTTTTAACTAAAAATGCCTCAAAATACACCCAATTTATGCCAATTGGGCGCTTTGGTCTGTGATGCGAACCACCCCAACTCTATACCAATTTTTGCGAAAAAGCTCCCCAAAAGGCAGGCACATAGCATACGTATACCATATCAATGTGAGAACCCCCCCCCCCCCCCCCGGTACAAATATCGCACAAACGGCCACAAACCTGCTACGTCATTCAGCGTTGCCCCAACTCCGTGGATGAGACGAGCAACAATTAACCAAGCGTACGTCTGACCAATGGCAAACACTATAAGATGCAGAAACGAAATGGGAGGAAGGAATAATGAGAGAATAAAATATGGACATTTTGTTTTGGTTGCCGTACTTTTTTTCTTCTTCTTATTTTCTTCTTTTTTTTCTTCTTTTCCACAGTGCATAGAGCACTCGTGCTTTTTTCATTAACTTTGTGTCATTTATACATAGTAACATATTTATAACTATATTATGTAGTTAATATAATTCGAACAATATATTCTTACCTTATCGCAAAACGATTTTTATATTACTTATTGTTTTGAAAATCTTCTATTTTCATGGTTCATTTACAAACAAGGATATACATGTACATAGTGGTAGCATAATAATCAAATATTCAGTGCATACGTTCAGTATTGGCTATTCACAGCTTTTTACAAAATAAATACGCTGTAAGCAACACAGAGTTTTGGTCTTGGATATGTTTTGCTATTTCAGTATAGAGTCTCACCTCTTTTTTGAATATGATGTAGAGGTTCGTTCTGACTTTTAGAAATGTGCTCTTGTCGTTTCTGAATTTACACCACGTTTTAAAAATTGTGTATTTTCCCATTTCGATGTAAATCACATCGAAATTATCAGCATCACTCACCACATAACTTGCTTGAACCAAATTTCAATATAGTGCCATTATTCAACCGTTTTCTCATAAATCATAACACTTCATGGTTCCTACATACCTTATCTATTGGAACAATTCCCTTTTTCCAAATTTTATTTTTCTCAACAATCTCTCAATGCCACTTTAAAATATTGTGGCCGACACTCTACGTCATCAACTTGAATGAATATGTATACTCAGAGATGGTTTAGCTTACGTGAAAAATATAATGCTGATAGGTTATAATAGCAGTAATAGGCTAGAGGTTTGGAGGTTTAAACAGCGGTTACGTGTAATTAAAATAGGCGCACAAGGAGGCAATTAAGAATTATACCGATCATGATCTTTAAATGCATTTCCATGACCATGATGACGTAGTTAAGTTTGAAATCATCGTTTGCAACTAAGTCCACAATGCTTTGTGTAACTAAGTAGTGTAGCCACTCTACGTCATCCACTTGAATGAATAGATATACTCGGTCAGAGACCGTGGTTTAGCTTACGTGAAAAAGACAATGCTGACAGGTTCGGCTAGAGGTAGGGAGGTGTACACAGCGGTTAAAATAGGCGTACAAGGAGACAACTAAGAATTAGATCGTGATCTTTAAATGCTCAAAATCTTGAATTAACACTTTCCAAGCGGCAGGTGTCTGCAGACAACTGTTCATAAAAGGTCACAAAATATTTTCAAAAATGTCAAAAGTACCGTATTGAATCCCATCACCATATTTGAAATCACCTTGAGAAATGCATTGAAATAAGTACAAACATGCCTAGTATTGGCTCAGTAATTATTCTGAAAAATCTGTTTTGTATAATGGTAAAACTAATAGCCGAGTGGATGACTATGATGACTTAGTTAAATTGAGGAACGGTTTGCATCTATAGATCAATACTATCAGCCGAAAATTACACGGAACAATATTAATTTATGTGTTGTGTTACCACCCGGCCTTCGTATCGTGTGGGGTTTTTTTCTTCAAATCATACACGACATCAAAGTAGCTGATTTTTTTTTATTTGGTGTAGAAAAAAATCACGATACTGTTGATTATAACGAGGATGAAAATCACAAATGAAATGCCATATATGTGTAGTGTAAATAACATACCGTATTCTTAAATGTATTACTGATGTAAACGAAATATGAAATTAATTGATATTGGTATTTGTTATTACGGGAAAATTACAAAATATTGGCAGTTCAAAAGCGACGAATCGAGGAGCCATCGGCTCATCAACATCCGTCACTATGTAATAAGAATAAACTAGCCAGATCGGAGGTGACGGACGTTGATGTGACGTATTCGAAAATCACCGACTGATGCTGTATTACCGACGGTGGCTGAATAATGCATAATGCGTAAGTATAGCGAAAATTCAACATTCGTCATTGTAGTAACATTAATTACCAATTAACGTATTGTTAGTGCGACGGATTGGACGGATAACTTTGTTTTGTGTATGTTGATGTATCTGTATTTGACCCCTTTATCAATATTTAAGACCTTTACATGTATTTGACACCTTTATCAACATTTCAGACCTTTATCTGCATATTTGACCCCTTTATCAACATTTTAGACCTTTTATGTATTTGAGACCTTTATTTGTATATGACTCCTTTGCAACATTTTACATCTTTAACTGTATTTGACCACCCCTTGATAATGTTTGAGAACTTTATCTCTTTGACCTCTTTATCAACATTTGAGACCTTTATTTCTGTTTGAACCCTTAACTTGACGTTTGAGAACTTTATTAGCCGTTGAGACCTTTTTGAACTAAATGGCCGCCCATAGATGCCTACCGACTTCCTATCAAATTCGCGATTTTCTCAGAAATTCATGTTCGTATCTTTTCAGCATCCGTCACTATGTAATACACCCGATGAATTGTCAAAAACAAATAAACTTTGTAATTAGGCCTAAATCAATGTTGTTTGTTCTATACCTTAACACTCTCCATGCGGCTATTAGTTTTACCATGAACAAAATAGAATTTTCAGAAACCATTCCCTGTTTCAAGGATTACTGAACCAATACTAGGCATGTTTGTACTTAATTTAATGCATTTCTCCTAGTGATTCCAAATATGGTAATGACATTTTAAAAAGTTTACATTTTTGGAACATTTTGTGCAATTTTGGAATGTCGTCTGCAGACGCCTGCCGCGTGGAAAGTGTTACAAGAACAAACAATACAATACAATTTAAGTTGGACTCACCTAAACTTGAAATAACCATGAGCACTCCACCGACAAATAGTAAAGCAAAATAACCACACCTTATTGTCAGGAATCCCGCCAACGGGCTTGTGGCAATCCTCACTAAAAACTTGGAAGCAAACAGTAAGCCAACTTTACTGTTGACCCGGGTGAAACATATCTCTTCCGGGTCAGGAGTGGGGCCGGCATTTGGTGTCACAGGCGATGATTCTATTGCAATCAGCGTCTGGTGAGTTATTGATGAGTTGTTTGACACTGATATGGAAGATATGACGTCATAGTTACACTTCTCGCCGATCATCACGTGACCTTCTTCATGACACTGTTTCAGCCTACATTGGTAGAGAAGAAAATCTGGGACTATTGGCACTGTGGCGAGAAGAAAACGAATCATACATCAACATATTATTATTGTCGATTTGTGTTCTATTGCCCGACATCAAACAAAATTAATTTGGGGAATACAATTCTCGTTTGACGATTACAACCATTTGTCTGGCACGCACGTTCAAATGAATGAAACAGGGTCAGTCAGATGTTTGCTAGCCTGATGAAGATTCCAACACAGCACAGTAAGTAGTCGAAACGTATAAGTGGGATTTTTGGATAGGGCCTAGTTGAAAAAAAAATCTTGACTGACGTGTTAAATAAATTGAATCCATTTCTTGCATCAAAATGATTTTGGTCAGAAATTATCAAATTCTTGGAAAGCCTCATAAAAATGAGAAAAATATTTATATTTTTATTCAAGAATTTTTCAAAACAAATCTAGTCAACGAATACGTCTGTACCGAGCCGTAGTAGTTTGTTTATTTCATTATTTAAGCCTAAAACGCACCTATGACATTTAAAACTATCAGACATTATCATCGGTTAGCCTAATCATAACAGTAATAATCATTCACTAAACTTATATTAATAAATCCTCTCCTATGATATTAAAGGGGCATTGACAGATCCTTCGAAACGAAAGCCCTCAATTGGAAGTTGCGGGTTTTACACACACGCAATATGCTCACACGAGATACCATCACGCTTTAAAATTCTTTTTCGTGTAGACCTACATTTCATGAATTTGATAGTTGATAGTTTTGTTTTGTTTTGTTCTGGACCCAGATGAATGGCAACACATGTTTTTTACCCAATTCCTTGCATGATCCTGCCTAGCATGAAATACTTGAAACCACCCATGCCCTGTGACTTGAAGCAAAGCGACAAACTCCAGATTCATTTGGCTTTATTTACTCGAAATATGAAGGGGAAAAGTGTTTTAACACTTAAAAGTCGAGGTCAGAAAATATCAGAGAAATTGTATTGCATTTTCCTCTTTTATTAACATTACTGTAGAAATCGTTTCATTTAGAGAGGGTTCGATCCTATGGTCGTTGCATAGGGAGGGTTCGATCTTATGGATGTTATCTATTCAAACCAACACATTTTGGTTTCATTTTTTCGGAAATATCTCAGAGCCTATATTTGACACCAACTCCCCGGACCGGGTGTGTTTTAAGGAATCAGTGGATAAAAACGGGCCCGATTGGGGAGGAAACAGGCTGCGCCAGCGCCAAGGATCAAACCCAGGTTTGAAATTCCGACACCCAACTGATTGCGCAACGGAGTCAGCTCGAAAATGTTAAGACTTTCCACACGGCAGGCGGCTGCAGACGACATGCGGCTATTAGTTCTACCATACAAAACAGATTTTTCAGAAACCTTTCCCAACTTTCAAAGTCTTATCTCAAGAATTACTGAACCAATACTAGGCATGTTTGTATTTAATATAATGCATATCGCATGGTGATTCCAAATATGGTGATGAAATTCAATAATTTTGACATTTTTGAATCATTTTGTGAAATTTTGGAAGCCTTCTTCAGACGCCTGCCGCATGAAAAGCGTTAATACAATTGGAATTATTTACCAATTACGGTCATCAGAGTCTCGTCAAGTAGTAATGCGATGAAAACCACCACCAGAAGCGCCGTGCGTGATTCGCGTAGTTTAGTTAGCCATGACGTCATCGATATGTTGTCGGAAGATGGCGACGGTACCATTCTGCCTGAAGACCTGCGTCTCGGCTCCAATGGATTTCCCCTTCGCGGGGGTGGAAGTCGAAAGGGTACCGGAAGTAGAAGCGGTAGAGGGATGAATATGCCTATGTATGGGGTTTGAGGTCGAAACGCTGGTAGTCGAAACGCTGGTAGTCGTAACGTTGGTAGTCGAAACGTTGGTAGTCGAAACGCAGGTAGTCGAAATGTTGTCTGTGTATCAATAAGAAATTAAGCGAATAAATATATAGTTTTAATACAATATGTCGCCAAAAATATGTCCCTGACAAACTTGTGAAATGTCTATCGATTCAATCAGACTACAAAGAGTAAACATTATACCGGATATTCAAATGTGAAAAATATTACAAATGAAATGTGAAAATGGAATTGCAAATAACTATATACACTGTCAGTAGTAATGCTGTGGACGAAATTCAAGCCATTTCACGCGATCGTGTTTGGTTGTTCTTCGCGGAACTGCGTCCAGATTATTTAAATGTGCGAACAATTATGCATGCGCGTGCCGATTTCACGATTGACCAATTACGCGCGGTGATTCTTTTGAAAGCGTACGGTACCCACTTTCGGGTTTACGCACATATGTACGCACGCAACGTATATCAGGCCCGTCAGATGGGGGGTGGGGGGGGGCGACGGTGGCGGAGAGAAAACAGAGAAAATCCCCCTCCCAAAAAAAATCCCCCTCAAAAATATCTCCAAAAACTACTTCCGGTATTTCTGTGCGTCGACCAACAAGAAAGGTAAACTATGACACCATAATGGAACAGAAAAATTAGAAAATCAGCGTGTCTCCGACGGAAAAAAACTAGTTCTATCACTTCCGGTGATTTTCTTTTTGAAAACGCCCCCCTTTGAAAAAAGTGTCTTACGGGCCTGTATATGTTGGAATTTTGTCCATACCATTTTGACACTGACTATGTTTTGTGGGCGTACGCGTAAGTTGTTTTATGCCGTAAAAAAGTCCACCATAAAAATGCAATTGACTTCATTTTTGTCACACCAAGTCAGGCAGTGCCTGACCAGTTTGGTTAAAGAAGTAGGACGAGATGCTGATCTTCCTTTATGGATGCGCGAAACAAGGTCCGCAGCCCAGAGACCTCAGAGCATAGGAATTATCTACACAGATGAAGATGATGAAGAAAAGCTATATTATGCAACACGGTGATTTTTCCCAATAGCTATTTTCAACGAGAACTACATCAGGAGTGCTCATCTTAATAAGCAAAAAAATATCAAATTTCAACTTGGTTTTCGAAACAAGATGGCTTCTTTCCACTATTGTAGGTTTTTTTACTCACACTGTAACTTACAGTTTCTGTTGAATACCGAAGTACCAAATTCGAGAAAACTGTTTTTTGCCACTGATCGGCAGATAATGAGCTATAACGAAACCTGATGATGAGCTTTGACACATTTTGTAAGTAAAAGGTCGTTGAAATATTCCTCGGGCTCTTTTGAATCCATGTCCGAGTTAATCATTTAAAAGCTTTCAATGTCGCCAGCGGCAACCCATCTGATGTAGTCACAGAGCCGACACTAAATATATGGCACCGTTTTCGCAAGCTTGCTTTTCAGTTGTTGAAAAATTGCAAATATTGAAACGAGAAATAAAATGATTTGGTCATGTGCCTTGAGTTGGGACCCCTTTCTGATGTGACACATGCTGAAGTTGGAAAAATCATGGGGGTTTTGCCTCAAACAATCATAGCTTTAAAAAGAAATATGGGAGTATGGGATACATTTTCTGAAAGCATATGTTTGAAACCTCATTTTGTCAATTTCAAGGTCATTATATAATGTATACAGAGCAGAGTTTGTAGAAAACATAGGGTGTAAACTGAATAAATGCAACTAAAATGCAACATTTTTTTCACTTGCAATTTTCTGACTTTGAACATAGAATGATATTTGATTAAGTTGGCTATTTCAAAAGTATACATAAGTTCAACAGAAAAACATCGATCCCTATGTCTTTAGTTTCAAAGGGTATATTGTAGAAGATGGTCACATTTTGTATCATAATTTGATGACGTATACTAAGCATTAAATTGGCATTTTGCAACTGATAGGCATAACACATACTACAGGGCAAGCAGGGTGAGTCAAAAAGACTGCAATAGTGGAAAGAAGCCATTTTGTTTTCAAAACCAAAATGAATTTTAAATTTCTTTAAACGTTGCAAGAATGATGTATTTAATCCTAACTTTGCTGCACAACCAAATTTACCTGTTTGTCCACGAGCACAGGGATTTTCATTTGAAATGGCACACATTGCATTTTCATATTTGAATATCCCGCCAACAACAAAAATGGAAAATGTCAGTTTTTTATTAAAATTTAGAACATTATACGCTTTCATAGCATGGGTATGATTATAATTGATTAAGCTAACTTACATGTAAACAAGAAAGGATGCATCAAATTCCAATAACATCACAAATGAACTAAAGTTTCCAAATTTGAATGAGAGACACTTTTGCGATCTGACGCATATTTTGGGTATCTCGTGGACAAACGTGTGAAATGGGTGCACTGGTCAAAAGGTTCACAAAAGACAAATGAAAAATGCGATCATTCTTGCAACGTTTAAAAAGTTTTAAAATTCGTTTTGGTTTTGAAAACAATATGGCTTCTTTCCACTATTGCAGTCTTTTTGACTCACCCTGCTTGCCCTGTAGTATGTGTTATGCCTATCAGTTGCAAAATGCCAATTTAATGCTTAGTATACGTCATCAAATTATGATACAAAATGTGACCATCTTCTACAATATACCCTTTGAAACTAAAGACATAGGGATCGATGTTTTTCTGTTGAACTTATGTATACTTTTGAAATAGCCAACTTAATCAAATATCATTCTTTTTGACTCACCCTGTATTATTAAAGCATATGCCCAATAGAGAACCACTGTATACAAGGTGAACAAGCTACATTGCATATGTCAAGCCCTGCTCAATAGGTCGGATGTCACATTTAATGTCCCGTTTATCTTTTTTTAAGGATTACGTCGGCTAGGACTAGGCCTATACAAAATGCATGTTGAACATATTGGTATCATTAATTTAAGCATAAATTAGCATTAATTAACATACATTTTATATATACGATGTAAAGATATTGTAAACAGGACTTGTTTGGCCTATATTGTATGTTAAAGTTCAATATTTAATAAAGCAGGTAGTTGTTGGCACCAAAATCATGATTGTTTAACAAACAATAATAGAAACTGATCATTTGAAATTGATCTTTCGTTCTCAAGAATCTCAACACAAGATAATAATTACCTGGAATTGTCAGGTGTTGCTACACCTTTAATCATTATTATCTTGTGTTGTGAACGAAAGATCAATTTCAAATTATTTGATTCCAACACAGATGAATTTTCACTCTAATATAGAAACTGTGTCACGTCACTTTACTAACATCACTGATAGTGTAAAAATGCCACACCTCCTCCCCAAAAGTACACAATTTGTACTACACAGAAGAATAATGCTTGCCAAGGAAAAGCAAATCATTGGTACCTTAATTCCATACACTGTAAAAAGAAACGTTTATATTTCTGATAACACTTAATAAACACTTAAACACGTTTATTTTTGTGTTTTACGTGTAAAGGTATAGGAGGCATTTCTACAATAAACGTTTGCATAAACACTACAACACGTTTATAGAGGTATTTGTTGTATAATTATTAACACACCAACATGTTTATATTGCTGATATAAACATGTTGGTGTGTTAATAAATATTACACAATTACCTCTATAAACGTGTTGTAGTGTTTATGCAAACGTTTATCGTAGAAATGCCTCCTATACCTTTACACGTAAAACACAAAAATAAACGTGTTTTTAAACACGTTTATTAAAAGTGTTTATTAAGTGTTATCAGAAATATAAATGTTTCTTTTTACAGTGTAGTCAGTTAGTATTTCATTTAGGAGTATACGGCGAAATGCTATCATCATATTGGCCTAAGTAATAACACTTAACTTGCACACATCTGCTTCAGGTTCGAATCCCATCTTTGAGCGGGTTTGATTCTCCATCACGGTTGTTGAGTCTAATGTATACACGTTATGTTGATAGCAATACGTTGTCTATGCGTAGAGTTGGACTTCAAATATAATCATACGGTACAACAACCGTGTATATCCTTACGTTCAGACAACCGAAAATGTATACATTTATTTGTAGTGCAGTAGGAGATACCTTTATAAAGGCATTTATTTTTAAGATCGGTATTGGAAGGATAATCTGGCTAGGCAAAAACATACGTCTTAATCGTCCACTTGATGGGTTACGGCTCATTGCAATTGATGTTCAAGTGTGTAGTCAAGTTGTTGTTTATTAACACGTTTCGCACCCCGACTACCCGGGGGTGGCACTGCACGTTAAAAGTTGGCCGATATGATCCGTTTTGAAACTTGACAAATACTTGTATCATCCTCTACCCCGGGGGGCCCTGCACGTTAAAAGTTGGTCAATATGAACCGTCTTAAAATTTGACGTAAACTTGTATCACCCTCTACTGCAAGTTTTAAAAATTGGTCAATATGATCCGTCTTGAAACTTGACAAATACTTGTATCACCCTCTACGCCGACTACCCCGGGGTGGCCCTGCACGTTAAAAGTTGGTCAATATGATCCGTCTTGAAACTTGACAATCTTTGTCTATATCTTGCTAGACGTCCCGTACGGAATAAACCGTGTACTATTCAACACATTTTAATTGTTATGAGCATGTGCACTGGCGCACATCAGTTACGGGACGTCTCAGCAAGACGTTGCAAAATCTGCTCCCATCTTAGTCGTCTTGGTTCAATTATTGTAAACACCATTATCTCACATTTGACACTGACATTGGTATAATTACTAAGTCATTGTAAAAAGAATAAAGGCAAAGGCAAAACTTTGATGAAGTCAGTATTTAAAGCTTTGTATTTACAAAACCTCATAACCGATTGGTCTCAGTCCCATTCCCAAGCCCGCCCTCTATTGAAAAGTGGTTTTTGCTCGTATTCCGGCGGGCGACGGACTTCTGTCACTTGATGAATCGCCGTGTAAAAAATGACGGCAGTCCGTCACTAAATAGAGCGCCCTCAATTGAAACAGGGCCCCATTCTACAGCTGACTGCTTATTTTGAGGACTGTATGTATCGACACCGGAACTTTCCATGAGTATGGCCGGAATAGACGTTAGCATGTACAAGTCCCACAGTGTGCGTGCAGCATCAACATCTAAGGCAGGCATTCTCAACTGGTGGCGCGCGCGCCACTTGTGGCGCATCAAGGCATCCTAAGTGGCGCGAGAGTGGTTAACATTTAAAATTTAAAAAATATCATATCATGATAGAGCCAGATTTCATAGGCCTATGACGGTCAGATGTATAAATACAGCAATTTTTCTCGCGCTACGCGCGCATGTGCCCTCAAAAGAGTAATATTAGTTATTTATGCTGCCCACATATGTTAAAAGATTTTGAAATTAATGTTATAAAGGGAATTTTGTCATTGTAAATTCTAAAAAAATATGACCAAGTGGAGCTTCAACAAGTTGGTTACTAAAATGTGGCGCATCAGTAAATCTAGTTGAGAAAACCTGATCTAAGGCATGGGAGCTTGGTGTACCTCTGGAGGAGATACTCCGTACTGCTGGGTGGTCCTCAGCAGCCACATTTGCTAAATATTACAAGAAGCAACTGCCTAAGGAGAAGATATATGCAAAGAAAGTAATCGCATCTAAGAAGAAATAGATGTGAATGTGAACTCTAGAAAAAAGGAAAAGTATATAAAACGAACACTGAACTGATAAAAAGCTGAAAGTACAGCTGTGAGTGACAATTTGAGCACATATGATTTATATGATGAGTTTCTATTATAAAAAGTTGAGCATAATGGATGGCATTATGGACTATAGTTAATTGTGTACAATTTCTCGTACGTTGATTTTGGGCATAGGTTAGTCCCAGTGGCTTTGAAGTCTCATGGAATTTCCTCCGGCGTCAGGAGCGCCGGAGAATTATACAGTTAAGCGAGGCTTACCTGTAAGCTGAAGGGTAACTGTAATTCTCCGGTGCTCCTGACGCCATAAGGAAATTACATTCAACACCCTCCCGCCCAGGAGCTGTTTTTCAGGCATGAAAACTAACTCATGTATTTAATGTACATGGGATATGAAAAATTAAAAATTAAAAGTCTTGTTTGGCTGGGCCTAGCCTATGCCGCTTTAAAGACTGATTGATTTATCGGCGATCTATACCAAGCTATCTCGCGAAGTTTTATAATTGCATATTGAGAGATGGCAGTGTTTATTTGTTTTTGTGATAAATATTATGTTTTGTTCTACATAATTTACGCAATTTGGGCTCGATAATTATTTTTCTAACATATAATTGTGCTTGCTGGACACCTTTAAAAGAAAATTCTGAATGTTGCTACTTCATCGTCTATTAAAGGGGCGCAGAGAGATTGCACACACAAAAAAATCAATATTTTCACATTGTTTGGATAGATGAAATACACAGAAATCCTCTCATGTAAGATTTCTTCAAACAAATCAGTAAAAATGAAAAATAAAGACATTTTCTCAGCATTTCCGAAGGTATATTTAGTGCTTTTCACTTTTTTTGTATTTTGGTTAAAAGTCACCACCAAATGAATCAGGGAGGTCATGACTAAGCATCATGTAACAAGCCATAGGTGGTCTTCAAGGTTATTTTGAATAAACATGAAACAAATAAGTAAGAAGCCATCTGTGGCCTATAAGATGAATATGGGTAGTTTCGATGTGATCACATAGAAACTCAAAATGCTAGCAAATCCATGAATTATACATGAAATACTGCAAATTAAGCTCTATAATTTTGGGTATTAGTATTTAGTGAAATGGGTCGAAACGAGTCGAAACGAGTCGAAATGGGTCGAAATGGGTCGAAATGGGTCAGAATGGATCGAAATGTAATAGAAATGATACAGAACATGTCCAATCCGAACGTACTTTTCTGGTAGGCGGTCAAGAATTGACAACAAAACGGAAGAAAATCCGGTGTCTTTTCTGCATTTTTTAAGCGACAGTCCGTATTCCATTCCGCATGGGCATGAGATAGGCATGGGCGATATCGAAAAGCGTCACTTTTCTTTTAAAAAAAATTATAATAAGGTTTTTTTAGATCGTCGTTTCTTCCTTTTCTTCGGTAGGGGAGGGAGCCGGAGGGAGAGGGGGTGGGGGTGGGGGTCATTCAGAGGGGTAGGGGAGTACCAACTATCCGGAGAGTGGAGGGGCACAGTTTATTTTGCATGGAAAATATTGGGGTGGGGATTAGTAATTTCCCTTTGTAGCGGCCTTCCAAACTATCCCTGGGGAGATCAAATAGGGGAGGGGAGGGGTATTTGGAGGGGAGGTGGGTACCGAGGGGAGGAGGGGAGGGGGCATATTTATTTTTTTGCATGGAAAAGATCGGGTCGGGGGATTAGTGCCGTTGTAAGGAGGCTGTCATTTTCTGTTGTAGGGGTTTCCCAAATATCCCGAGCTATCCGGGGGAGGAAGGAGAGGGGAGTACCAAACATCCTTCCGGTTCAGGGGGAGGGGCAGGTTGTTTTGCATGGAAAATAGGGATTTAGTGCCGTTGTAAGGGGGGGGGGGGATTAGTGCCATTGTAATTGGGATGTTGGTAATGAGAGAAGGGGTCATTCGAAGGGGGCGGGTATCAAATATCCTTAGAGGAGAGGTGGCATAGTTATCATTTGCATGGAATGGGGTGAGGATTAGTGCCGTTAAGAAGGCGCTGTAATTTTCTTTTGAAGCAGGTGTCCAAACTATTCCTGGGGAGATTTAGGAGGGGGGATTCGGAGGGGGATGGGAGTCCCAAATATCCTTAGAGGGGAGGGGGCATAGTTTTGTTTGCATAGAAAATATCGGGATGGGCCGGGATTAGTGCTTCCCGGGAGTGCTTCTTTTGTCCGAACTATCCTGGGAGGTCAAATAGGGGGGGGGGCATTCGGTAGGGGGAGGGGAGGGGAGTACAGTACCAAATATCATTAAAGAGAGAGGGGCATATATAGGTTCTTTTGCATGGAAAATAACTAGGGAATTAGCGCCGTTGTAAGGGGCGTGTCGGAAGGGGGGGGGGGGGGTCATTTGGCCTGGAGGGGAGTGAGTATTATTACACCTCATAAATATCCATGAGATAATAGGCATAAATACTGCAATTTCATTGGTCACTTGAGCTGGCCACAGTGATAATAAATTGAGCTATTGAAGAAATTGAGCTATTTCCCGTGTGGTAGTTTTGGCTACTTCCCTACAACCTCATCCCCAGAGTCACAGTGAGGTGTAATAAAGCAAATACTAAACTGCTCACAAAAAGTATCGAAACACTTAGAAATGATCCAATATATAACGGCTCGAAAAGGTATGCATTAATCGAAGCAAATAACCAAGTGCATAATTTTGTTCTGCGTATTTTGACACCTCAATCGTTGAAATACGATGTTGCGGAGCGGAGTTATTGTCATTTCAATGATCGTGCAGTTTCCAAGGTGACACTCATCCCTATTGAAAATCATGAATCTGATCATTCTAAACAGTAATGCAAACCTCTTTCTATAGGGTGATTGTCACTTTGGAAACTGGACCCACGACCATTGAAATTACAATAACTCCGCTCTGCAACATCGTATCTCATCGATCGAGGTGTCGAAATACGCAGAACAAAATTATGCACTTGGTTATTTGCTTCGATTAATGCATACCTTTTCGAGCCGTTATATATTGGATCATTTCTAAGTGTTACGATACTTTTTGTGAGCAGTTTACATGGTATGATCGGGGCAATAGGGCACACTATTTCCCCTCGGTACTGGCTACAGGCCTAGCACCCATCACCATCCGGGTTCGGGGTGGTAGGCCTGTAGCCAGTACCTCGGGAAAATAGATTGCGCTATTTCCCCTCTAACCATGTAGTATTTGTATACTACCAAATATCCTTAGAGGGGAGGTTTTTTCCATGGAAAATAAAGGGGTGGGGATTACTGCCGTTGTAAGGGGTGTTCAAATATATCACCAAAGAATGAAAAGATAACATTGTCTAGATAAGTGGTGGCATTTTTTTAATTTACTTCAGAATTCAAGATGAACATTAAAAATTGCCATTATTGTTGTTTCTACTAACAAAAACACAGCAAAACTTGATTAAAACAATATCGCTATTTATTGAAAAACGCCCTCTATGCCAATATGGTTCGCGTTATGTATCACGCGTACTGCAGTGGGATACTGTCGGACGTAAAATGCTCGTCGCGGCTGTACGAGCATTTTTGAATCGACGTTTTCTTGTACAAAGAGGGCTGATTTTTCTTAATCCTTATAGATGTAAGTTCACACATGTAATACAATTTTAAAAATATACTAATCCCAGTTTTTATCATAGGCTAATTGAGGGCGCAGCCTCCAATACATCTCTTAGTGCCCCTTTAATTTGATAACTCCTTGATTAAATCAACTTTTACTCATCTTTTTTCGTCGCTGTTTTCGAACTTCCGATTCAGACAAATAATTGTCGGGCCCGGCGTATGTACCAGTCGCGTATCTTGGGTCTTTCCCAGGGGGGGGGGGGCACTTATTTTCCCCCGGTGAACGCCAGTTCGACAATATTGAGCACAAAAATGCGCAGCTGGGTTGTTTATTCCAGCGAATTCCAGTTGCATCCTAAAGTTGGTGCGCGCGTAATGATATTTCGCATGGACAAATGCGCGAGAAAATTGCAATTTTTGTACTAAATTGCCCATCATCAAACCGGGCAAGGGTTTATCATTTATATGGGAATTAACTTTAAGTGAATGACACTCAAGAGGACAAAACTCCTTTCCTTTCGTTCCCCTTTCCTTTTTAGGCTGGCCCCCTTTTTCTTCTTCTTCTTCTTCATACCCCGGTCCGGGGTGCTGCAGCGACCGCAGCACCCCCTTGTCCCCCTGGATCCGCCCCTGGTTGTAAGGGGCTGCCCTTTCCTTTTGTAGGGGTGTCCCGATCAGGGGCGTAATTGGTTGTCAGGTGGGGGGGGGGGGGGGGGGGGCACAGCCACAAAAAAAAATCCTGGTTAGAATAATTCCGTCCCGGAATTTTTCGTAAAAGGTTGCCCCAAATTTTTTCCCAGTCAGTCACCTCGTGAATTTCACGTAAGTGGTGGGGGAGGTGTCAAAAAAAAAGATAATGATGATGATGAATCGAGTACAGTAACAGTAGTTTCTTCTAGGTTCGCGGCAAAATGAATCCATGC